>WHVD01000101.1:0-324751 GCA_015178975.1 Hysterangium stoloniferum
CAAGTCCATAGAAACTACCTCGAATGGCCTAAAAGGTACGTCAGCCGGTCTGAGGGCTCCTTGACGAGCGGTGTGATCGACTTTGGTTTTTTGGAAGATGTTGCAGGTACGTGCATACGACACGCAATCTTGTAGCATTCTTGGCCAAAAGAACTGGTCTTTCATCAGGTTGAACAACCGCTGACCTCGGCGTGTGCTCCCTCAAAAGGGTTATCATGTACCAACCTTAAAATCGAGTTAATCATGGTTCTGGGTACACAGACTCGACTTTTCCAGTCCGAGTCGCAAAAGTACAGGAGTCGGTTTGCTCCCACGAAGTAGTGAGAAGGAGTAACAACCGCATTGGGTGAAGGGGTATCTAGAGCATAGAGATTCCTGAAAACGGGGTCCCTTGAATAACCCTCTAGAAATTTCTTTATATATCCCTCCTCGATGCTGATTAGTAGCTGAGGATGGACGCAATGCGAAGTCAGACTCGTCTTCCTGGTCATTCCTTATTGCGTTATGAGAATCCCATTCTGACTGTCGGACCTTTTGAGTTACTCCGAAAGGTTCCATAGAATTGAGTATGGTAGAGAAGACCGCCTTCTTAGCGGGTTCGTCCTTCCATAGTTTTTCCTCAGTACTCTTGTCCAGAGAGGTCGAGGTGATAGCCTGCAAGTCATCTCTAATAGGGCTCACGAAGGCTGGTACCTGAGGGAGTCTGGACAGTGGGTCCACATTGCTGTAAACTCTCCCTGCTTGATGCAAAATCTTGAGACCTGGAAATGCAGTGTATATTGCCCCCCATGCGGCTAGTCGACGATTAGTGTTCTCGTAAGATCTAGCCCATTGCAGAGCTGCATGGTCCGTAATGAGCAGAACATGTTCACCTTCAATGAAAGGTTGAAAGTGGACTAGTCCCTCCTTTGCTGCTAACGCTTCCCGTTCAGTAGCAGAATAGTTACGCTCAGCACTTTTCAGTGTGCGACTCCAATATGCAATGACTCGTTCAACAGTAACTTCAGTCGCCTCAAAAGTGGGTCCCCACAATCCGACCACTCAATCTCGGGCTGTTTGGTTTTGTACCGATGAACAAAGGATGGCACATCCTGCGCACGGTCAAAAGCCAACTTGGCTTGGGCATAGATTTTAGTGTCCACTAAGTCTCCTAAAGCCATCTTCTGGACTTGTTGGAGACAACAACCCAAGGCAAAATCCGAAGCGTCCGTATACAATCGGTAGGGCATCCCACTAACTGGATGTCCCAGCACTGGAGCTGATCCTAATGCGGTTTTAACATCCTCATAAGCTCAGACATGTTCAGCGGTCCACGTCCAGGGTGTTCCCTTTTTTAGGAGCGAGAATAAAGGGGACACCATCCATGAATAGAATGGTATATACGCTGAAAAGTAAAGGACCATTCCAAGGAACCGTTGTAGGTCAGAAACCTTAGTGGGTGGGGCCAGTTCCAATATAGCGCGAACTTTTTCTTGGTGGGTTGAAAAACCCAACCTGGATACTTTATGACCCAATAACAATATCGAATTATATCCGATAAAACATTTCTTGGGAGAGAGAATGATACTGGCCAAAGCGATAGCGCCAAGCACCTGATTCAGGTGAAGCAAATGATCATCCCAGTTCTTAGAGAATATGACTATGTCATCGATGTAGACTAAACAAAAAATCCACAAGTAGGGTGCTAAAACTGTTTGCATGACGCGCTGAAATGTGGAGGGGCCATTTCTGACCCCGAACGGCATCCTTTTAAATTGCCACAGCCCTCTATGGGATCTAAAGGCTGTTTTAGGCTTATTGTCCTCCAACATTTCTAATTGAGTAAGCCCAGCTAGCACATCGAAAGAAGAAAGAACATTTGATCCAGACAGCACCTGCATGATCTCCGATTGACGTGGTAAAGGGAATTCGTCTGGAACAGTGAGATGATTAAGTTTCCGATAGTCAATGACCACCCTCAGTTTACCATTGTGATATACTACAAAGGCTGGCACTCCCCAGGGGCTTTAAGATGGCTCAATGACACCCTGTTCGAACCAGGTATCCATTTGCTCATCTATAACTCTCCTATTGGCAGGGGACGAAGGGAACATAGGCATGGATATGGGCTGGGCTCCCTCTTTCAAGGGGACAGGGACTCTACATTCCACTTGCCCTAACCGTCCGTCGACTCCGAAAGCCTTAATGTTCTCAGTCAAAACTGATCTGAGACGTGGCAGGACCTCCATTGGTATATCCGGTCCCAAATTGACTAACTTGTGAAGATCCTCTGAGGCAAATTTCTCATTCTCAGCCACTGCAGCCATCTTAGGACCAGGCGGTTCGAAATCGTCTGCAATCTCTGGTTCAACAGGTGGCTTAGGCCTCTCTGAGGTGACTTGACGGTCCTCCTCAAGTTGAGAGAGACTTTCGATAAGGTGTGCGATCTTGGTCGTGCCTGCTACCATTAAACCTTTCTCCTTAAGTGACCTGGGCTTGTGAGCCCAACAAGCGGGGTCATGAATTATCCCTATTGTCTCCCCTCGTCGGAGAGTCTTAGGGGTTAGCGATGGATTGGCTAAAGGTACTGCCGCACTATTCCTTGAAATTGCCGTGATTGGTGTGGCTAATATCGAACCGTCCTCATTTTGCAATACAATTCCTTCAACAATCCATTCATCGCCCTCTAGATCTTCAACAAAAATAGGCACTAGTCTGGCTGACTCTGGATCGATAGTGCAATCCTCCAAGGCTCGCGCGACTCTTTCAGTACGCACACCTTTATCGGGGAGAGAGGTGAGTTTGGATTGCTCCTTCTCATGCTTCCCGAAAGGGGCCTTATTGACGGTGAAGGTCAAAGGTTGAGATTCCTTAGAAGAACTGGCTGGAATAAAACCCTGTCGTCCCGGGAGAATAAGTCTAGATCCCAACGGCTGATCTCTTAGAGTACCGATTTTGTAATTAATATGGAAATCCTCTCTTAAACGAATTGGCACCGTCATTCCTCTAACAACATAAGTTTCCGCTGCGAACTTCAGTAATGTTCCACTGTCGTCCTCCAGGTAAATAGGAATATTAACATATCCGATAACTTTAGCGTTACCCGTGAGCTGGATTAGATGCAACTTGAGTCCTTGTTTCAACTTATATATGCCCTGCAGCTCCTTGTAGAATTCCTCCAATATAAGGGAAAGATCCGCTCCCGTGTCCATTTGAATTTTAACGCATTCAGGTGAATCGGGAGCTCCTACATGACCGAAAACATGGAGCGCTGCAACTCCTATGCTAGAGTAACCACTGGGAGGATCCCGTTTTCGATAAAGGATTGTAGTATCCTCCTTCATCAGACGACTGGGACGAGGGTATTGGATTCGAGGCCTCTTACTTTCCTTGCACAGGGACAAGCTTACATTCCTGCGCTCACTTCGGCAAGGAACATGCTTCGAAGGGGAATCCAATACTGGATCATTATCGCTGTCCTCCGAATCCGAGTTCTTGTATGGTAGTAAATCGGGGGGGTTCCCGGGATCAAACGGGAAAGTGTCAACATCAGCTCCAGGCGAACAGAGCGAATTCGAACTGATTTGTTCGTGAGAATCTCCAGTCTGACAGTAGTTCTCGGTCAGGCCTTCAAGGTCCTGCCGATGAGCACTCAGCCGGTCTCCCTTTTCGAAGAAATCTGCGGCGAGTATGGATACATAAACTTCAGACGGAAGAGCTTCACCAGTCGTTCGATTTTCCTCCCTTACTAATTTGTCTCCGACTTGGGGCGCATAAATGGAAACAAAAGTCAATTCGTCATCAGAGCTATTTACTTGTCCTTGTATAGATAGTCCATGAACCGCTTCATATAACCTTTGCTCCTCAGCTTCCTCCGACATATCCTGTGCGGAGCATTTGTTGATAGAGACATAATGAGACATTTTGCCAGCTTGAGGGCAGTCTATCTTAAAATGCTCCGGACTTCCGCATATCCAACATTCCTTGGTGGGTTTGACCGCACTCTTCTTGTTACTCCTCTTGAAGAACATTTTTCCGTGACACTTTCCCTGCGTTGGATTAGCGACGTCAGGGATGGTCCTTCTCGTCGAGCCTCTCTCGTTAGTCTCACTAACGAGAACCTGGTTAGGTGAAGGGAAGTCGTCGATGACTCTAAAATCCACTTCCTGACCCTCTGCTAACATTACGCGCGGTTTCTGGAACCTGTAACGTTCCCGGTGTGTTTGGACCCAAGCGTTAATCAGAGCTTCTTGCAGGTTATTAGCATAAGTCTGCAAACTCATGATATTGTCGATAGGTTGTCCTTGAAGAAGGTAGAGCCATTCCGTAGGCAGCGTGAGAATGAGTCTGCATGTCTCATCTCCTCTGTCCTGGTGGAACCCATACAGAAAACGATAGAGTTTAACTCTCCGTTGGATGTAGTGGACGGGTGTCTCGCGATCGTGACCAACTTGTCGAAATTTCATGGCTTCCCATTCTAAGGCCAAGGATTCACGCCAGCGAGTTCCAAGCAATCCTTCCACAATGCCCCAGAGAAATGACCCGTGAGATTGACTGAATTCAGTATGATGCTCACGGTCTAGGGTGCTCCACCAGACCTTAGCGTTTCCTGTAAGTCGTCTTGGCAGAGCGAGTCCTAACATCACACTCAAAGAGTCTGATATCTCCGCAAGACTCATGATATCCATGATATAGTCCAAGGCCTTGGATTGGGCTCCATCGTATTCGGGGAGGTCAGACCATTTGATCTTGAGGTTGCTGGTGTTAAGAGTGATCTTCTTGTTTTTAGGTAAGTCGTCAATAAGCGCGCTGGCTTGAGACCGCATCGGAGTTCGAAAAGGGGTGTTAGGCACTCTATTGTGGCGCTCCCCACATCCCGAGTTCCCTCCTCGGTCTGAAGTGCTCGAACTCCCGGATGAATCACTAGGGGGTCCTCCTGATGGCAAGAAGGGATTCGAAGTGATCGGCAGAGAATGGTGGGGACCGTCTGGATTCAGCGATCCTCGACCAGCGACTGGGCCAGCTATACCCTCAGTGAACGCCGTAGAGAAGGACGGTCGACCCTTGCTGGCGACTGATCGATTTCTGACGGTGGTCACCTCGTTCCCGACGTTAGGGCTGTTGGAAACTCCCTCAAACGCGACGCGAGAGCGAGGATCTCCCTGCAAAGGCGTGGGACCAGATTCCATTGCGATTTGTCTCTCCATCTCCATCATGTTCAGGAGTCGACGCGGCTGAGGTTGATGAAAGGGAGCACAGACCTCAATCCTCTTTTCTTGAAGGCGTTCTATCACCTGCGTCCTCAAGTCCAGCAGAAAGTCCTCCATTATCACAGGACGGTTGAGAGAAGATAGGAAACGAGTATCTGGAGACCCATTTAGGTTGCGAACGAACAAATCAGTCGTGGAGATAGGCGAATCGGGGACCTGAATCGAGTCGTTATAGGGGAGGAGTACCTCTAAAACCATCTTATTGAGTCTTCTTTGATTTCGCCTCAGCCGACCCCTTAAAGTGAAGTATGCAAACAGCAGATTTGGCGTGACTCCATTGAGAGACTCCTCCAACATGCAGATGTACATGTACTGGTAGTCGACCTTAGGCATGACATGATCTCCGCCGAGTAGGACGTGCAGGATCTGCAACGCATCATCATGCGTACGAAGTGCCTCAAGGAAGAGAGAGAACACCTCCTGCTTGAGAATTCTTCTTCCTCCTTCCGTAGCGGTAGTCACCTCATTCGACCATTCGGGAATCGATCGGGTCAAGTCCTCGAGGTTCCCTGGTCGCGTGAATAAGTCTCGCGCCGATAAGATCGCTTGGTAACGACCCAACCAAACTGCTACAGTCACTGGTAGAATGGGGTAATCCGTATTGTACTCCTCTACAAAGGGAGTAACCAGATCCTCGGAGATTTGATCGGTGTAGTACATATCCCATTGTACATCGATGGGCTGAGCATAAATCATACGACCTCCGAGGAACTGCTTGAGGATTACCTGTCTCAGCGGGAACCTGAGAACAGGCGAGGGTGCTCGACCAGTCTCAACGTTGGCTCCAGGGGCGTTCGACTGCCCGAGTGACGAGCGTTCTTCAGGTGGGTCGGGTGGAATGTTCGTTGACGAATCCGCTACTACTCTGGAAGGATCCTCCAGAGGAGTTGATCCTTGGAGAGTCGACGAAGACTTCCTCAAAGTGACATTACGGGGTGGTTCCAAATTAGCGGATTTTTGACGAGGCATGGAGCCACTCGGAGCTGATGAAGACCTAGGTGTTTGGTTCTTGCCCGTAGTCATTCGCGTGTTCAAGTTTTAGTAGTCCAATAATAAGATCTTTCTTCATAGGAAAAGAACGGTCCGGCTCGGATCACCACTGTGAAGAGTCGATAGATTCTGACCATTCGATATACGAAGAATAGTGTTTATTCAACTACTATTAGCAGGTATTGACCGTACAGTACAATACCGTAGATTACTAGACAAGCAGTACTAGTAAGAAGACACGCTATGCGTCACAAGAGCAACTGTACAGTTGCTCTTGATGGCTAGAATGAAAGAATGAAAGAGTTGACCTTCACGGTACAACTCATAGCTAGATGTAAAATAGATAATCAACGCAAAGCTGAATATCTAGAGTAAAGAGATAATAGCGCGAGTCGACAATAATGTCGACTAGCGCAAAGACCTTAGAGTGGAACTCGACCTTCGCAGTTTGAGTCCAAAGTACGTTAGTATGCAAGAGAATACTACCTTTATAGGTAGTTGAGACATTACCCTTGACACCTCTCGCTATTCGACGTCTGGGTCATTTACGAGGTGGTGTCTGCTGGGTAAAAAGTGTCTGTCGTTTTGGCGCCGAGAGCGCCCATACGTATACACAAAGCTTCAAACTACAAAATAAAGGTATGCTCGAAATATAGAAAGAATGTAAAGAAAGAAAATAAAAGATAAATAATAAAGTACTATAATCCAACTATTATTCCTTAGTCCAATTATGCATATATGCATACCCTTTACAACAGTACTCAAACTTCCATGTACTCTCGCGGTGAAGAGAGCTCCAAAAGGTGAGAAGGCTCAGCGTGATGTATTAGCCTTATTTTAATACTATTTTCTGAAAAAGGAGTCCAATGCTCAATCAAAATGTGCAAATCAAAATGTGCAAATACTCAATTCACTGCAAGGTAAAATAATTTAAGTATTTGATATTAATCAGTGGTAGCCTAAATAGACTTAGAACCCCTGAAGTCAAGAGTTTACTTGAATATATGCACCCTACTTCGCAAAGAAGGTTTTGAGAGCTGCTTGTGCAAGCTTGTTCTTTTTCTGTAAAAACACTACTAAAATATGAATAACAATTCACTGATTCTGAAGCTAGATTTAACTTCAATTCTAGCTAGTTTATATATATTGTATACTATTTATCAAACAGTAAAAATATTTATAAACAGGTCAAAAGATTAGATATAGAATAAAACACTTATTTGGCTAATATATGCTTTACTTACACTAACCTACAGGGTCTACTGTGACACTAACTTATCAGGATCTTAATGTAGTCTTAAGGATCTTGCAAGGATATTCTCAGTATTTATAGATGCTCATCACTTAAGATATTTTGTGAATATGCTTTACTGATTCACAATAAATAAGCAATGGAACAAGGATTATTTGTAATGTAATAAACAGTCAAATTACTCAACTAGAGGTGACTGAAGTTTTAAACTACAAATAACAATGTAAAGAAAACTATTAATCAGTACTCAATTAAGAGGTGACTATAGTATAAGATTATTTATATATTATAGGTTGATAGCCAACAACTCTAACCGAGGTGGCAACAGATATATAAAAGCCAACTATTCAACTAAGAAGTGGCAAGGGGGAACAAAAGTCAACAACTCAGGTTGAGGTGACAGGGGAAACAACAGATCAGTCAACAACTCAGATTGAGGTGACAAGGGATCTGATTGGATGTTAGGGTACGTACACAGCAGGTTTCTGGAGAAACCCATGGGATATCTAGTAGGACTTGGCTTCAGCTTATAGGCTGTGCCCTCACATGATCGTGTTGTCCAATTTCAGACAGGCAGATGGGAATCCCAGGGAGTTTGGATGGGGTTCGTGGGTCGAGGGGTTGTGTAAGGGTGACTCTCTGAACTACACTAACTCGCACTATGACTGAGTTGGGGTACTAGCAGAGGAAATCCGAAGTGAGTTTATACCTGTCTAATTACATACATGTAGAATACAATATTACTTACCTAGCAGAGGAAATCCAAAGAGAAAAGTCTAAGGAATCCTCGGCTAGCGGGTGACTAACTAAAGGTGCAGCGGAGTTTGAAAATGTGATAACAACAAGATGCCCCCCTTAGTCTTTACTTATGAAACTATATTAAGGAGAGTCAGAAGTGAAATTGGAAAACTTAAGATTGTCCCCTGACAGGTTGTAGGTCGGAGGCCATGGGTCGAGAGGTCAGGAGTCAAGATAAATAAGAGAGATAGATGCATCGGAGCCTGTGGGCTCCGACTAGCGAGAGTGGTGTGATTCAAGGAGGAGTTTAGAGTGGAAAATGTATTAGATTACTGGGGGGAATCTAAGCCGATTTTCTGACTGGATTGTATGTACAACATCTGCCAGACTATATAGACTGTGAAATGAATGACATACCAAATCCAGTAATGATGAAATGAAACTAGCAAAACATAAAACGAGAATAGTAAACACCAAATTTGGTGTTAGGAATGGGACAGAATGGAGCAGAGTCTGAATCATGAAAAATCATAAACCATAATGGGAAATAGAGTGGGAGCGGAGTCCAAATTGTGACAGGTCATTTGACTAAAATGAGAATGGGGCTTAGTTAGAGGGATGACGGGTTTTCCGAGTGGGGTCCAGTGACTGATGTGTGGGATGAGGTTGGACATAGACAGGGATGGAGTCTGGTGGGTATTCTGGTGACTGATACACGATGTAACGAAGTCGAATGTGGACAAGTCTGACATATGGAGTCCAGTGGGAATTCCGGTAAACTGACAATCAGTGCGTATAGGGTGTGGGTGTGTATAAGTTAGTGCCCGGAGTCCGGCAGGAATTCCGGTCATAACATTGGACCAACAACTCTGATAGAGGTGGCAAGGGTTTCCAACAGCTCTGATAGAGGTGGAATTAGATGTCCAACTGCCCAGATTGGGGTGGAGTAGGCTGCTTGCTGCAGTGACACACAGATGTTGATGAGATGATAAGATGATATGATATGATATGATATTCAAGGCTGGAGCTGAGCTCCTTATATACATTTTAGTCTGTGTTATGACCGTGTTGCAACCTGACAGAGGTTATCGCCACCTATCGATGATTCAAGTCATCGCTCAAGTCCCCACATCGGAAGCCGTCGGTTTCCGATGCTGATGTATGCCTTCGCAGTGATCAAACTCCATTTATGCCCCCATCAAAATATACTTGTACCATCTGGTTAAACTCTTATACGTCCCTTTTATTATGATGATCCACTCGACTCTATGTTTCACATACGTATGTCTATATATACTTGTAACCCTCGGACTATTTCCTTTTCTTGTAATTCCGCTCTCAGTTATCCCACGGCCTCCAAACTAATCATAACCTTCCCGTTCCTAGTCAAGCTTATTTGTCAATACCATTTTCCACTCTTCTCCTAGTTAGTATTTCCTAGACACCGAATACTTGTATATGAACCCGTTGAAGTTGTAGTTACTAGGCAATCAGAATATCGACTCAGAATACCCTCTTAAAGCTGAAGCCAAGTCCTTCCGATCAGTCCCCGTCAGCCCACCGACATTAGTCAGTTTTCAGTTCTTAACAGCCCCCCCCTTTGCTTACTAAAATCCCTTCCACGCACGTAGCTCACTCAGGACTTTGTACCACTGTAGCATAGTTTCTCTGGGGGCCTTTTCACCCTAGCTGCAGTTAGCCATTGTTGCTCTTGAAGTGGGATACAAATATATCAAAAAAAAAAAAAAACCAGGTCACATGCTCTTTTTCTTTTCTCCTTCTAGCTACATCCGACTCTGTATGCCGACTTTCACCGTCCCCACCCTGACTCGAGCCTTCTAAAATCCATCGTAGACACGAAGCTCACTCTAAACTTCTTACCACCATAGCATAGTTTCATTGGGGGCCTTTCCACCCCCTAGCCGCAGTTAGCCATTGTTGCTTGAAGCGGATACAAATATAACAAAAAAAAAAAAACCAGGTCACGTGCGACGCGTTTTTTTTATTTTTTTTATTTGTTATATTTGTATCCCGCTTCAAGCAACAATGGCTAACTGCGGCTAGGGGGTGGAAAGGCCCCCAGAGAAACTATGCTACGGTGGTAAGAAGTTCCGAGTGAGCTTCGTGGCTACGATGGATTTTAGAGGGCAATATGAGGTAGCGCCTGGTATTGTGAACATGGAGACCTCATTATGCGTATACAATTCATATCAAAATATTGAATTTTTATTCAAATTAATACCTTTTGTACAACAAGTAGACGAGGTTGAAAACATTGCACTAGTCGCGCAGCCGTTCGTGCCAAATTCTCATCATGATCAACCCGCTAGCTCCTAGGCGAGCCAGCCCACATCAGGGATTTGGGAATGTCTACACCCATTATGTAGACTCCCTAGCCTTCCTAGATCTATAGTAAGCTTTTATACCGACTAGTAAATAGGGATCTCGCGAAAGTAGTGTGTCTAGCCGTGTCTAGCCGAGCTAGCTAGCTAGCTCTCCTAGATGGCTCTAGACAATATAGACGGCATACTTACTGATCTTCCCACTTTCCTGATGCAGCGACTTCATCTAAGTTCACTAGCGTGGTTCAATATCCTAGACAAATTATAACTCATGGTCTAGGCGCTCTAGGTAATCTATATAGTAGCTAGATTTTTTCTAAACGGGGCAGTGCCCATCTGGGCCATCGGGCGCCTCACAAGTGTTGCCAGTTCCAATGGAAACCTAAGAGCCCCATCTTCTAGACGTTTACACGATAAGACTGGAGTTCGAGTTTAATACTACTACCGCGCCCTAGATTGGGACAAGAATCCAGACTCAAAACTTTTATTTTGGAAATGTATGCTCAGTCAACGCTAGTTTACAAGGAAAGGACAAGAAAGCGCAGGTGGGACGACAATCAAAATGACAAGGGAAGAAAGGGTACGGATAGCAAATGGTCACAATCGACGGAACCTGCATCAAAAAGATGTGAACCAACGGAAACAACATCATATTTTTGGCTTACCGAAAGGCTCTACCAACGATCAGGCAGTGTACCTTTACAGATATCACTGCAATCCGCAAACGGCGACAGGCATGCAAAATAGCGTCCATGGATAAATTCAGCTGATAATCAAATGAGATTTCAAAAGGAATTATCCTTTTGTGGAAATATGAATTAAATACTGCCGACAATGCAATGCAACTGATTGAGCTCACCGTAAGAAACACTAAATGATCGGGCGGCGATATCCACAATATCGCTGCCGCATGCAATCATGTAACCATATGAGGGGTTGATAAGCTATTGAGAGACCGACTTCAGTTTATAAACTAAAATATGTAGGCAAAAACTTACCAGAGCCAGACGGGCCGATCAAACACCATTTAGTGATGTAAAAATCGATTGAGACCAGATCTGAAATCCGCAGACAAAAAGACGATCCAAGAAGTAAGATCATAAACCAAAACCAAAACAATAAAAGGGACGGCATAGTGGTGAGGATAAATAAGACGGTTCACATAAGCCAGACAAAACACGGCTGGAAACAGTGTGGGAGGAAACTAGTCTCCAAGCCACAACCCCTTCATCCTCGCAGCAAGTCCAAGATACTTCTCAAACGCAGGAAGGTAACACGGGCCATTGTAAGAGAGGGCGGGATCTTGCCGATTCATTCCATTGTCATCCATCTCCACATCATCATTGCCCATCAAGGAGCCCGAGTCGGAGTCGGAGTCGCTGTAGTTCGAACTAGTGTCAGACGATGGATAGTAGTCCTTAGAAGACCACACAGCGGGGCGAAGGCGGCAGTTGATATCGGGGTACGGGGTATCGACATATTCGCCCTCCGTGGCGGTCATGGTATTCCGACTGAGAGACTCCAACACCGCGAGCGGTCGTCCGTTGCAGGAGAGGACGCGGTCATTGACGGGCCTGGTGACAGGAGAGCGACGGTAGGCGAGGAAGGGACCCGTTGCGTCAGGAGACTGATGACAATAATCAACAGACAGTCATAGATTAGTCTTAATAAAACACATTACTTTCGCAGACGCGGCAGCATCACGTCCCCACCTAGAGCTGACGATCTTGTGATCGGTACTTTCGGCGTCCGTGCCGGCAGGTGGTGATTTAGAACGAGAAGCTCGCTTTTGGTAGGGGGCGAGCTTCTGACGGGCCTGCGTGTTTCTTCCATTGCGCGATCGGGTTCTCCTATCGTAGGAGTCGTCCGTATCGGAGTCTCTCACCGTAATCCTGAAATGGGTGCAGAGTCATTAGCATAGAAACGTGACTAGTGAGGAGAATGGGAAACGGACAAATTGAGCGTCTTCAACTTGGTAATGCACTGCGAGAGAGGACATTGGTGAGATAAATGAGTGTACTGCAATGTCGACTAGCGCTTACTGCATCAATGCAAGACTGAGAGGACGCGGCCCTATATATAGCAGGTAGCGTCAGTGATATATATATGGTTAAGCACTAGTGAATCTTACAAATGCATGTTGTCAAAATCAGCCACAAACTGATGGAGGGTATGAGCGAACGTATATGAGATATCATTTGACGACGTACACTCTCAATCAGAGCCTGATCGACGTCAGGGTATTTGGTGGTGATATCCTTCACCACACGCGTCTTGCGGAACGGGCGTCCCTTGGGTGAAAAGGCAAGGTGCTGAGGAAGAGAGGACGAAAGGGATCCTAGTTCGAGTGCAGACATCTTGAGTGCTTGGGTATGAGGCTGGGGGAAATCGATGGTGGTGGTGAAAAGACAAAGAGCGGAGCTCCGTAGACGCCTAACATCCCTTTTATACTCTTTAAGGGTCGAAGCCGTCACAATTTCTATTGAAGACCAGATGACAAGGCGAATCAAAGTTTCAGAAGAGTCCCCGAAAACTCCTGAGAATAATGATCATATTTGATATTTTCGAAGATTGGTAGGAAATAGAAAAAAAAAGGCTGAAACATTGTTCTCCAACTTCATGTGACTTACATCAACCAGTGCTAGTGTCACAATATCATCCAATACAAGGAAAATGACAGGTAGAGCATCAGCGCAATGAGCAGAGACGATCCTTAACGTGTCACAGCGGCGGTTGGACCGAACATAGTCCGCCAAAATGAGAAATCATGCGCAAGAGCTGTATAAATATTGGGTACGACATCAGGATATAATGAGCAAGCTCCAAAAGATATAAATAAAATTGGATGTGGTTTGGGAAGAAAAGTATCGCAGTAGACGTCACAGGATGATTCCCCAGAGGTCTCGAGTCAGGGTGGGGACGGTGAAAGTCGGCGTACGGAGTCAGATGTAGCTAGAAAGAGAAAAAGAAAAAGAAGACCAAGAAAGGGATATGTACATCGGCCATGACGTTCAGGGACGATTTGTTGTGGAGGGATTGTGGGAGAGGTGTGGGGCGAGCGGGGGAGTCGGCGTCGCGACGGAGCCAGGTGGCTCTTCACGTGCGACGCGTGGTGTGATGAAGTATAGAATTATAAATAATTAATAAAATTTAAATAAATTTCCAAGTTAGATCACATCCTCTTATAAAGACTTAGGATTGTCAACACAGGAAAGTTGTGGGGGCCAGCCATCATTCGTTGTGCGAGCCAGACCCAGTGAGCCTATTTCACGACGAGCTTTCAACGACTCTACCCACGATAACTCTTTTGACTTTAACACATTGTTTTATAATCCTCAATGGCTGGGTTGATCACAGACTATGTCTGTTTCTCGACACGATTCAAGCAATTACGACGTTGGCGACCTGCTGTCACTGTCCTATTGCCTCGCTGTTTGGAGCCTTTTGCAATGATACCAGCTGAATACATTGGTACAGTATACTTAGACCCAGTTTGTGTCCAATGGTTGCATTGAAACAGGCACTGAAGCAGGCAGTGCTCCAGGGCAATGAGCCACACAGCATGGTCCAAGCTGTACTGCACAGGAAAATCCATCTTAAATAATATATTGTCTACTTAGGGAGTTGGATATAATAGTGCCACTGGCTGTGGTTCTAGATTTCAATTCCCTACCTACACTGCTCAGGAAGTTCCCTAACAAGACGCTGGCCGCCAATGCCGCTGGAGCATTCAGAGACCCTATCGCATTTCAAATACTTTTTTTCCCCGCGAGGCACCTCTGGTGGGATGGGGGTGCTTTAACTTGACAAGTAAAGCAAGGCGATTCCGGCAATATATTGAGCATTGCTGAAGCGGACAGGGTAGTAAATTGGATATCTTGTCAGTTTGTTGTTTTTCGAAGCAATGTTTGCGTATTGCCCTCAGGCTGCTTAACATAAATTTTCAGCATAGCCACCTCTCAACGCATGGTGAAAGAGAAATAGTAGACAAGCTGACGATCTATGTTTATGCAGATTACATATTCTCGGTATACAATGAGCGAGGAAAATAAAGGTACGGCGGGATGCTATCTCCTCAGTATCTTATATCGTTGTAATTAATATCAAACCTGTGCGAGAAAAGTTGCGAAGGGAAGAGACCCGGAGGCAACCCCCTGGATGCACTGATTGTACTACAATCTTCATGTAGACGTACTCCATGGAAAATATATCGATTAATAAATAAAGTTGTATTTGGGGTTCGTATATATGGCCATTAAATACTATATCCGAAAGGTCAACTAGAGGCACAGATGATGCATCGACAAATATCCAATTGCAGGGTATAGGCTGTTGGAATGAGTGAGAATTGGGGTCCAAAGACGTTGCCATAGCCTTGGAAGATCTTTGACCTAGATAATCGCAAGACAGTCATCAAGTTACTTGGTCAATAATTCATTTTGCCTTATTCTTCTCTGGATCGGAAGTCAAGTGTATCCGCTGGTAGGGCGCCAAGGCTTATTATCGTCGTTGACAACCTCCATCTTCACGTACTTTTAGTTACTTACGTAATCAATCCTGTTTGGCCTCATGCCCCCCCCATGGCCTGTGCATTTTTCTTGCAACAGCAAATACAAGTCGGCAATTCCCACTGACCCTCCTATTTATAAACCAGCATAGTTAGGCATATACCATAACATCCATGATGAGTTTAATACCTCCTTCATTTGTGCTCAGTTTTGCACTCTTTATATCATTGTTGCTATCACTAGGGCACGTCGTCTGCATCTCACTCAGCAACAACATTACCAACATCCCCACAGTTCCTCCTCATCCCCAATCCAATCGAAGTATTGTCACGTTGGCCGCTATTATTTGTAAGTACCCTTTAGCTGCTAGGATTTGCTTATACATCTAACCTCTTGTTTTTCCCTTTTTATAGTCTTCGCCATTGTGTTGGTCTCTGCTCTCATTTGGATCAACAATCATTGGGGAAAAGCCGTCGAGTTGATATCTCCCCTCTGCAGATACTTCGGATTCTCATTTCCTCCCTGCCGTCCTGTCTGTCCGAACGGGGCGACCGATATGCCATTAATACCGGTTCATGCCCCTCTTCGACAGGCCGACCCACCTCCTAAATCTGAGCAGAACAACCGTATTATTACTACTCAACTTTCTGGGTCATCTATTCCACCAACTGTATATCATCCTACAGATCCGCAGCCCGAGGCTGCTACACAGATCTCCCCACACAGGTCGACACCGATTTAAAGTCCATCTTTTGAGTCAGTAATTTCACACCTTGGTTATTCATAATATCTGACTATCCTTTGTTGAACAGCATACGACCGATTGTCATCATTGTCCAGAATGTTCGTTCGGTTTTGTGTATGGCTTTGCTTTCGAACTAACATCCCCCTGTCACAGGTTGGGTTCTCCCGTCTTATGCGGTGCATTAATATAATTTACTACTTCAATTAACATCATAGTCATTCCCATAGTACAGTAGTTTTATACAGCCGTGTATGCTTATAATTCCATCCTGCTAATAACACTATCGTCGCTGCACTCTAACGCACGACACTCAATCATGATGCACCGTGCGCACGAGCGATCCGTCGTCGCATCTTTCTTCTCTTTGCTATGTACTCTCAACGTTGCCTCGTCACGTGATCCCTCAGTGCACCTGAATTGCATGGTCTAAATGAAGAAGTGACCATCCTGTTTAACTACTTACCCTAATGGTGCACTTCAACTTGATACCGTGGCTGACATTGGCCGCTCTTCTTGCTCCTAGTAGTGTCGCGGGCCTCTGGCCTGCTCCCACGGAGCTCAGCACAGGAAACACTGTCCTGCGTCTGGGGACTCTGTTCAAGTTCCACCCTCGTATCAAGAAAACTCCAAGAGACTTGAAAGCTGCCATGTCACGCTCAAGGGCTTTTCTTTTCAGCGATAAGCTTCAGATGCTTGTGCCGGACCGTGGCGCCAACTATGCTCACGCAGTCAAGGCCGCGAAAGTTCTCACTGGTATGATACTATCTCTAGAGGATGATGCGGTGGCAGAAGCCATTGCGGATGAAGCCACCAAGCCTATCAAGCAAAGGGACGAGCGCTACACTTTGACTATTCCCTCGGACGGAGGCCCTGGAACCTTGACCGCTAAAACGTACGCCTCTATCTGTTTAGCCATCGCCTTAACTCACTATGCATTAGCACCTTGGGACTGTATCGTGGGTTAACGACGTTCGAGCAGCTGTGGTACGACGTGGACGGCTTGACTTTCACAACACTTGCGCCGATCACTATCCATGACGCCCCAGCGTTTCCATACCGCGGGCTCATGCTGGATACAGCGAGAAACTAGTGCGTGGCAACTCCAGGTCTCTCGTCATATTTGCCGATGGATACTGCTTAGCTTTCCTGTCGATTCTATCCTCTCCACTTTGGACGCTATGAGCTATGTTAAAGTATGCGACACGAGGCATGCATCATCCATCTGTACATTCATTTTCTGCCTTTAGATGAATATCTTCCACTGGCATATTGTCGATAGCCAGAGCTTCCCCCTGGAAGTCGCAGCATTGTGAGTGGCATATTACATATACTATGCTTTCGCGGTACACATATCCTTGACAGCCCGGAGCTCTCCGCAGGTGGTGCATATACAACACAATCAGTATATACCCAAAGAGATGTCCAAAAGATTGTTTCGTATGCTTCAGCTGTAAGCTTGTCTTCCCATCCATGCATGAAGTATTCATGCTAACTGACGGTTGATAGCGTGGCATTGATATCATGGTGGTAAGCTTAAAGAGTAATATATTGTGACGTATTTAACACGGTTTGCGTACAGGAACTGGATACCCCTGGGCATACCTCCTCAATAGCTGAATCTCACCCTGAATTTATAGCCTGCCATAAAGCTATGCCTTGGAATCAGTTCGCGAACGGCATGTCAACCTGTGCACCAAATAAAAATTCTGTTCCCGATCCTTACGAACCTTTTACTTGCAGATCCCCCAGCTGGTCAACTCCGAATCGCTGACGATGATGTCATCAATTTCGTTTCCGCCCTTTTCACTTCCGTCGCCTCACAGTTTCCTTCCAAATTCTTCTCCACCGGTGGCGATGAAATCAACCAAAACTGTTACGCGCAGGACTCTGCAACGCAGCGGCAGCTTGACAATAACAAGCAAACATTTGAGCAGGCATTGTTTGAATTCACACGGAGGACCCATAAGGTGCTAACGGATCTCGGGAAGACTCCAGTCGTGTGGGAAGGTACTCCCTAATTTCTCCGATTTATATAATATAAACTGAACTTTCTATAGAAATGGTCTTGGAGCACAACCTTAACCTCGACAACGGGACGGCTGTTTTGTAAGGCGCGAATTTCAGCCTATCAATACAGAGCATTGACAATCTCGTCAGGGTATGGATCTCATCTGAACATGCCGCTCTGTGCGTTTTCTGTTTATTGCTTATAATCAAATTTTGACGTTGTATAAAGTGTCGCGGGGAAAGGATATGACATCATTCAAGCACCAAGCGACTACTTCTACTTGGTTGGTTCAAATTTTCATTCGAGTTGTACAATCAAAGATTCTCTATTTTAGGACTGTGGTGCGGGTGGTTGGGTCGGCAACGATGTCAGCCGGTACGACGACATCTAGATTGCCAATGTCAGTTGCGGGGTTAACTTGTGTCTTTATTATTTAGCAATAGCTGGTGCGATCCCTTCAAGACATGGCAAAAGGTCATCCAGCATTTCACTCTTGTCAATCAATCTCTCTGAACCTTCGTCTCATGACAGGCCTATTCCTACGATCCATTCACCAATCTGACTACGGAGCAGCAAAAGCTCGTTCTCGGGGGTAAGTCTTTTATAAGCAACCCGGCTCTATTGTTCTATATATATATATTTCCGCCCAGGTCAACAACTCCTCTGGGCAGAACAGAGCGGCCCACAGAATTTAGAGTCAATCGTGTGGCCGCGCGCTGCAGCTTCTGCTGAAGTCTTTTGGACAGGCGCAGTTGCATCTGGTCGACCGCGTGATGTCGTCGAAGCTCTGCCCCGTTTGCACGATCTACGTTACAGGATGGTGCAGCGCGGTATAGACGCCATCAATCTTCAGCCCATGTGGTGTGCACTGAGAAGCGGTGAATGCGACTCGTACGTCGTTTTTTATTTATTTATTTATTTTAATCCATCTGGCATCATGGAAAGCAATTGGGTCGGCGGAAGCCGAGGCGTTGTGAGAGCCGTCTTATTCCTTCTTTTTTTTTTTTTTTCCGTATCCATAACTTCACTTCGTTTACGTTGCAACACCGTACTAATGACGAACACGACATATCAGTGAACATCCAAAAGAAGAAATCAAGCAAGTCGATGACTCGGTCGACACCGAAGATTTCATATCATTCTTCAAAGGCCATGTGCAGACCATGCTAAGCAACTATTTCGATCCGTTCGGGGAACCTTCACGCGAACTCTGAAAGTACTATAGGCTACCATGGAACGATAAATGCAAGTGTTACGATCAAACAGCTTCAAGTGGCCAACAAGTTCCATATACTCATCACACCTGCAAGCTCACGAAACAACGGCCCCTGGTTTTCCAAATGCTCCCGGTATATGGCCCAACGACATGCCGATATTTATCGCCTCGCTAGCTCCAAATCTGATATACGCCATACAAGACGGCGAAATATTTGTAAATAAGGTACGGTGGATACAAGAGTAGAGGAGGGATCTAATCCTAGATAGCAACGAATGTGGATAAAGAATGCAAAAAAATGGTTCAATATGTATGTTCGTCCATAGTAAAGTCCGGTAATGTAGCGTGAAGGGAGTATAACCGATGCAACGGGCATAGCCAGTGCCAATGCCAATACGAAAGACGTAGGGCGTCGCCAATTTAGGCGCTGTTCGTTGGGAGTTCGAAAGGACAGGCTGCGTCGTTGATGGCGGTGCCTGCAGTGGGATTGGAAGGCAGACCTGCGATGGAAAGGTCGAGAACAATGCGTAACTTCAATGCTAGAAATAAATCTATGAGGTTTTTGTTTAAAGCTAAGATAAAGCAGAACATACGCGGACGGGTCTCGCCAACGGGTACAGTCTGAGTGTTCCTACAGGCGTTGTAGACATCGTTCCCTGCAATATGACAATTAGTGTTCAGATCTAAGGCGTGAATACTAATCCCGACACGCACATGTCTGGTCACTGGAATTGAACGCGGTATAGTTAAAGGTAAGAGGGAATTGAAAGGTATTAAAGGTTTTCGGAGGAAACGTCTGGCCCGATACATCTCCCTGCGCAATCCTGTGGTTGGTATCCGAGTCGAACACATCTGCATGGATTTTTTTGAAATGCAAGGGGATGAAATTGCTATGTGTGTCGATCTGGAGATTCAAGCTCGTGTCGAAGCTGAAATTGGCTGGGGTGCGGAAGAACTGTACGTTGCTGGCATTGCTTAGCGGCGACTGCGCATTTACAGCGAAGCCCGGCACGCGTGGGATGGTGAAGGCGAGGATGAGGCCGACGACGACGCAGGCGCCGAAGAGGATCCAGACGAAGGTGCGGCGGGAGAGGCCTGGGATTCCGCAGAACCCATGCTCGTCGCGGCGGAAGGCGCGCCATCTGCTGGCCATCCTGTCGTTGCGCGCCTCGCGTTTTCCAGAGCTTGTCATGGCACGGAGCTCGGACTTTTGCCACTCTGCGCCGAGAGCAGGGACGGTGACGAGTTCGACGGGCCCCGCGGCCGTCTCAGACATTGGGACGTTGGGTTTTGATGCGCCTGATCCTGCGGGTATTTGGCGATAACTGGCGCTGCGTGGGTCACTATAATGACCAACAGCGAATTTACACTCACCCAGTCCCAGCTGATCCAAACGCAGTGCTATATCTCGGTCCAGTATTGTTAAAATCGGCATAGACATCCCATCCTTCATCCTGGGGAGTCAAGTCTCCCTGATACATAGGCAATCGCTCGTCATTTCCACCTTTGACAGGTGCCTCTCTCCCTGGAGTGAAGAATGACGCTGTGTTGTATCCCGCCGACGGTGCAGCTCCCCGCGGTGGCGGAGGAGGCATTTCACTGTTCAAGAAATCTGTGCTTCCCTGTGATAAACGATTTGGATTATAGAATCCCGAAGAAGCTGTTGAGTCCATGCGTGCTCGGTGCCCAAACGCCGTGGGGTGTTGACTAAGTGACTGGTTAGGGTCTACGGAAGACCTGCCATCTCGAGAAGCATTAAAAGAAGCATTTGAACGGTTATCTGAGTTCATGATGAGAGCTAGGTAAAGGACTGTCTAGTAGTCTCAGTTTGGGGGATACTACTGGTATCGATCAGTCTTCAGAACATGCAGGTGTGAGCCCGGCGTGACCGATGTGACCTCCACCAGTAAATGATCCGAGATCCTTTCTCAATGTTCTGCTGAGAGGATCGAGGGTATATCTCATCACAGTACGATTTAATATCGAGTTCTCCATCCCCCTGAAGTATATAATAACCCCGCCCACAGTACTATGTATAGTGCATCCCAGTTAGGGACAAACGTAAGTCCTTTGAAAGTCGTGCATCTTACACATGGGTCAACAAAAAATCTAAAAGAATACTATTTGAAAATAATGCACACATTCGCTTACGCTGTACGGCAAAGGACATCAGACATTATGTAGGCCTTGAAGGAAACATACGACGTACGAAATATTGAAGTCATGGTATCGACTTCAGAATTTTGGTGAGGGCGAGTGACTTGGAGTGGACGCCAACAGATTGAGGAACTGTAGGCTAGGAAACGGATGCCTCCATTGGCAACGTAGACGGCCTAGGTGCTCGAGGAATAGGCTGATCAACAATGTTTCTCTCTACATTGGCGTACAGTGGGTCGGTATCAGAATATGGAATGTCGGGATGAACGTCTTGACGTCGAATTGGGGACATAGTGATGACCACGCTGCGATCAGCGAGGAAAGAGTCTCGGAACTTCAAGAACCTGGCAAGGGGAGAGATTGGCATTGTGGTTTGTCGCTGACGTCTGAAAGTTAGGACCCAGACGAGGACGAGTAGTACTATAACAACGATGGCTTTGATGAGATGAAGCAGATAAACGTCAGATCTATAGCTCGTTACTCATAGCAGTTAATGGATATCTACCAACAAGACCACCGAATTCAAAGAAGGTTCGGGTGCTGGGTTGGCTGTGAGGAAGATCCGGATTTGTGGCGACGCTAGTGGCTTCAATGCTAGTTGGGATACAGGCAACCTTTATGGGCAATGATGACAAGAAGAAGACCAGGAACGTGGATAATGCAAATGAACATGAACTTAAAGGAAACAGTAGTGAACGAATGAACAAAGTCATCGTGAACGAGTATTATAAGGAGGCGTCACGGTAGTTCTAGGCTGGTCACTAATTTTGTCATAATATCAAAAAGTGAGGCTTCATGTCAGTTTAAAGCCCAAGACACTAAGACTTATATAATCAAATTTCTATAATTGTCAATAAGCATATTGAACAAATTTAAACCGTCAAGTAATGAGCCTATTGTATATTTTGGTTATTTTGCCGAGTGGTGAGATTGGCCGCCTGTGACTCACTGTGACCCCGGGGCTCGGAGAAACCCAAATGCTCTATGGAGGTTTGAGTTGTTTCAAAATATCCCATTACAATGCGATTAATATCGATCTTATAGGTGGTAAATCCTAGGGCAGCGCTACTCTCCAATTTTGAAGTTCTCACGCTTCTTCGTGAGCTTGAAAGCGAGCAGCTCGCCGAAACACGGGCAGCTCTCGCTATCAAGAAGGAGCGATCTGAGAGCGGCCATGTAGAGTCGAAAAATCATATGTCACACCAACCGCCTATCCCAGAGGTTTGTGAAAACCTGCGGACGGTTGAATTCGAAGTGCGTGTGTCACTTCCCATTGGAAGCGCCATAATTTTGTAACAATTTATTTTTTCCAGGCAATAGCCCATCTCTCCGCTGATTTTCAACCAATCAATCGACAAACTGCTCATGGTATCAGAAAATTGACCAAGGGTCTTGCCCCATTCAAACTCACAAAAGGTGAAAAACTGCAAATCGTCAACCTTGCGCCGACACAACCTGTCGAGCTGTATGTTGTATGTCTGAATTTTTTCTTTTAGAATTGTATGATTAACGTTCGTTGGATACCCCTAGATCGTAGAGGAATTGGAGGATCGTCTAAGTGACCGAATGGACGATATTTTGACTTTGGTCCGAGATACTTTGACAGATACCCCCGAAGATACGGAGGCAGACGCTGAAGCAGATGCAACCGGAGACTGGGAGTACCAGGACCAGAATGAAGTTGCTGGAGGCGAAATTGTAGGACAGGTAGACACACACGCCGACGAAGATTGGGATGACAGCGGAATCATGGAATTTATAGACAATGAGGGCGACTTTGAAGGTGATCTGGATGCAGATGATGCAGACGATTGAGAGACATTCCACAGTAGAACTGTTGCAGCGGAATGTAATTAATTAATAATGAAGGGGAAATGATTGAATCTACATCAAAGCCGCCAAAGACAATGTGACAATGGACGCAACTAAAAGTGCCCGATAACCCCATCCATAGAAGGATATTTTGAAAATTGGTGGGGTATATTCCCAAAAGTGCTCGCTAAACCCACTTAAAGGCCCCAAAAACTATGGGCCGAGTTAGGTGGAAGTCTGTGAAACTCGAAAAGTCTTCCCTTTTTTCACAATTGTAATCATTTTCTGAGATAAATTATTATTATTTAATTATATCCTCGTTCGCACTGTTTTCTCCCACAGCGCCAGGCGTTCCTTTAAAGCTTCCATATTCTCCTCGCTATGAGGATCATCATAGTCCGACCCTAATCGACTTCGTCTCCACACAAGCTCATCAACAAAGATAACCAAATCGACAGCGCGATGTATCCTACGCAATGTTGAAGCGGCGGGGAAATGTACGCTGTATCGTCTAAGGCTATCGTCATTGCATATTGCTTGAGCGGATGGCAGGGGTAAGCCCAATTCATCAAAAAGATACTGCCCAGTTGCATCCGTCAAGGGTGTCCTGACACAACTGAAATTAGACACACCTTTAAAAGATGTTTTGCTTGTGGATAGGTAAGAGAGTTTATATCTATAAGTTCATCGGTCCCGTTGATTTCCTGTATAGGTGCTTCCATATCACCACCCTCTGGGATTTTATCGCGTTGCAGATCTTGACAACCCTCCCACTCTAAAGGTGTTCGATGCACGCTTTGATAACCATTCGGTTCCTGGATAAAAGAGGAGGCAGGACGATCGCGGGACCCATGAATCAAACTTTCTAGCTCTTGGCAACGCATCCTCAAAGCCTCCACTTCCTTATTCGCTAGATCTAGTGCAACCCTTACAGGATTGTAATCTGGTCTCGACCGCTTTCGTTTGCCGTGATTTTTAATGTATAAATAAGGCTAACGGAACCCGACTCACTTCCTGAAAGTTTGATTGTAACACGGGCGTTGTCATTGAAGACGACAGCGGAAGAAGAGGTTGATTTTCAATTGCCACAAGTGAATTCGATGCCCGATTCATTTCATCTGAAGATAAATCGATTAGATCGGGCTGCAATGCAAGGTGGTTTCTGATAGGGGTTGATTCGGCCATCGCTTGAGATAAACTATCCTCGAACATACTTAACGGAGCGGATTCTGAGATGCGTGGGGAAAGACGTAAGGTGGATATTTCACTGTCATTGAGAGGGGGGGTTGATTGTGGCGGAATATGAGAGGTGTCATGAGTTTCACTGAGAGTACCTGTGGGGGCGAGTGAAGGCTGCTGAAAATGAGCAAGCTGGACGGGAGGAAATAATAAGAAATTCCCACAGTATCATTCCCACTGGACTTCAAAGGATAGAATTCACGCTGAGAACTTGGGGAGGCAGAAAACATTGTCCTGATTTTGGCAAAATCCAGACGGCCTTCCTCATCACGTAAACCGGAATTTTCGCCTTCACTCAAAGTAGGAGGTTTTGCTGATTCTGTACCCAGCAATTCAATCAAAGCCTCAAATTCGCTTCGGTTAGATTGAGGAGAGGGCGGAAAGGAAGCGTTATGTCTGTTAGAAGGTGAAGACTGTGAATGAGGCGTGGACATGGATAGCTGTCAAGACTGTGACGGGATGGTGTCACGCGTCACTTAGTTGTGTTCATTGCATGATGATTATTCCAACCTCGCAAGGTCGATTTCAGCAGGATAATGATATCAAGTATATAATAAAAATAACTACATAACGTAATTAACTCATAACTAGATAAATGTCATTGAATCAACAATCAAAGTTGGAGCTGAGTGCGCCGTGCTCCAGACTTCGATGGTCCGACCCGACACCCCGCACTTGGTGTAACGATACCTGATGCTAATAATGTCATCACTGAATCAAAATACACAGCACTCATTACCGGTTAGCCACAAAACATCCCCTTTTGCTCTAAATTTCTTCGCGGTCTCTGCAGAAATACTATAGGAATATGTAGATATTATTATTATTATTATTTTGTGGAGCATTAGCCTAGGATAAGGCGGAGTAGCCACGCCGCTCGCCTCAACCCCGCTAGATAGTCAACTGGCTCGCGCCAGGTGGGACATAACCGATTTTATCATAATGTCAGTAGAGCATAGTGTTGAAAAACAGAGATGTGAATGAAGATCTCTCTAAAATATTTGGGATTGACACATTTTCATGCAGCTTTTTTAAGTTCATCAAAACCTAACACAATAAGTCTACGGGGCCGATAACCTGTTGACGCAGATTATATGATATATTTCAACAAGTAAGTCCACGTACATACATACTAGCTACACGTGAGCCATCGACCTCATATTATTGCAATCTTAAAAATAATGACACTCTCGAAATAAATTCAAATGTCCAGACGGTTGAAGGTGAAGGATAAGGTCGACAAAATCACACTCCTCAAATTAGAAACTTTTCATTTCGAAGTGTCATTATAGTTGAAAATTGAAATAACTCTCACTTTTAGACTTTCCCGAATTATACCGCACAGCCGATATCTATTTGATAGTCTAGTTAGAATACCTCAGCTATTTGGCTACGCTACCGCGCGCAAATACTGGAATAAGCTTTCGAGCTTCTCTGCTTCTTCGTTAGTTACTTATTTATGTTTCCTAGATTATCTGTATAATCTAGTACTTATTCTATCGAAACATTATTATTAATGAAAAATTACTGAATCGTGTCAGATTTGCATTTGATAGGAAGAAGAAGCTCCGCAAGATGATAGATGTAATCCCAATCACTGGCGGTCACACAAGTTGACAGGACCACGGTGTATTGTCCAGAGCAGAACAAGATACAGGCAAGTGCAGCGTACGGTAAGATCTAAGGTCCTGAAAACTTCCCGGCTACTTATACGGTGCAAACACGGTGATTATGTAATCACGTGTTGATTGAAACGAGAATGTAAAATTAAAGGGTCCGTGCGTAAGACTGGGGGCACCAGGATTACAATAGAGAGTAGTTGGATATGAGCTAGCCGGGACCCCGCTTAGGCTTCTCGCGTATGGAAAGTCCTTCCTCTATCTCCATTCATAATGTCACATATTCGCGCACATTCTCCGATGTCTGAAGATCCATCCACTACTCAAAGCTCACTAAGCTACAGTCTAGGACCTGGCGCTCTTTATGGAAAATTTATACAATGGCTAGGTGACACGACATTAGATGCTGTTGCCGATATCATTATAAGACGAAGACTCTCGCAAATAAAGCTGGCTCTACGGAACACACCGCACATGTTCTTTGATGTGAGAAGTTCCAAACAGCTCCGCACGATAAACCGCATGCACTATGACCTGCTGGATCTCGTACGGTACATGGCATTTACAGATACTGTAGTTATTTCCCCCGCCTTATCTTTACTCCAGCGACCCTCGTTACCCATTATCAGTTAGGATCCAAGCAGTTCGTTTGGCCCGACAAATTGCTTTGGTGGTACAGCTGCAGAAATTTAAAGATATTAAAGATCTTTCAGCAATAATAGATTACTATGAACTTCCGGGTATGCTTTTAATATATTTGGTGGTTTTGACCAATTTTGATTGGATATTTTCCAAGTTCAATCAACGTTCGAGCCTTGGATACGCTGGTATCTTTTGCTCATATGCAGCGAGCTATCACCCTTTGCAGCCAATTTGACCAATACAGTATCTCCACCCTCAGTAACGTCGAAGTTACTGGAAAGCATGTTGCCGCCTCACAAGACGACAACAACCTTATATATGAGTTCTCAAACGAAAACGGTGTCTCACACAATATCAGAGGATCACGATAGCTCGCAAAACTCATTTATGAGGTTGAGTAAAGACAAAATCGCGGCTATTTCCCATCAAAGGAAAATTGCAGGTATTGCGCGAATCTTGAGAAGAAAACCCCATATATTTTTTGGATCTAATACGGAAGAGCCTGAGCTATCCGGAATGGACGAAGCCAATGATGTATACAACGTTCTCCGGGCTATGCATAGGTACATCTACTTAGCGCTAGTCCAAAATTGCGGGGCTTATTTGGGATATTAGAAACAAATTTTGTCGTGTTAGAAAGCAAGCGGCATGGTTGACACTTGAAATCGTCACCCACATATTTAGTCAACTTGAACATGGCGAGGGAGTCCTACCCATGCCACTTCCCTGTGAGTTTCTCAGCATATAATTTGGAGAGCTACACTTTGATATATTCTCATTGTGTTTATCAGCGTCAACCCACGACAACCCTGTATATCGGATGTGGTCAGAGCTTGCTAATGAATGTAAACATTTCGTTCATCGACCATGATGATGATGGGTTTTTGTGGCCGGGACGCTCGAGGCTTCAGATTCAGATAGCTATCACACTTTTGTATGTATTTAATCTACATTTGAAGCTGCTGATAAACCGAGTTAACACACTGACTTCACCTCTTTACTCATGTAACTTCCGCGCTAAACTCCACCCCGATATCGACATCGCTCTACCTGCAACACCATACTCATCAAATCACATACACCTACTATGTGAAACAGGTATAGTATTGATTCGCCTTTCGATCCATTTATCCGCCACTGCAACCACCTCAATCGATTCAGCAACAACCCTTCGGCAATTTACGCGACGCTACGCTACATTTTTAGGCTGAGTGAGCGTGCATAGAGATAAGGTGATAATATTAAACACAGGCGCAGCGCACCTTTTATATTGCTTCAAGGGGTTTGAAATACTTCAGAGAGAACACACCTCAAATATAGGGAGTAGAGGGCCAAGAGGGAGATGGAATCTGACTGCATGATAACATGATAATAAAAATCTATTTATTGAAAAATGCAAAATTAAATACAATTAAATAAAGGCCTCAACTCACCTTAATGGGCCTAATACCTTCAGAAATATTATACAGGACAGCCACTAACAATATGGGGAGCAGAGGGCCGGGAGAGGGGTACGGTGAGAAGGGTGTACAGCTTCACTTGACAGCGGCTTCCGGGCTTCCTAGGCCCTCGCCAGTCAAATTATTGTGGCACCTAAAAACCCCCATGGAACCACCACGCTCGTTTCATAGACAGTTAATGATGATGATGATTGTCTGAATAAATTGGAATTATTCTCAGAGTATAGACTGAAGCGAATCCTCCTCTGAATCGCCAACATCACAGGAGAAGAAGGGCACATTCCGCTAATATAATATTAGGGTTAATACGTAGTGAAGAAACCACGGTAAGTCGCTCAAGCCCAGTGCCAGAAATAAACTACAGGGGAAGAAGACCACGACGATGCCATTAATAACTGGTACTTGGTCGTCCCGATTGCACGCGCGGTGGATTGCGAGTTGATACATCAGAATAACCATACTTTGCGGTGCATGCAGTGGTGGCGTCATCGGACGCAGTCGTGATACTATTAGAACATATACAGCACTGTACAACAATGGAACCTCTGGTACTACAGAAAAGACCAATAATGCACAACATTAATTGATGGTATAGAAAAGCGGAAATCACAACATAAAAACTGAAAACTGAGATAGAAGAGCAAAAAAAGTTCAAGACATACTGTGCACAAGACGACCTATTGACGTCGTGTGGGAAGCGATGTCAGCCACGGTGGAAGAAAGCGAGGTAGGGAAGTAAAACTGACAAAGGCTCCAAAATACCGTGTACATGACTACCTAATGTAGTCATGTAGAAAGTGCGGTATCAAAACAAAAAAAGCAAGACAAGAGAGCTAACTGACGGAAGGCAAAAATCGAAAAGCATATGACGTGTGAATGAACTAGCATTCGGCGTGATAGCCACGACCGGTCGGGGCGCTGTTCAACGAAGGATGATATCGAGAAAGCGTATAACATACAACTAAACCAAAGGATGGGCTTCAAGTCTCCATGAGGCAATGCCGATGAACGTCACGGGGTGACCTGTGTAGCAATGGACTGCGAACGTGTACATTGATATGTTGGTGGTGGCCGCGTTGGCAGAGTATATGATACAATATATGGTGAAGTAGCACCGTTGAGGCCGTTCTGCTCTGTCTCGACATATTGAGGAGGATCATCAGGGCATTGACGAGAGGAATGATCTGAAATACTCTCGAGGCGAATATCGTCATGACGAGGGGAGGAATGCGAGAAGCCGAAACGTGTGCTGAAGGAAGAAACCAAGGCGGCGGCTCCCTCCCTATGAGTGCCGATCCAAACGAACATAAGTACAAATAGGATGACAAGGACTTTGAAAAAGGGAAAAGGTTAAATCTACAAGCTAATCATAGCAGCTGGTGGATATTTACAAACGAAAACACCCAACGTGATAAAGGTTCGGGTGTCGGATTGGGGAGGAGTATTCGTGGGCATGTCGGTGACGTTATGGCTGAGTGACATACAGAAGACATCAACTACTATTGATGACGATAAGAGTGTAAAGAGAGCAAGTTGGCATACAAATGAATGAGATTTCGAAAGAATGAGGGAAGTCATCACAAACAGTGTGGATGTCGTGGTTCAAGCCAAAGCCTGAAGCCACCCGAAAGAGAGCGCTTCTATATAGACCGCTGAAAGAGGGATGGCGCTGCGGGGTGAGGTGGCAGTGTCAATCCCTGGCCATCGGACGAACGGAGGCGTCACCTGAGGTTTACATCGTCCTCCAGCCTGGATATTGGGAACTTGCCCAGACCACAGTAGATATTAGAATATATGACTTGGCTTGTATCTATGAGTGAACTAGGGGTTATATACATGTACAGGGAAGAAAGTTCTGGAAGGGATGACAGCTAAAGCTGTGTTAAGTATATTCCAAGATATTCTATAATATTCTACGGATTCAGGTTGATTACCAACACTGGAAACTATTGGTTTGCTCCTACATAGCCACTGTTGACGCTTGAAATCGTCACCCACATATTTAGTCAACTTGAACATAGCGAGGGTGTCCTACATGCCACTTTCCTGTGAGTTTATCAGCATATATAATCTAATAACCTGGAGAGCTAGCTACATTTTGAAATACGCTCACTGTGTTTCTCAGCGTCAACCCACGACAACTCTGTGTATCGTGTATCGGATGTGGTCAGAGCTTGTAGACATTTGGTTCTGAATCATCGACCATGATGATGATTAGGTCTTTGTGGCCGAGACGCTCGAGGGTTCAGATTCAGATATCACACTTTTGTATGTATGTATTTAATCTACGTTTGAAGCTGCTGATAAACCGAGTTAACACACTGACTTCACCTCTTTACTCATGTAACTTGCGCGCTAAACTCTACCCCGATATCGACATCGCTCTACCTGCAACACCATATTCATGGAATCACATACACCTACTATGTGAAATAGGCACATTATTGATTCGCCGATCCATTTATCCGGCACTGCAACCACCTCAATCAATTCAGCAACGACCCCCGGCAATTTACGCGACGCTACGCAGGGAGATATGGTGTCCATTGACCAAAACCCACCTGCCACTGCTTGACAAAGTGAAATACGGCTACACAACGCGGCGCTGAGGCTCTCAATCTCGGAATATCTTCTGCAATTGGTGGAAAATATAAAGTTTTCTTGAGAATGTTCAAATTTTTGGAAATGCGTGGAAAACTTTACATATTCTTCAGGGTTCTCTGGGAATTTACCAAATTACTATATATAAAGTTTTGGGGGCATTCTCGAAGCCGGAATGCGGACCCCTTTGTCTAGTGAAGATACCTTTTGTTTTCCGCCAGTTGAGGACCAACCGCATTGTATCGTACTAGCCGTGCTCGAGGAATATATGCTGGTCCTATCAATATCTGGACCGACGCAAATGTGGACCTGCATTGACAGCAGCCTCTCACCACGTTCAGCTCATCTATTCTATATAAAGCCTTTGGGATGTATGTGGTTGGTAACAATAAAAACGGGAACTAGCTAAGTATGTCATGTGACCAAGGTCCGTATCTTCCGCTGAATTCTAACCAGCACGCTCGTTCGTAACATACTTGTCGGCAGGCTGGTGTATAGCCTTGCCTTCTTTATTTTTAAAGAAAACGATATCATCTGGAAGAAAAACCAGTTCAGAAAATATGACGATGGCTAAGTAGAGCACATACCTTCATCTTCCACGAAAATACATGAATTATAGATATTCCATAGTGCTTTGAAGGCTGGTGTATCATCACGGATATAGAATTCGCCCAGGACTTCTTTGAGGTACTTTGTAGCCTCTTCGGCATGGTCTAGAAAATATAAGAAGTTAATTGTTATAACAAATGCGATGTGTTAGGTGACGATGACGACATACAAAAAGGCATGCGGGGAAAAAAGTGGTGAGCGACGTGAAAATGGGATATATCGTGGAGAAAAAATCTGCCTTGCCACCCTAGGAAAGCTCGATCAACAGTCGCAGCAGCCCCGCGTTGATAATTCCAAGTTCGCTCCCGGAAATGGGGTACTTTGGGGTCGGTATGATGCAGGAAAGTTAACATGGCAATCTATATTTGAAAAATATTCAGAATTGAATTTTCCCATACAGAGTAGTCTCTTACCCAATGAGTGACCGCCAAAGCCGGTACACCGTAGTATTTAATAACATTAAGAGTACCAAATACTGAGCTGGTATACATGACAAGGCAGATCATGATCACTATCCCAATATCAGAAAGAATTACAGCATTTCGCTGATTGTCATTAAATAAAGCCGACTGAGCTGCGGGGTGGGTTAGCTACAGGATGTATGCTAATCATAATTTGCCTACGGTTGATATGGTTTGTCCCGGGAGGATATTTGTTCTGTCCTCCCACATTAAATAGGAAATGGGCAGGAAAACCAAATATTTGCCTCCTGATGAGTAGTAACAAGGAGTATAAAGGGGTATCCGCGAGGTGCTCTTCATAGTCAATGGGACTCTGCGTCTTTGGAGGCAGACCCATTTCGGAGCGAGTTTGCGGAACATAACTACGATTTATTAGAATATGGGCTGGATTTAACAGATAAACTTACATCACATCTTTCTCGAGAGATGCATTGTGACTATGGTGCAAATGATGGGAATATTTCCAACTGAAATAAGGGGTCCACAAAGCTGTGTGAAATATGTATCCGACTATGTTGCATAGGTTTTGCGAAGGTGAAAACGACTGGTGACCGCACTGAAGTAATATTTTAATGTATGCGTGCAGAATATGAGGTTTATGGGACGGACTTCATGTGCAATAATCCATAATCCAGTAAATACTAGACTTTGGAACCACCAGCTTTTTTTTTTTAAAACAAAAAAGATATCAGCGAAATATAAATTAAGGGAATGCATGACTGACTATGCTGCCCAAGAACCCCAACGCAGAACATCAACACCTCCTATACTCAGAAACGGATGTAATTGTTGTCTAAGAAAGAGTGTATCGATGTATGTAGCGCCATAACCAAGTAGCGCCGCCATAATTAAATCCCTCGTCAAGTAAAGGAGACTACGTTTCGTATCGCGGACGAATAGCTTTGGCGGAATGGCATCTCGAATTTCTTTAATAGAGCTTTAATAGTCCGTCAGTGAACCAACGATTACAAAAGACCAAGCAACACCAACTGCTGCAAAGGAGTGTAACCTGTTCCGCCAATATCGACCGCGTTCTGAATGGTATCTTTTGAAGTAATAATTAACGCTGCCATTGCTGGATGTTTTTGCGTTGCAGTACGTGTTCCCATGCGAAGCTAGTACACTACTCTCAGTCTCGGTGAAATAGAGCGAAAACTGAGGGAGGGGTTTCTGACTGACATACAGTATATATATGATATCTTAGTACGGGCTCTCCTGACCGATTACCGTTGGGAGTCGATGACCGTGGACCAAACAGTCTCACGACGCGCCGTGTTGAACTTCAACAGTACGTTGAGAAAAAAAAAACTAAGCGACCGAGCACCCATATGTTTTTAAACCGCGCGCTCTGGCGACCACACTCCCCAACTAGAACCGAAGACTAACTAAAGTGGTCGATTCCATCAATTTCAAGTAAATGTGCTACCCGACCGGATAGTGCAGAACCCCGTTCGCGATGGCGTGATATAGGGTTGCTTGGTGTTTTTTAGCTTCAAAGCAGAAGACTTTCTAGTGGTACGACTCTGACGTTCCCCCATTATTATCAGTGAACCAACCCGAAAGACTCAAGACCCAAGTACTGAAAGGTTGGCTCGTCCCGCAAGAAGGTCTCAGCTACACACTTTATTAATGTCCAGATACCAGTAAGGCAGCTCAGGGACCTTCTTGCGCTTCTTTCCGAATCGGAGCTTCCGCAATGTTGTGCTGACATATCGACAAGTTGCCGAGGTGTTGGTCTATCCCTAGATCGCCAGAGGAGTCTGTGGTCTGCCTCTTGTATTTATCTTCGGAACACCGAGAGTGGGTGGATGATTGCTGGAGTATGTACATCAACGGACAACCAACCCTGATCGAGTGGCACAGCTATTTTTAGCAACACAACGGGCCAGTCTCCTTGTGCTACTTCCCATTGTTGTTTGCCCTTCCTATTGTCCCCTCACATATATACATAAGACCCCTTTCTACTATGCTAGACCTCTCTGGGCCGTGCTCAAGCCGGCGGAAGCGAAATACATGCGGCGTAAATAGGGTAAGAGGAAGGGCGGGTGCGAAAATATAAGCAGAACTCGAAGTCTTTGAAGACTATCGAGTGCGGAATTGAGACGAGACGAGATGCGAGAAAGGGGAAACAAGTACCTATCGAGTGCGGAATTGAGACGAGACGAGATGGGGAGTGTGGAACTAGGAATGCGGGATATATCGGATAAAGAACAATGAGAGAGAACAAAGAGAAAAGGGAACAAAAGAACAATGAGTGGGGTAAAAAGTGATCGAGCATTGTTGTTTATATCACATGCCTCCTTCAGAGAATGTGGACAAATTATTTTTGTCCAAATCATCAGTCCATTATATGTATCTACAGTGGCTCAAAAAATCATTCCAATGTTTTGTTATTTTGAAAAGATTGATTCAGAATATAAATACCAGACATCAGACAATTCTTAAAAAATTACCCAATATACATTTTCTTTTCTGTAGTATAGCATCTTGGCTTGAATTTGATACTCTGCTTATGTAATTTTAATCAAATAATAAATAACAAAATAATCACTCATTGGAACAATTTTTTGACAGAAAAGGTACAATTTCAGTAAAAATGTAAGTCTAAACCACTTGTGAGAATAATAAACATGTCATACAACTTTGTTTACATCTGTTTGACATGTTGACAGTTGGTTCAACCACTCCTTAGCCTTTACCACTCCCATGAAAGCCATTTCTGCTACTCAGCACTTTACTATTATCTCTCTTCTTCAAGAGAAATATTTCTACACTCAAATACAGACTAAAACTGGTTTAGGGAGAAATACAATCAGCAGGATCAATGCTGAAGTGCTTGTAGATAAAAAAAACAACCCAGCTGGCCAACCTTCCAAACTTACTACTCATGACAAACAGTCAATTGCCCATCAAATTAGCTCTGGAAAACTTGACAATACTATTCAAGCTACCCAATTCTTTAATTCTGCCATCCTCAACTCTGTCACTTCCTAAACAGTCAGGAATGTACTCAAAAAAAAAAGGCTTTTACTCTGCAACAAAGAAAGTACCCTATATTAGAGGATAGTCACAATTCATTGAATATGCAAAATTTTATAAAAAAGTCCTCATATTTTTAAGTGAGACTATTTCCTTTGGCTATGACTACATGTTTTAGGAGTTTATATTTCATTACCCCAAAATTCTATCTTCAAGACTTGTATGATCTTTTAAAATATGCACAAATGTCATGGTCAAACAAGATTATCTGGATTGTTACCTATCTTTGAGATAAAATGCATTCCCTAGTACCTCTGTGACTTTTAAAATATCCACAAACATCATGGTAAACAAGATTATTTGGGTTATGACTTAATCTTTGGGATAAGATGCATTCTCTTGTATATATGCAAACTTTCAAATATAGTTCATATAATTTAAATTTATTTGGTTTAGAAAGTTAACCAGAACTATCTGGCCAACCAATCCATGTTGTGGAATTTATCCCCAAAAGGATAATCTATATATGTTTGTTTGACTAACTTTTGTCAGATACAAAATAAATATTAATATTTCCTTATTCTCCAGAATGTCATCTGATAGACTGAATTTGATTAAATCTTAATTCTACAGCAAACAATATAAATATATCCTTTAGTGGATAAATAACTTTTAAAGTTTTGGGTTATCCTCCATGGATCTAGGGAGTCTACATAATGGGTGTAGAATTCCCAAATCCTTAATGTTGTGATCAAGACATTTTTTCCCTTTGATTGTGCAATGCTAGCATTGTTTCCCAGGGTCAGGTGGTGTAATTGGTAAACACCCTTGCTACTGTATGTACATGTATAGGGTGGAATAATGTGGGAAAGTTAGTGAAGGTTCAGAGAACAATGGATGCTAATCAGTATGTGAAGATTTTGGAGGATGGAGTGGTAGAAAGCTTTGAAATACTAGAAATGGAGGAAGGCAAACATTACTTTCAACAGGACAATGATCTAAAATACACATTTAGGAAGGCCAAACAGTGGTTTGAAGATAATGACATTCAAGTACTGTCCTGGCTTATGCAGTCCCCTGATCTAAATCTCATTGAATACCTTTGGGAACAGTGTCAGCTGTGATATGTTAAAGGTATAGAAAAGAATTAACCTAGCTTGGGATTGAACTGAGGACCTCCTGGCTGTATATGCTAATACTCTTAACCACTGAGCTACTGGATCTTATGGTCTAGTGTTATATGATGGATTACTGTATATATACATACATATCTATCACTCTTCTGATGCAACTCTGGGACTTATAACAGTAACAACCAGTTACTGATGCCAACTGGGACTTATAACAATCTGACTCATATAGATATTGTATTTCCAATTCTAACATGATAATATCCAATAATGTTAGGACCAGAAAACCCACCGGGCTCTGGACCCTGCCTTATAGGCACCTCATCTCTACCTCATGCATCAGTCATTGGACAACCTGCTGGGACCCACACTTGTCAAACCTACCTATGCCCAACTCTGCCGGGACCTGCACATGTCAAGCCTGTCTATGTCCAACTCTGTTTTCACACACCAGTCACTGGACTCTGCCCAGACAACCCAGGACAACATGACTGTCAGGGGACAACCTTAAGTTTCCCAAACTCACTCTTGACCTTTCAAAGTCTAGTCTCATAAGTCCAGGGTGAGGGCACCTTGTCTTTATCACATTTTCAAACTCTACTGCACCTTTAGTTAGTCACCCACTAGCTGAGGGTTCCTTAGACTTTCTCTTTGGATTCCCTCTGCTAAGTAAATAGTACTGTACTCTGTATGTACATATATAAATAGATAGATATAAACTTACTTCAGATTCCCTCTGCTAGTGCCCCAACTCAGTCATAGTGCAAGTCAGTGTGGTCTAGAGAGTTGCCCTTACAATGACTATATATTGACTATTGAAGTACAATATAGAAAGTAAATAGTCTTAGTCAGCTTGCAGTACAATTTCCTACGGTTAGTTAATGAAGTAATGAGTTGAGGGGAGGGAGGATGATATGAATAATGTGAGATGTGAGTAGAAGTCAATAGTAGCTCAAGCTTCAACTATATATACAGTGCGAAGCTAGATAGTTGCTGTAAGTTCAAGTTAGAAGCTATTCAAGATGGCTGAGATGATACCCCAGTCATGACTTCGAAACAATGTCTGGCCTGTAACACCTGGCTCCATAACACCCCGCCCACCCACCACTAATGATGTCCACCACCACCATCACCAAACCAAGTGATGTCTGCGGCACATAACACCCCACCCACCCACCACTACCACTACCACTACCACTATTGCCAAAACAATGTCCTCAAATGAAAATGGCATGTCCCATGTCTGTTATGTATTTCTAAGTTTTTTCCAATTTTTAAACAATTTCCCCTAACAAATTGCGAAAACAAATATTCAAATGTAATTATATTGCGACGATTAAATTGTACAATATTTGTTTGATTTATCCTGAATTTATACAATTTATTTTGTATTTTTATCTAATAAATTGAGCAGATTATTGAATTTCTACTTTTTATTCTTTTTTGATTAATATGTCGGCGACTCAGCGCTTATTCACAACGCGCGAGTAATCATGTGACATTCACATGATATTTCAAACTCCGACGCCGACAAAACGCGATTTGAAATACTCGCGCATTATCAAGGCGAAATATATATATATTTTTATATTATTATAATAAAATATTATATTTATAACTAACTAAAAGTAAATATAATAATTATATAATAATATAAAACCGGCCTGGCGTTTATTACACGGCGCGCGGGAAAATCGTCACAACGAGTGACAACCGTCATAACAGGTGACAGTTGTCACAAGGGCGCGCGACGGTCACAGAGGCGCGCGACGGTCACAGAGGCGCGCGCGACGGTCACAGAGGCGCGCGACGGTCACAGAGGCGCGCGACGGTCACAGAGGCGCGCGACGGTCACAGAGGCGCGCGACGGTCACAGAGGCGCGCGACGGTCACAGAGGCGCGCGACGGTCACAGAGGCGCGCGACGGTCACAGAGGCGCGCGACGGTCACAGAGGCGCGCGACGGTCACAGAGGCGCGCGACGGTCACAGAGGCGCGCGACGGTCACAGAGGCGCGCGACGGTCACAAAGGCGCGCGACTGTCACAACGCGTGACAGTCACAAGACGCGAAGGGTGTCATGCGCGCGCACAGGCGCGAGAGCATTATGTCATCATATATGCTACTGCAACAAAAACAGGAAACTCTCTGGAACATTCCAGTGGCTTCCAATGGAACATTAGTTAATAGGTACTAATATTAGATAGAATATTGTAGAATATTCTATAAAATTCTACAATGTTCCATTATGCCAAGAATATTCTATAGTGTCTTAGAAGTAGTTAGAACCTTCCACAATGCTCTAGAAAATTCTAGAAAATTCTAAATGACATCACTCCTCCCAGAATGACATCATTAAATCTTCTAGAATCTTCTAAATGTCTCAGACTAAAATGTATATAAGGAGCTCAGCTCCAGCCTTGAATAAAAAACAAATAAATCATATCATCACATCAACCCACCACATCTGTGTGTGTCACTGCAGCAAGCAGGCTACTCCACCCCAATCTGGGCAGTTGGACATCTCATTCCACCTCTATCTGAGCTGTTGGAAACCCTTGCCACCTCTATCAGAGTTGTTGGCCCAATCAGATCCCTTGTCACCTCAATCTGAGCTGTTGACTGATCTGCTGTTCCCCTGTCACCTCAATCTGAGTTGTTGACTTTTGTTCCCCCCTTGCCACTTCTTAATTGAATAGTTGGCTATCTTTTATATATTATTTCCACTTCAGTTAGAGTTGTTGGTTATCAACTAATAATATATAAATAATCTTATACTATAGTCATCTCTTAATCGAGTATTTGATTATTAGTTTTCCTTACATTGTTATTTGTAGTTTAAGACTTCAGTCACCTCTAGTTGAGTAATTTGACTGTTTATTACATTGCAAATAATCCCGTTCCTTTGTTCATTTATTGTGAATCAGTAAAGCATATTCACATAAACAAATACTGAGAATATCCTTGCAGAATCCTTAAGACTACATTAAGATCCTGATAAGTTAATATCACAGTAGACCTTGTAGGTTAGTGTAAATAAAGCATATATTAGCCAAATAGTGTTTTATTCTATATCTAATCTTTTGACCCGTTTATAAATATTTTTACTGTTTGACAAATAGTATAAAATATATATAAACTAGCTAGCATTGAAGTTAAATCTAGCTTTGGAATCAGTAAATTGTTATTCTTATTTTAGTAAGTTGTTATCACAGAAAAAGAACAAGCTTGCACAAGCAGCTCTCAAAACCTTCTTTGCGAAGTAGGGTGCATATATTCAAGTAAACTCTTGACTTCAGGGGTTCTAAGTCTATTTAGGCTGCCACTGATTAATATCAAATACTTAAATTATTTTACCTTGCAGCGAATTGAGTATTTGCACATTTTGATAGAGCATTGGACTCCTTTTTCGGAAAATAGTATTAAAATAAGGCTAATACATTACAATGTCTCGCCTGGTCCATGTTCGGGGCTAAATACAGTATGTCAAATGAAAATGACATGTCCAACCAGTCAGTCAAATGCTAATGACCAAGGCCCTCAGGGTCTCTGTTACTCTCATCAGAGGATCTCGAATGTACAATACAAACACTGTTGCTTCTCTCCGTCACCTTGGAGCCTGACGCACATGCTATATTTCACAGGATGGATGTCGACGTATGTATATGGGTGAGCCCAGCAGAAAAGATGCTTTTTAGATGCAAGTCCTCACCATATCACAGGATATTCACACACCTCCAGCACCCACCATGAATGTTTATCACACTACTGTGTCCCCCTCCCTTCCCACCTTTTCATGTCTGTGTGATTCATGTCTGTGTGAGACCCATCTTCAAAATCCTTGCCAAACCTGCATGCATCATTGATCCTCTCACCTTGCCTCGCACCATGTCGTATACCTGGCATATCCCTAACCCAACCAGCCACTCCTGTTTCCCCTGTCACCTCAATCTACTGCCAAAGCATTAATGGCTGTGGCCACTACTCCTGCCTCTTCCACACAATTTTGCTTGAAGAAGATACAGTGTTGTGTAATTAATATAGATTGGATGTATCTTAGACTATAATATATATATGAATTGCCACTTTGAAAAGCACCTTCTACCATTGTCTCAGAGATGAGTTTGTTGAGTGACAAGGGTAAGGTTTGCCTCCATTTTCTCAATGTTCGTCCAAGGGATGTCCCCAATGAAGAAATGTGGTGGCCATTCTATTATCACAAAACACAAGCCAAAGCCAAAGCCCAGCAAGACTGACCATCACTGAGTTGAAAATGGCCAAAGATGTCTCGATAAAAAAGCACAGATTCACGAAAAGTACAAACATCAAATATGACCAATGGCTCCATGAGGAAAGAACATGGTTGAAGGAGCTGGTGGAAACAAAGCAATCCCCCACAATTCCTTTAGGGGCAGATGAACTTGACAGTTTTGACTGGATGCTGGGAGAGCTAGAAGGTGCATTCAACAACATACCAACTCAGGCTTCACCTTGGGTTCTTGGGTTGTTTATCACATACAAGTGCTTCACCCAGAAGACTAAAGTGACAACAGCATGGCAGATACATGCAGCATTCAAACAGGTGTGGGAAACTGTGTATGTAAATAAAAATTACTAGTGTCTTCTGTGTATTATCACTGATGTTGTATGGTACATATAATTAGGGACCCTAATGGAAGATGGTCTGGCCCCTGGCGATGGGATCACAAGAAAGGGACTGGTTGTGGCAATCCAGCCAATTCTTGAGAAGTTGAACATACAATTGATGCCATCAAATGCCATGATGGAAATGAGGGGAGCCATTCACACTCTGCAGTGATGATGAAACAGGATATGGACAGAATGGTTCAATGGTCAAATAAGCTTTGTCCAGATTCAAGGCTAAGGTAGGCATCACTTTAGTTCAGCACCTTATGTAATCATATTACTAAGCACCAAGAGTGGCCAAATTTGCGAATCAAATTTTTGAAAAATTTATTATGAAGTCAAAAAATGAATTGGAGGGTCACTATACAGAGAGTTCTTGAATCTCTGGGTAATAATCTCTAGGATTTTCATTATTTTCATCATCTGAGTCCAAATCATGAGCAAGATCTGGTAGAGGTTCTTCCTCAAAGTCATCAAGAAAGCCCACCAAGGTGAGAGATCCATCTTCTTCATCCACAATAAATGCTTCCTCATACATCTTTTCATTGCTTTGATCTAGATTGAGAGAAACTGGTTTGCAATTGAAGTCATCATCATCTGGGACATCCTTGATTGTCACTGAGGGCTTTTTTTGTGCCTTGGATCCAAGGTTTTTGATGTGAGATTGTGCAGCTTTAGACTTCTGAGGCATGGTAGTAGAACTGTGCAACTGTGTGTTTGCTACTGTGCTGCTTATGTAATGTGGCCTGTGATCAAGTGCATGGCTTACTGCACAAGTACATGTGCAACTATACCCTCTTTTTCTTAGGAGAATTTTTATGTAAGTAATATAGGTACATATATTTGAATTTAATACAACCTAATTTAATACAGTTTTCTTTCCCAATTTTAGGCCCTTAAAACAAGGCTGCCCAATATATCACGTGATGATTATGATTATGTAAGCGGCCAATACTGACACTGTCAAAATTTTGAAAATCTCAGAATCACATGGAAATGTGTTTTTAAGCATTCAGAGACACAAAAAAAAAGTCAAAATTTGTAAGTCCTACTACTTGGCAAGGGTGAATTATTTTTCAAGTTTTAAACCTGAGAACTGGAGGAATGGATCCCAACTCCACTTCCCTGGGCTTTAATTACAGATTATCTATGTTGTGGAAGCACAGAAAGGAGTACGAGCAGGTCACTTTTTTGTTTACATAAACAGGTGCCAAACTAAAGTGACACCTACCTTAGAAGAACTTGGAAAGCTATCCCAGGGAGAATACTGGAAGCAACTTCCTTTTGCCGTCAAGCACTTTATGATGCGTGCATTTGCTACAAGCGGATTCACCCTATGGACCTGGTGTGTCTTTTGCAGCTACTGATTGAAGTGAAGTGCCAGAGTTTGACTATTTAATTTATTTCAGGAATTTTGAACTTGCCAAGCTACAGTATAATCATCTCACCCTGGACCTCAAGACAAATGATGATTACAGATACCCATTTCAATGTCTCTTTACTCAATAGGAAGAACTGGGCTCACCATCAAACCAGAGATGAAATCATACATGGTTAGTTCTCTCTCTTTCTTTTGGCTTTAATTTTGAAATGAATATATCAATAGGGCACGAATACCAGATATACGAACAGCCAGAGAATCCGAACATCAACATGTATTTCCATTTTCTTTGGTGGCTCAAATTTTCTGAACGATTCATTTACCACTGTCCACTAGAAGTGAATGACTACATTTTTCCTGCAATAGGCTCCAATGGAATCGCCCAGATTGAGACCCCCATTCCACATGATACCATTCAAAAATGGCTTGACGAGTTTGTTGGGGTGTGTGAGATTAATCTGGGTCAAGGCCGGCTGACAATGCACTGTTTTCGCCAAGGTGGAGCACAATATCGTTTTATGTACACACACTTTGGGAAGCGATGGAGTCTGGCAGTCATTTGGTGGTGGGGGGGATGGGCTGAAGGAGAACATGTATGTACTCTTAATGGTTTTGTGGCATGGATATCTATCTAAATCCTAACTAAACTAACCCCTCCCCCTAAAAACCTCCCCACCCGCAATAATCACAGTGGGACATGCTGATTTGGTACCTGCTGGATGAACTCTATCACTACAAAGAATCTCACAGTGATGCCCTCTGGCCAATCTCTCACAAAACTAACAGGTCATTTCTCAGCGAACACATTGAGATGCAGCTGCCTTCAAAACTCGAGCTATGTGAAATGATGGTGGCACAGATGAAGGCACTCGAGGAAAGGATCCTCGCCTCTTTAACTGCTGCCACTGTCAATAACACCGCCGTCTTTGCTCCTTTGGGTGACAGGAACACTGGCAACCCAGGAGGGGTGGTGTAAAGGGTATGCATATATGCATACCCAGACTAAGGAATAATAGTTGGATTATAGTACTTTATTATTTATCTTTTATTTTCTTTCTTTATATTCTTTCTATATTTCGAGCATACCTTTATTTTGTAGTTCGAAGCTTTGTGTATATGTATGGGCGCTCTCGGCGCCAAAGATGATAGACACTTTTACCCAGCAGACACCACCTCGTAAACGACCCAGACGTCGGATAGCGAGAGGTGTCAAGGGTAATGTCTCAACTACCTTTAAAGGTAGTATTCTCTTGCATACTAATGAACTTTGGACTTGAACCGCGAAGGTCAAGTTCCAATCTAAGGTCTTTGCGCTAGTCAACATTATAGCCGACTCGCGCTATTATTTCTTTACTCTAGATATTCAGCTTCGTGTTGATTATCTATTTTACATCTAGCTACGAGTTGTACTATGAAGGTCAACTCTTTCATTCTTTCATTCTAGCCGTCAAGAGCAACTGTACAGTTGCTCTTGTGACGTGTGGTGTGTCTTCTTACTAGTACTGCTTGTCTAGTAATCTACGGTATTGTACTGTACGGTCAATACCTGCTAATAGTAGTTGAATAAACACTATTCTTCGTATATTGAACGGTCAGAATCTATCGACTCTTCACAGTGGTGATCCGGGCCGGACCGTTCTTTTCCTACGAGGAAAAACTTATTATTTGACTACTAAGGCCTGAACATGCGAATGACTACGGGCAAGAATCAAACACCTAGGCCTTCATCAACGCCGAGTAGCTCCATGCCTCGCCAAAAATCTTCTAACCTAGAACCACCCCGTAACGTCACCCTGAGGAAGTCTTCGTTGACTTTTCAAGGATCAGCTCCTCTGGAGGATTCCCCCGGAGTAGTAGCTGGATCGTCTACGAACATTCCCCAGCTTCCCCAAGGATCAGCTCCTCCAGAGGATTCCCCCGGAGTAGTAGCTGGATCGTCAACGAACATTCCCCCCGATCCACCTGAGGAACGCTCATCACTCGAGCAGTTGGACACCCCTGGAGTTAACGTTGAGCCTAATCGAGCACCCACGCCCGTTCTCAGATTCCCTCTGAGACAGGTCATCCTTAAGCAGTTCCTCGGAGGTCATATGGTTTATGCCCAGCCCATCGACTACAAATGGGATATGTACTACACCGATCGAATCCCCGAGGATCAGGTTACCCCCTTTGTGGAGGAGTACAGTACGGATTACCCTATTCTACCGGAGACTGTAGCAGTCTGGTTAGGGCGTTATCAAGCGATTTTATCGGCGCGGGATTTATTCACGTGACCAGGGAACCTTGAGGATTTGACCCAATCGATTCCTGAATGGTCGAACGAGGTGACGACCACTATGGAAGGAGGAAGAAGAATTCTCAGGCGGGAGGTGTTTTCTCTGTTCCTTGAAGCACTTCGTACGCATGATGATGTGTTGCAGATCCTGCATGTCCTGCTTAGTGGAGATCATGTTGTGCCTAAGGTTGACTACCAGTACATGTACATCCGTATGTTGGAGGAGTCTCTCAATGGAGTCATGCCAAATCTATCGCTGGCATACCTCACTTTAAGGGGTCGGTTGAAGCGAAACCAAAGAAGACTTGATAAGATGGTTTTAGAGGTACTCCTCCCCTATAACAACTCGATCCAGGTCCCTGATTCGCCTATCTCCACGACCAATTCGTTCGTTCGCAACTTAAACGGGTCCCCTGATACTCATTTTCTGCATTCTCTCAACCGTCCCGTAATATTGGAGGATTTTCCACTGGACTTGAGGATGCAAGTGATAGAACGCCTTCAGGAGAAGAGGATTGAGGTCTGCACTCCCTTCCATCAACCCCAGCTGTGTCGACTTCTGAACGCGATGGAGATCGAGAGACAAATCACGATGGAACCGGGCCTAACGTCTCTCCAGGGAGATCACCGCTCTCGTGTCGCATTTGAGAGAGTCTCCAACAGCCCTAACTTCAGGAATGAAGTGACCACTCTCAGAAACCGATCAGTCGCCAACAAGGGTCGACCGTCCTTCTCCACAGCATTCACTGAGGGCATAGCTGGCCCAGTTGCTGGTCGAGGATCGCTTAATCCAGACGGTCCCCGCCATTCTCTACCGATCGCTTCAAACCCTTTCTTGCCATCAGGAGGACCCCCTAGCGATTCATCCGGGAGTTCGAATACTTCAGACCGGGGAGGGAACTCAGGACGTGGGGAGCGCCACAATGGAGTGCCTAATACCCCTTTTCGAACTCTGATGTGGTCTCGAGCTAGCGCGCTTATTGACGACTTACCTAAGGACAAGAAGGTCACTCTTAACACCAATGACCTTAAGATCAAATGGTCTGATCTCCCTGAATACGACGGAGCTCAATCCGAAGCCCTGGACTATATCATGGACATCATGAGTCTCGCGGAGATATCAGACTCTATGAGTGCGATCTTAGGAGTTGCTCTGCCAAGACGACTCAAGGGGCATGCTAAGGTCTGGTGGAGCACCTTAGACCGTGAGCATCGTACTGAATTCAGTCAATCTCATGGGTCGTTTCTTTGGGGTATCGTCGAAGGATTGCTTGGAACTCGTTGGCGTGAATCCTTAGCCTTAGAATGGGAAGCTATGAAATTTCGACAGGCTGGTCACGATCGTGAGACACCCGTCCACTATATCCAACGGAGAGTTAAACTTTATCGTTTCCTGTACGGGTTCCACCAGGACAGAGGGGATGAGACACGCAGACTCATTCTCACGCTGCCTACGGAATGGCTCTACCTTCTTCAAGGACAACCCATCGATGATATCATGAGTTTACAGACTTATGCTAATAACCTGCAAGAAGCTCTGATTAACGCTTGGGTCCAAACACACCAGGAACGTTACAGGTTCCAGAAACTGCGCATAATGTTATCGGAGGGTCAAGAATTGGATTTTAGAGTCACCGGCGACTCCTCTTCACCTAACCATATTCTCGTTAGTGAGACTAACGAGAGAGGCTCGACGAGAAGGACCGTCCCGGACATCGCTGATCCAAAACAGGGAAAGTGTCACGGAAAAATGTTCTTCGAGAGGAGTAACAAGAGGAGTTCGGTCAAACCCACCAAGGAATGTTGGATATGCGGAAGTCCAGAGCATTTTAAGATAGACTGCCCTCAAGCTGGCAAAATGTCTCATTATGTCTCTATCAACAAATGCTCCGCACGGGATATGTCGGAGGAAGCTGAGGAGCAAAGGTTATATGAAGCGGTTCATGGACTATCTATACAAGGATAAGTAAATAGCTCTGATGACGAATTGACTTTTGTTTCCATTTATTCGCCCCATGACGGAGACAAATTAGTGAGGGAGGAAAATCGAACGACTGGTGAAGCTCTTCCGTCTGAAGCTTATGTATCCATACTCGCCGCAGACTTCTTCGAAAAAGGATACCGGCTGAGTTCTCATCGGCAGGACCTTGAAGGCCTGACCGAGAACTACTGTCAGACTGGAGATTCTCACGAACAAATCAGTTCGAATTCGCTCTGTTCGCCTGGAGCTGATGTTGACACTTTCCCGTTTGATCCCGGGAACCCCCCCGATTTACTACCGTACGAGAACTCGGATTTGGAGGACAGTGACGATGATCCAGTATTGGATTCCCCTTCGAAGCATGTTCCTTGCCGAAGTGAATGCAGGAACGTAAGCTTGTCCCTGCGCAAGGAAAGTAAGAGGCCTCAAATCCAATACCCTCGTCCCAGTCGTCTGATGAAGGAGGATACTACGATCCTTTATCGAAAACGGGATCCTCCCAGTGGTTACTCTAGCATAGGAGTTGCAGTGCTCCATGTTTTCGGTCATGTAGGAACTCCCGATTCACCCGAACACGTTAAAATTCGAATGGACACGGGAGCGGATCTTTCCCTTATATCGGAGGAATTCTACAAGGAGCTGCAGGGCATATATAAATTGAAACAAGGACTCAAGTTACGTCTAATCCAGCTCACGGGTAACGCTAAGGTTATCGGATATGTTAATATTCCCATTTACCTGGAGGACGACAGTGGAACGTTACTGAAGTTCGCGGCAGAAACTTATGTCGTTAGAGGAATGACGGTGCCAATTCTTTTAGGAGAAGACTTCCATATTAATTATGAAATTGGTACTCTAAGAGATCAGCCATTGGGATCTAGACTTATTCTCCCGGGACGACAGGGTTTTATTCCAGCCAGTTCTTCTAAGGAACCTCAACCTTTGACCTTCACCGTCAATAAGGCCCCTTTTGGGAAGCATGAGAAGGAGTCATCCAAACTCACCTCTCTCCCCGATAAAGGTGTGCGTACTGAAAGAGTCGCGCGAGCCTTGGAGGATTGCACTATCGATCCAGAGTCAGCCAGACTAGTGCCTATTTTTGTTGAATATCTGGAGGGCGATGAATGGATTGTTGAAGGACTTGTATTGCAAAACGAGGACGGTTCGATATTAGCCACACCAATCACGGCAATTTCAAGGAATAGTGCGGCAGTACCTTTAGCCAATCCATCGCTAACCCCTAAGACTATCCGACGAGGGGAGACAATAGGGATAATTCATGACCCCACTCGTTGGGCTCACAAGCCCAGGTCACTCGAGGAGAAAGGTTTAATGGTAGCAGGCGCGACCAAGATTGCACACCTTATCGAAAGTCTCTCTCAACTTGAGGAGGACCGTCAAGTCGCCTCAGAAAGGCCTAAGCCACCTGTTGAACCAGAGATTGCGGATGATTTCGAACCGCCTGGTCCTAAGACGGCTGCAGTGGCTGATAATGAGAAATTTGCCTCAGAGGATCTTCACAAGTTAGTCAATTTGGGACCAGATATACCAACGGAGGTCCTGCCACGTCTCAGATCAGTTTTGACTGAGAACATTAAGGCTTTCGGAGTCGACGGACGGTTAGGGCAAGTGGAATGTAGAGTCCCTGTCCCCTTGAAAGAGGGAGCCCAGCCCATATCCATGCCTATGTTCCCTTCGTCCCCTGCCAATAGGAGAGTTATAGACGAGCAAATGGATACCTGGTTCGAACAGGGTGTCATTGAGCCATCTAAAAGCCCCTGGGGAGTGCCAGCCTTTGTAGTATATCGCAATGGTAAACCGCGGGTGGTCATCGACTATCGGAAACTTAATCATCTCACTGTTCCAGACGAATTCCCTTTACCACGTCAATCGGAGATTATGCAGGCGCTGTCGGGGTCAAATGTTCTTTCTTCTTTCGATGTGCTAGCTGGGTTTACTCAATTAGAAATGTTGGAGGACGATAAGCCCAAAACAGCCTTTAGATCCCATAGAGGGCTGTGGCAATTTAAAAGGATGCCATTCGGGCTCAGAAACGGCCCCTCCACATTTCAGCGCGTCATGCAAACAGTTTTAGCACCCTACTTGTGGATTTTTTGTTTAGTCTACATCGAATGACATAGTCATATTCTCTAAGAACTGGGATGATCATTTGCTTCACCTGAATCAGGTGCTTGGCGCTATCGCTTCGGCCGGTATCACTCTCTCTCCCAAGAAATGTTTTATCGGATATAATTCGATATTGTTATTGGGTCATAAAGTATCTAGGTTGGGTTTTTCAACCCACCAAGAAAAAGTTCGCGCTATATTGGAATTGGCCCCACCCACTAAGGTTTCTGATCTACAACGGTTCCTTGGAATGGTCCTTTACTTTTCAGCATATATACCATTCTATTCATGGATGGTGTCCCCTTTATTCTCGCTCCTAAAAAAGGGAACACCTTGGACGTGGACTGCTGAACATGTCCGAGCTTATGAGGATGTTAAAACAGCATTAGGATCAGCTCCAGTGCTGGGACATCCAGTTAGTGGGATGCCCTACCGATTGTATACGGACTGCTTCAGATTTTGCCTTGGGTTGTTGCCTCCAACAAGTCCAGAAGATGGCTTTAGGAGACTTAGTGGACACTAAAATCTATGCCCAAGCCAAGTTGGCTTTGACCGTGCGCAGGATGTGCCATCCTTTGTTCATCAGTACAAAACCAAACAGCCTGAGATTGAGTGGTCGGATTTCGTGGGGAATCCACTTTTGAGGTCGACCGAAGTTACTGTTGAACGAGTCATTGCATATTGGAGTCGCACACTGAAAAGTGCTGAGCGTAACTATTCTGCTACTGAACGGGAAGCGATTAGCAGCAAAGGAGGGACTATTCCACTTTCAACCTTTCATTGAAGGTGAACATGTTCTGCTCATTACGGACCATGCAGCTCTGCAATGGGCTAGATCTTACGAGAACACTAATCGTCGACTAGCCGCATGGGGGATGATATACGCTGCATTTCCAGGTCTCGAGATTTTGCATCGAGCAGGGAGAGTTCACAGCAACGTGGATCCACTGTCCAGACTCTCTCAGGGTACCAGCCTTCGTGAGCCCTATTAGAGATGATTTGCAGGCTATCACCTCGACCTCTCTGGACAAGAGTACTGAGGAAAAACTATGGAAGGACGAACCCGCTAAGAAGGCGGTCTTCTCTACCATACTCGATTCTATGGAACCTTTCGGAGTAACTCAAAAGGTCCAACAGTCAGAATGGGATTCTCATAACGCAATAAGGAATGACCAGGAAGATGAGTCTGACTTCGCATTGCGTCATCCTCAGCTACTAATCAGCATCGAGGAGGGATATATAAAGAAATTTCTAGAGGGTTATTCAAAGGACCCGGTTTTCAGGAATCTCTACGCTCTAGATACCCCTTCACCCAATGCGGTTGTTACTCCTTCTCACTACTTCGTGGGAGCAAACCGACTCCTGTACTTTCGCGACTTGGACTGGAAAAGTCGAGTCTGTGTACCCAGAACTATGATTAACTCGATTTTAAGGTTGGTACATGATAACCCTTTTGAGGGAGCACACGCCGGAGGCCAGCGGTTGTTCAACCTGATGAAAGACCGGTTCTTTTGGCGAAGAATGCTAGAAGATTGCGTGTCGTACGCGCGTACCTGTGACATCTGCCAAAAAACCAAAGTCGATCGCACCGCTCGTCAAGGAGCCCTCAGACCAGCTGTCGTACCTTTTAGGCCATTCGAGGTAGTTTCTATGGACTTAATCACTGGACTACCCGATTCAGGAAAGGATTCATATTCCGCAGTCTTCGTCGCCGTTGATAAATTGACGCGTTATGCTATTACAATACCTACCTTTTCGAACCTTACGGCTGAAGGATTCACACGAATATTTGTCAAACAGGTGGCAAGCCCCTTCAGACTGCCCTCTCGAATAATCTGTGACCGGGATAAGAGATGGACCTGCAGGTTTTGGCGGGAAGTCTGTAAGATCTATGGTACCACCCTTGCGGTATCTTCAGCTCATCATCCTCAAACGGATGGGCAAATGGAGAATATGAATGCGACCATAGAACAGATGCTTCGAGCCTATTGTGCCTCTGCTAAGGAAAGCTGGTCCCAGTGGATTGAGGTAGTTGTCCACGCATACAACTCGACTGTTCACAGTTCCACAAACTACGCCCCGGCCTTCTTATTAATGGGATACCTTCCAAGAGGAATGTCTCGAGTCCTAGGAGGTGACGAACCCCTAGTTCCTAGAGAACTATCAGACAGCCCTATGGCTGACCAATGGATCCTCGAGCTAGAAAATCATCAGCAGATGGCGCGGGATTCAATCGCTCGAGCCCAAGAGATTCAAGCACGAGCGTATAACAAGAAGCAAAGACCTGTAGAAGATATCTCTGAGGGAGACTTTGTATTGGTGAACCCCCACTCCCTCGAACTGGTGGAAGTCAAGGGAACGGGGAAGAAACTAATACAAAGACGGATTGGACCATTCGAGGTCCTTGAGAAATTGAACTCTCAAGTATTTAGGCTTAAGATTCCCCCGGAGTATCCGATGCATCCAGTCATTAATCGGGATCATCTGCGGAAATATCAACCCTCTCCTTCCAAGCTAGGTCCAAGACCCCAACTTGAGAACCTAAGAGAGTTGAAATCAGATCATGAAGAATATGAAGTCGAAGCTATTGTTGGACATAGGAAACAGCGAAATCGTCTGCTATTTAGGGTGCGCTGGAAAGGTTATGGACCCGAAGAGGATTCATGGTTAAGCAGCACTGACCTCAGAAATGCTCTGGCACTTCTGAGGGCGTACAAGGCACTGTTCAACATTTAATGGGATATATGTGCTCAAGGAATCATCTATTCTATCATTTATTCCATCTCTTTCGTAACTTCCTTTCAGAAATATCTCAGTTATTCAGTGAGCCATCTCATTGGCTTTTATTCTCTTTCATTTTTCTATCCCTCCGGTCGATTGGGACAACCACTAATTGGCGGCGGACACATTTCCCCAAAACCCGGTGTGAAGAGTCGATAGATTCTGACCGTTCAATATATGAAGAATAGTGTCTATTCAACTACTATTAGCAGATTCTGACCATTCGATATACGAAGAATAGTGTCTATTCAACTACTATTAGCAGATATTGACCGAACAGTACAATACCGTAGATTACTAGACAAGCTGTACTAGTAAGAAGACACGCTATGCATCACAAGAGCAACTGTACAGTTGCTCTTGACGACTAGAATGAAAGAATGAAAGAGTTGACCTTCACGGTACAACTCGTAGCTAGATGTAAAATAGATAATCAACGCGAAGCTGAATATCTAGAGTAAAGAAATAATAGCGCGAGTCGACTATAATGTCGACTAGCGCAGAGACCTTAGATTGGAACTCGACCTTCGCGGTTCGAGTCTGAAGTACGTTAGTATGCAAGAGAATACTACCTTTAAAGGTAGTTGAAACGTTACCCTTGACACCTCTCGCTATTCGACGTCTGGGTCGTTTACGAGGTGGTGTCTGCTGGGTAAAAGTTGTCTGTCTCTTTTGGCGCCAAGAGCGCCCATACATATACACAAAGCTTCGAACTACAAAATCAAGGTGTGCTCGAAATATAGAAAGAATATAAAGAAAGAAAATAAAAGGTAAATAATAAAGTACTATAATCCAGCTATTATTCCTTAGTCCAGGTATGCATATATGCATACCCTTTACACCCGGCCACAATTAATGAATTTTATTTAACGACCAACCAAGCGGAGTTTCAATTCAATATATATAAAAAAGTACACGTAAATTCGCATAAATTTTCTTTATCTTTCACACCACGTCCTTCACCTATCTACAGCCCTTCCCTCTATCTTCAACTTCACCACTTTATCGTGCTATAATGCTCCCTTTCCAACAAAACAAGCAAGTCCTCCCTAAGTTCAAAAAGGTCCCGCGAGCCCCGACAGCCAGTACATCCACGACCAGCGGGGGATTCATCACCCGCGTGCCTCGTACAGACAATGTCGAGAGCAATTGGGGTACCCAAGAATCAACCCCCCTGTCGACTTTCTCCTTTGGTGATGAGCCGGGGGGAAATACTGGTACGGATTGGAGCAAGCTGTTAGGGCCCTCCATCAAACCGTCATCTGAGGAAGTCGCTGCTATCATGCGGAAGCAGGAAATGTTTATGGAAGAACACAATGCAAGGAGGCTCACCCACAAAAGAGAAAGGCATGCTGAGTATAGAAGTCAACAGGAGGTGAGGGGAGCAAGAGAAGGAGTCCCCTCCAAGTGGCAGTGGCGTGAGTACAGAGCGCAATTCGGAAACAGAGCTTCCGCGCCGATCCTTCCCCCCCCGGGAGAGAAATGGGCCGACTTCGTGGAGACCGATGATAGTGAGGGTGGGACGCCTTGCATTAGGACGACGGGAACCAAGAGCTGGAAGGAGAAGGAGGGTACCATCTTTTATGACTGGGAACTACTTCGACGCATTAAGTTGCAACAAATAGTTCTTACCTGAGGGGACGGTCAAACGTTGCCCCAGCAAGAAAAGGAATACCGTAGGGGACCAATTGATTTTTCCTGGGATGAGGATGAGGAGGAAGACGAGAACAGGAATGGTGTGTATAGCATCCGATCTCTGGGAGAGGATTGCCATGAAGGGTTCCTTCTCCCGTCTAAAGTTCGCTTCGTAACCAGCGACCCCAACCAAAGACAAATGCGGAGACCGTCATCCAGAGTATGGAGGGGTCACCACCCTAGTCAACAGTCACTGGAACGCGAACCTTCCATGATTCCAGTCCCACGTCTTTCGCCAACGTCGAGGCCCCTTCCCATCACTCACCCTACACACACTCCCTCAGCCCCGATTCTAACGCCTCATTTACCTCCCTCTCCAAAAGCTGTGCCGGTCCCAACCTCACTTAGGATGTCGAGGCCCCCTCCCATCCTTCACCCGGCACACACTCCCTCAGCCCAACGTGAACCTTCCCCGATTCCAGTCCCATGCCTTTCACCAAGGTCGAGGCCCCTTCCCGTCCTTCTTCCGGCATGCACTCCCCCAGCCCCGATTCTGGCGCCTCGTCTCTCTCCCTCCCCGAAAGCTATACCGGTCCCGACCCAACTTCCGCCGTCACCGGGTATCCCTCCCGACTCTCCGTATTCATATTGCATGTCCTTGGGTAGCCCTATCCAGGACCTTCCACCAGAGCGAATGGATGTCGATTTGGACCCTCCTACACCAGACGTCATCGATCCCATGGCAAGCAGAAAGACGAAGGAGATGCAGAAAGCCACCACTCCTCTCCAAGAACAATCCCCTATTCCTGTCCTCGACAGCCCGCTTCCCCTCACTGAGCCCGTATCCACAACTTTCTGGATGCGAGTAGCTGTCAACTACCCTTCCGAACAGTTTCCTGTCAGAAGGGTGCTATCACAGCTCATGCCGGTACTTCAGCAACCGGTCCTTCAAGGGAGCCTTAAGGGTTGTCGCGGTCTGGCTCCATTGTCGGAGATAATGGAGGATTTCTATCTCTCCTTTGAGGATCTCGCAGAGGGGAAGAACTTTGCGCGAGCAGCACAGGAGATTAAACTCTCTATGTTCTGGCACATCATAGTGGAGCTTCACCGTCTGCCCCCAGACTCAGCGAATGTCCTCTCTATTGCTGGCTTAGTAGATTTACTCGAGGCCCTCGTCCTGACGCCTCCCACAGAGACCACCACGCAGCCACACGTTCCTGCCCCGCTGCCCACATCTTCATTTCCCCTCCCCAATGCTCCTCTTCTCGCGCGGATTTCCGCTCCACCGGTTAGTGTCCACGCAGTCGTTCGTTGCAGAGAGAAAGCCTACAGACAATGGGCCGACTCCTTGTACAGGAATTCTAGTGATTTGGCTCGGGCGAGAATAGCCGAATCTTTCAGAGTAAAAAGGGAATGATGGGGAAACATCATTTTGGACCTTGGGGGATCCTCACAGGAAGCTTGGGGCGGCGTCCCAGATGCTCTTCGACACCTAGTATAGCACATCCCTTCAAACTGGGGGGCACTGTAAAGGGTATGCATATATGCATAATTGGACTAAGGAATAATAGTTGGATTATAGTACTTTATTATTTATCTTTTATTTTCTTTCTTTACCCAGCAGACACCACCTTGTAAACGACCCAGATGTCGAATAGCGAGAGGTGTCAAGGGTAACGTCTCAACTACCTATAAAGATAGTATTCTCTCGCATACTAACGTACTTTGGACTCGAACCGCGAAGGTCGAGTTCCACTCCAAGGTCTTTGCGCTAGTTGACATTATAGTCGACTTGCGCCATTATCTCTTTACTCTAGATATTCAGCTTCGCGTTGATTATCTATTTTACATCTAGCTACGAGTTGTACCGTGAAGGTCAACTCTTTCATTCTTTCATTCTAGCCGTCAAGAGCAACTGTACAGTTGCTCTTGTGACGCATAGCGTGTCTTCTTACTAGTACTGCTTGTCTAGTAATCTACGGTATTGTACTGTACGGTCAATACCTGCTAATAGTAGTTGAATAAACACTATTCTTCGTATATCGAACGGTCAGAATCTATCGACTCTTCACAGGATCCAACCATAGATCCGACAACCGTAATCAATGCATACACAAATGCACTTGCTGCCAAGTCCCATGATCGACCAACTGACATAGATACTTGGCACCAACGTCTTGGCCACATCTGGTATGACACTGTCCAACAAATGTCTAAGCGTAATGTCGTTCACAGAATGCAGGTTACCACCTTGACACCCCAGCCAGGGACATGTGAAAGCTGTATAATGGGGAAGCACACACACCGTCCATTCTATATTAATGACGAACGTGAGACAACAACTGGAGAACGCACCTATGTTGATTTGTGGGGGCCGTCACGAGTACAGTCCATCGGTGGTAGGAGTTATATGATGCCATGTGTTGACGGGTATAGTGGCCACCAGGAGGTATTCTTCATGTCGAATAAAGAGGCTGAGACACCCTTGTCTGCACTGAAACACTATACAACACTCACCGAATGACAGACAGGAACGAAGGTGCGCACTATACGCACAGATGGAGGCACAAAATTCATCAACTCTTCATGGACTGCATACCTCAGTGAACAGGGTATAGTACATGAAAGCACAACCACATATTCATTGTCATCGAATGGTGTTGTCGAGTGGTGTCATCGCACCATTATCGAACATGTCCGCATCTGTCTATATGAAAACAACTTACCCCCAACATTGTGGTGTGAAATTGCAGCGGCGGTTGCATACGTGATGGATTTTATTCCCACCACTAGAAACCCAGATGCAACCCCATTCGAACTGTGGTATGGCAAAAAGCCCGATATTTCTCACCTGCAACCTCTTGGTTGTGTAGCCTGCACAAAGATTCCAGTTGAAGCTGGGGGCGGACTCAGTAAACTGGACCCACGGTCAATCAAGGGGATCCACATTGGATATTTTGGGTGTGATGCTTACAGGATATATGACCTAGATACCCGCCACATTTTTCGCTCATGCGACATCATCTTTGAGGAAGGATGTAGTCGTAAGACACTGACTGAGTCTTTGGGTGAGGGGGAAATGCACCATACTGACCATGTGATCCTTGACACACCAGTTAGCAAGAATCCAGATGAGATTTATGGGGGGTTAGCACCCACGCACGACCATACCCCTCCAACCAACATCTCGCTCCAGCCCACTTCAGAACCAACCATCACTGAACCTGTACCACATCGCTCACTGCGTGTCCCTGTACCAACACAGGCACTCAAAGACTCTATCAATTCAGAGAACGAAATCCAAAATGCACAGACAGCAGGGGAAGCAGGGAAAGCGTGGGCAGATGACAGAATGCATAGCGCTTTTCATACTGATGCGAAAACAATGCCAGATCCAATGAACATGTGGCTCCCCAATACGTACAGCGAGGCGATGACACACCCTGATATATGGGAGGGCCCAATCAACAAGGAGCTTGCTGTAATGAGGAAACATGGGGTCTGGATGGTAATGGATTGCCCTACAGATGCCAGACTGGTAAAGACTCACTGGACCTTCGCAAACAAATACAATGGCAATGGCGAACTCACTTCATGCAAGGCACAACTCATAGCAAAAGGTTTCACACAAATTCCCGGCATTGACTTCTTCGAAACATATGCTTCAGTTGTGCGGTACGAGTCACTGCAGATGGCTATGGCTGCTGCCATTAACATGGAGGCATGGCAAGTTGATTATGTTGCAGCATACCTCAATTCCGCCCCACAAGCCATAACATATATAGAATTACCTGATGGAGCAAAGGAGACTGGAAAGGTAGGACGACTAGAAAGGACATTATATGGCACAATGGATGGTGCTAACAACTGGTGGGGGACGCTGGATAGAGAAATGGGTGAACTAGGATATTACTGGTCAAAGGCTGATCCTTCTGTATGATCCCGACACGCAAATGGCAACACAACTTGTGAAGAGTGGTATAAGTTCTGACCATTCTATATACAAAGAAATGAGTAGAAAGGAGAATATTGACCTGTTCGGTGCAATATAAGAGGAAGTGTGAGAGAGAGCACGAGATGACGCAGTAGTCAAAGAGTGCGATGGATCAAGTGGAGGCCTCGACTGTTACAGTTCGAGGCCAGAAGTGTTAGATAGTTCAGATAATGCTACTTATGTAGTAGCTGGCACGTTACCCTAATCACCGCTCGTAGTAGACCTAGTTTAGTGTCTTACGAGTGGTGGTTCTTGGGTAAAAGTGTGTCTGAGTTCTAATTGGTGCCGAGTGCACCCACAAGTATACACAATGCTTCAAACTAATGAAATGATGGAATATTCGAAGAATATAAAAGATAGATAAATATGAATAGAATGTGTAAAATATAAATAAAATAAAAGGAGTGTTTTACCACAATGAAACTGTGGTAAAAGCATACTCCTCACAGTGCCCCCCCAGTTTGAAGGGATGTGCTATACAAAGTTCTGGAAAGCTTTGGGGATGCCCCCCAGGTGTCTTCCCCAAAATGCAAGGTGCCAAGACCCCAGTATTCGAAGAGAGGTTGGTGAGTTTAGGGGCAGTGAGGGAAGATATTGATATGGAAAGGGGGAAAAAAAATGGATCCATTCTTTTCGTTCCAGGACCTAGTCGAGCACTCCTTCAGTCCTGAAATCCTTTGAACAGCAAATGGACCATTCGATAGCCTCCTAGACACTGCCACATTGTTTCCTTCTGGGACATGAGCCATTCCTCATAGTAGATGTCCTGTAGGTGGACAGGCTGTCACATAACTTGTTGGGCAGTGCATCTTGGGATTAGGAGGGTAGGCTATCGCTAGAGTCCATTGGAATCACCTCCTCCTTAAATGAGTGCCAGAGGAGGTTCATGATGCTTCGCTGTGGCCAGATAGTGTAAGACTCGATTAGGATCTTCCCATGCTGCTAGTCTAAGGGACCTAGCAGCATATATGATGCTGTGAGCCTTCCTGGCCTGGATGTATACTCTATACCCCCTATACTGCCCCTCATTTGTGATATTGTTGTTCCACACAATCTCGCAAATTAACCATTGTCGTGTACAGCTAGGTTGCAGCCTGTGTTCCCAAAAGGTCTAGCCCATGGTGGGTCTAGAATGTGTCCAGAAATGCTGCGAGTAGGTGGGTGGGTCCGGAGGAAAAAGAACAAATCACGAAATTGACTGAGTTCAGTACAATTATGATGATGGACCCAAATACAGCACTGAGGTTGGGTCGCATAGTTCTGTCCAGATGTATCTGACCTAGGTGTTTCCCTGCGAGTTATTGAACCTTTTTGTAGCTAGTTGACCACCAACAAAGGTAAAGTGGAGGGGTGGAGGGGAAAGGGTCCATGTGTGTTGGCGAGAAGTTGTCAGGGCACAGTGTTGCAAGGTGTCACACACCGAACCCGAATCTGCGAATGCCTGATCAGAAAGTGTTGCACACCAAGCCTGAAAGTCACGAAGGTCAAGAAAGGCAAAGCTCTGACTATTTCAGTGCAAGGCTTTTAACCATGAGGAAAGACCTTGTTGAACAGTGTGCTGAACCTGTAAGTTGAAAGGCTTAGAAGAACAGAGCTTCAACTATTTCAGTATGAAGCTTTAGCAGAGGGGAAGGCTAAGAGTAGATAACATTGAAGGTTGAGATGGTGTGAAGGCTTCGTTATGAAGTGACATGGCCCTGTGTCCACATGTGTCCACAAGTTTTGGAAGTCAGTCTTTTAGTCTGTTTCGTGTTTGACTGTCGACCTCATATCCTCATCATTTGGAAGGACTGGGTAAGGTATGTCCTAGCACTGACATGTAGTGGTCACCCATCTCTACACAGTGCCATGGGATGGTCCTTTGAAAGTAGGCCCACTTCTCTGGCCCCAATCACTTGTCACTTGGAGGGTATCTCCACAGTGACCCAAATCCACACCCCTATGTCGCCTTGCTCTGCAGCACCCTCTGTTTCCATTGGCCCAGTTGCCTTTTGAACCCTAACATGCGCTATGCACCTGCACAGTGCACCCTCGAACTGTGCCAATGGACCGCACTTACGCACCCGTACTTTGCACACTCACGCAGCACGCCCTCAAACTGCACCCATGCAGCGTGGTTGCGTACTCTCAAACCGCGCCCACCACCCTGCGTCGTACCCATATGCCGTGCCCATACACCCACACCCCTATGCCCATACTATACGTCTGCAAACTGCGCCTTCAAACCGCACTTGTGCAGTGCCATTGTGCGTACTCGTGCAGTGCGGTTGCACGCACTCGTGCAGTGTGATTGTGTGTACTTGTGCAGCGCCGTTGTGTGTACTCGTGCAGCGCGATGGTGCGTACTCGTGCAGCGCGATGGTGCGTACTCGTGCAGCGCGATGGTGCGTACTCGTGCAGCGCGATGGTGCGTACTCGTGCAGCGCGATGGTGCGTACTCGTGCAGCGCGATGGTGCGTACTCGTGCAGCGCGATGGTGCGTACTCGTGCAGCGCGATGGTGCGTACTCGTGCAGCGCGATGGTGCGTACTCGTGCAGCGCGATGGTGCGTACTCGTGCAGCGCGATGGTGCGTACTCGTGCAGCGCGATGGTGCATACTCGTGCAGCGCGATTGTGCGTACTCGTGCAGCGCGATGGTGCGTACTCGTGCAGCGCGATTGTGCATACTCGTGCAGCGCGATTGTGCATACTCGTGCAGCGCGATTGTGCATACTCGTGCAGCGCGATTGTGCATACTCGTGCAGCGCGATTGTGCATACTCGTGCAGCGCGATTGTGCATACTCGTGCAGCGCGATTGTGCATACTCGTGCAGCGCGATTGTGCGTACTCGTGCAGTGCGATTGTGCATACTCGTGCAGCACGGTTGCGCGCACTCGTGCAGTGCAGTTGTGCAGCACAGCTGTGCGTACTCTCAAACTGAGCCCACTCGCCACACCTATGCACCCACACACAGCACACCCATGTCCATGCGCCGTGTGCATGCACCACATCCACGTGCCATGCACGCACACTTGTGCAATCGTGCACCCATGCGGCATACCCACATTTACGCACCACACTCATATGCTGGCACCTATGCACCCACACACTGCACAACCTGTTAAAGGCATAGAAAAGAATTGACCCAGCCTGGGATTGAACCAAGGACCTCCTGGCTTTATATGCAGGTGCTCTTAACCACTGAGCTACTGGACCTATAGTCTAGTATTATATGATGGATTATATATACACATATATAAGGACTTATGTTGCCAACTTGTGCTCTTATAACAGTTTATATAACTGATGGCAAACCTGGGTCTTATAACAGTCTGTCACATATAGATATTGTATTTTCCCATTTCTAACACTTCCCCTGAAATCAATATCTAGTCTATACCCTATGCAGCGCACCAAGCTCCCGGGGCCCATAACCTGTTAAAGGCATAGAAAAGAATTGACCCAGCCTGGGATTGAACCAAGGACCTCCTGGCTTTATATGCAGGTGCTCTTAACCACTGAGCTACTGGACCTATAGTCTAGTATTATATGATGGATTATATATACACATATATAAGGACTTATGTTGCCAACTTGTGCTCTTATAACAGTTTATATAACTGATGGCAAACCTGGGTCTTATAACAGTCTGTCACATATAGATATTGTATTTTCCCATTTCTAACACTTCCCCTGAAATCAATATCTAGTCTATACCCTACGCAGCAGATGAAGCTGAACGGGGCCCATAACCTGTTAAAGGCATAGAAAAGAATTGACCCAGCCTGGGATTGAACCAAGGACCTCCTGGCTTTATATGCAGGTGCTCTTAACCACTGAGCTACTGGACCTATAGTCTAGTATTATATGATGGATTATATATACACATATATAAGGACTTATGTTGCCAACTTGTGCTCTTATAACAGTTTATATAACTGATGGCAAACCTGGGTCTTATAACAGTCTGTCACATATAGATATTGTATTTTCCCATTTCTAACACTTCCCCTGAAATCAATATCTAGTCTATACCCTATGCAGCGCACCAAGCTCCCGGGGCCCATAACCTGTTAAAGGCATAGAAAAGAATTGACCCAGCCTGGGATTGAACCAAGGACCTCCTGGCTTTATATGCAGGTGCTCTTAACCACTGAGCTACTGGACCTATAGTCTAGTATTATATGATGGATTATATATACATATATATAAGGACTTATGTTGCCAACTTGTGCTCTTATAACAGTTTATATAACTGATGGCAAGCCTGGGTCTTATAACAGTCTGTCACATATAGATATTGTATTTTCCCATTTCTAACACAACCATGTCCATGCGCCGTGTGCACGCACCACATCCACGTGCCATGCGCGCACACTTGTGCAGTCGTGCACCCATGCGGCATACCCACATTTACGCACCACACTCATATGCCGGCACCTATGCACCCACACACTGCACAGCCATGTCCATGCGCCATGCACATGCACCACGTCCACGTGCCGCAGCCATACGCCCACACCCATATGCCTGTACCCATACACCTGCAGCCATATGCCAGCACCCACACTCCCACACAGTTGCACCTATGCGCTCATGCACTGCACCCAGCTCTCGACTGTTCCATCAGCGAGACTGGTGATGCAGATGTTAGCATGCTCTTGCAGGCCATAGGTGACAATCCCATAAGGTGCCCTCTCCTATACCCCCTATACTGCACCCTGTTGTGATATCATTGTTCCAGAATGATCTTGCAACATAACGATTGTCCCCCATGTGATGTAATTTTCGAGGGAGCGTCCCGGGTCAAACGGAAATGTATCTGTCCTTGGCTTGGTCTGTCAAGGGGTATCCTTTGCGGTGTGTCCATGACTGCCTTCCATTCGCAGAAACTTTGTCAGCACCCCCCATTCTGGAACTAGGGGTTTATGTTGACAAATTCCCAGTGGTATCTCCATGGGAAAGCTTTTGTTGAGTCCTGCAAGATGGGATGGCTTTACCATTGGTGAGTTCTGTCCTGTGCCTTTTATATCATTAAAACTGTCGTCTGATTTCTGCCCCCCAGTTTCCAAGCCTTTACTGCAGTCCCAATCATTTGAGCTATTGGACAACTTATTGGAGGGTCCACTCAGCGGAGTAAATGGGATAGGATGGATAGGTGATGGATGGCGAGATTCATCAGGACACTGAGAATCTCGACCTGAGGATGATGGGGAACTGGAGACGACTTTGACTGTGATCTTTTCTGCAGACACATTCGAGAAAGACAACTGTCCTTTTTTGGCGGTTGATCTGGCATAGATTCCAGGACATTCTTCGTGAAAGGGACCAGAGGGTGTTCGTGTTGGCTCATTGAACCTACTGAGCAATTCCTCCATCATCTCATTGCATCTCTCCAGGTTGCGCATCAGTCTTGCTTGGAGAGCAAAGTAGGCGAAAGGCGCATTCAAGGATTTACGGTATAAGGATTCCTCCAAAGTTCGAATGTACATGAAGTTCAAGTCGACCTTTGGCAGGCTGTGGTCCCCTCCAAGTAATACATGAAGAATCTGTAGCAGATCATCATGCATGCAAAGCAAATTGGTGAACAGGATGAACAGTTCCGCCTTGATACCCGCTATTCCTTTTTCTCGGAAAGACATCACTTCATTCGACCACTCTGGGATTGAGCTTGTCACCTCATCAAGAGTTCTGGGCCAAGGGAATAAGTTGTGCACTGATATGATGCCGTGATACCGACCTAGCCAAGCTGTTACTGTTGTAGGCATGGATGGATACCTCATCCTATAATCCTTCATGGCAGTGGCGACTTCGTTCCTCGAGATTCACGAAGCATAATACATGTCCCACTGCTCATCGATGGGTTCCTCATAAAGTGGTTGGCCATAGTGTTTAAGCATAGCTTGTCTCGGTGGGAAGACCAGGGGATTCTTCACGAAGATGTGAGCATTTTGCCTTTCCAAGGGACTCGACTGCTCAAAGTTCAAGTTACCTTCCATTTGACCAGATTCGCAACGCTCAGTGTGCGAGGAGTTCCAGACAGCCTTTTGTACTTAGAATTTGATAGTTGAATATAAAAGATTTTCTTCGTAGGGAAAGTACGGTCCAGCCCGGATCACCACTGTGAAGAGTGGTATAAGTTCTGACCATTCTATATACGAAGAAATGAGTAGAAAGGAGAATATTAACCTATTCGGTACAATATAAGAGGAAGTGTGTGAGAGAGCACGAGATGATGCAGTAGTCAAAGAGTGCAATGGATCAAGTGGAGGCCTCGACTGTTACAGTTCGAGGCCAGAAGTGTTAGATAGTTCAGATAATGCTACTTATGTAGTAGCTGGCACGTTACCCTAATCACCACTCGTAGTAGACCTAGTTTAGTGTCTTACGAGTGGTGGTTCTTGGGTAAAAGTGTGTCTGAGTTCTAATTGGTGCCGAGTGCACCCACAAGTATACACAATGCTTCAAACTAATGAAATGATGGAATATTCGAAGAATATAAAAGATAGATAAATATGAATAGAATGTGTAAAATATAAATAAAATAAAAGGAGTGTTTTACCACAATGAAACTGTGGTAAAAGCATACTCCTCACACAACTATAACGAGTACTTACACTGATGACACAACTGGAATTTCATCATCTGTAGAAGAAGCAAAACGGGCCAAGGAAGAGCTAGGATGGACTTACGAGACAAAAGATCTTGGGGACGCCAACTTAGTCCTAGGAATACGAATTGACAGAGATAGGGAGCAAGGAACAATTAAAATATCACAACACGCATACCTTGAATGTATTCTTGAATGTTTCAGCATGACAGAATCAAACCCCTGCACCACTACCACCAGGCATCGCACTGAACAAGGAGCAGGTGCCTCAGACAGTGGAGGACCACATCTTCATTGCGGATAAGCCATACTGTGAGTTGTTGGGGTCTATTATGTATGCACAGATTGCAACATGCCCAGATCTCTCATATGTGGTCTCCACACTCAGTAAGTTCACCTCAAACCCAGGAAGAGCTCACTGGAATGCTTTGACACACGTTCTACATTACATTAAGGGGACACTCCACTACAGCATTACCTATGGGGGTTCACATAGGGATATCACACCAGTTGGGTATGTCAATGCTGACTATGCAGGCAACACCGACACACATTGATCCTGTTCCAGGTATGTTTTTATTCAGGCAGGTGGACCAACCACTTGGGGAGCAAAATACCAGTCGACAGTAGTGTTATCCACAACAGAATCGGAATACATAGCACTCACATGAGGTATGAAACAGCCATTGTGGATGTACGCAGCGATGGATGAAGTCGGATTCCCACAGTCAAAGCCAGCTATATTGTACAACAATAACTCGGGAGTGGTCCTTCTAACCAAGAACACTAAGAATAATGCACGCATTAAACACATTGATATACAATATCACTATATACGGGAGCAGGTCGAGGAGTGTGAGAGGTATGGCGAAATACACTCAGGAAATATAGTCGGATGAGCTCTTACTATATTCCCTTTATTATTTCTGTTTTCTCTCTTTTATTATATATCTATAATTAGTTCGACAACCTATGTATGCGGTACATCGACTCTTGTGGGTGCATACATGCCAGACTTATGTATTCTAGCGCCCGTAGTTTAGAACTCAGACACTTTTACACTGCAACCACGACTTACCCAGACACCTGTTAGTGTCCTGTAAGTTGTGATTGGTGTATCGTCTCGACTGTCACAGACGGGCTTTAGCTATCTACTCAATCAGAGTTTTGAACTGTACCAGTCAAAACTCAATCCTTATCTCAACCCGCGTGGACTACATCCACGCTACTCTATTATTCAACTCTCTAGTTACTCTACTTTGCACTCGAGCAGTCGTTCAGAATCGCACTTAACAGTCGATTCTACTTATTTGTTCTAGCTCTCTACCTTACTTTAGATAGCTACTTCTCTCTACCGTATTGAACTAAGCAGTCAATACGCGTTCAGTCTGTATTAGACTTAGACAGTCAATACATCCTGGTGTCATACCTAAACGGTCGATATTCTTCGTATATAGAACGGTTAGAACTTCCACCACTCTTCACATGGAGGGGGACATTGAACTACACCGAATTGCATCCACCGATAATCTAGCCAACATGTTCACAAAACCATTGGCTAAAACTATTTTTCACAAACAATGCATAGCGTTGTGACTCTGTGAGAGTGCATCGAGCCAGGGAGGGTGTTGAATTTAGGCTCACACACTCCGCATTACCAAGCCCAGACGGCTACACCACACTGTACCCAGTTATACCACACCGTACACAGATACACAAAGCTGCATCATTCCTGCCCAATATACGGTCTTACTACCATTGTTTCCATGCAATATAATCATGTACTATTTAATCCCAGACACTCAAGACTCATACCTCAGTCGAGTCACTACTTTGTGTCGACTGAGGTATGTTATCACTACTTCTTGTTGTTTCACATTTTCTTACCTAATGTAACATAGCGTATTTGTTACAGGTAGTAAATATAGTCAAGTCACTACTTTGTGTCAACTGAGCGTATTTGTTACACAAACCCAGACACCCATCCAATAGACAAGTGTACAAGGTGGCCAGCAATCCCCCACCCGCCCATTGAATTTATAATCAATTCACTGTGGTTGGCATTTCAATGTGTGAGGTGATTTTAAGGTCCTTATACACATGTACTTGGAGCCAATGTCTGGCGAGCAAATGATCATAATTGAAACCCTTATCACACAGCTTGCAAGTTTTCGATTTTGCAGGTGAATCGGCCCTGATGAACCTGATGGTGTCCCCCTGTTTCCCTAAATGGTGTGGGAAATACCACAGTGTAAAGAGTGGTGGAAGTTCTAACTGTTCTATATACGAAGAATATCGACTGTTTAGGTACGACACTAAGATGTATTGACTGTCTCACTGGGGGCACCCCAAGGTTTTTGGAGTTGGAGAACCTTCCAAAAATCCTACTATTTGGCCAAATTTTCTAGGAATTCTTTGAACTGATAAATGTTTTGAAATTTTCAAGTTTTAGCAGGATTTTCCAAGGTGGAAAATCATATCTGAAAACTTTAAATATTTGTATCAAAAAACTTTGACTACTGATGTTTCCTCAAATTTCATGATACAAATATTTAAAGTTTTTAGATATGATTTTCCACTTTAAAAAATTCTACTAAAACTTAAAATTTTCAAACAATTTATCAGTTCAAATAATTCTTAGAAAATTTGGCCAAATATTAGGATTTTTGAAAGGTTTTCAAACTCCAAAAACCATTGGATGCCTCCAGTGTCTAAGTCTAATCCAGACTGGATGTGTATTGACTACTTAGTTCAATACGGTAGAGAGAAGTAGCTATCTAGAGTAAAGTAGAGAGCTAGTACGAATAAGTAGAATCGACTGTTAAGTGCAATTCTGGGTGACTGCTCGAGTGTCAAGTAGAGTAACTAGAGAGTTGAATAATAGAGTAGCGTGGATGTAGTCTGCATGGGTTGAGGTAAGGATTGAGTTTCAACTGGTACAGTTCAAAACTCTGATTGAGTAGATAGCTAAAGCCCGTCTGTGATGGTCGAGACAATACACCAATCACAACTTACAGGACACTAACAGGTGTCTGGGTAAGTTGTGGTTGCGGTGTAAAAGTGTCTGAGTTTTAACTATGGGCGCTAGAATACATAAGTATGTGCCCACAAGAGTCGATGTACCACATACATAGGTCGTCGAACTAATTATAGATGTATAATAAAATAGAGAGAACAGAAATAATAAAGGGAATATAGTAAGAGCTCATCTGACTATATTTCCTGAGTGTATTTCGCCGTACCTCTCACACATGGTCATGATGGTGGCCTCAATAAGCATGCTCACCATGAAAGGACAGACATATATGTGATTGCATATCATCTTCTTCCCTGCTAATGTTTTGGCGCTTGCTGGCTTGGTTAGGGTAGCTGAGGGGGAAGGGAACCATATGAGCATGGTCATATTCGGACACCCATGAAGAGCCGGCATGACTACTGTAGCTATATTATGCAAGAAATGTGTCGGAGGCTCGAGATTTAATCATCGCTCATGAGAAGAAACTTGTGATACACAATTGAAATATGTCTCTGAATTGCAGGTGCGGCTCTAACAAAAATAAAGTAATAAGATATTGATCACATGAGGCTCTAATACCCTTACATGCGCCAGGTTATGTATGACCTTTTGAATATCACTATCCCCATCAATAACGTCATGCCTGACCCGAATCTCAAGATGTCATTGATGAATTGATGGTGGCTTAAGTCGGAGTCCCTTAGCTGAGCCTGGACAGAGCTACTCCAATTTTGCAACCATTAATTGTCGAAATTCAAAGTTCTGCGAGTCAGTACTGCATGGATCCGTGTTTATAACAATTAAAAATTGTAAGGTCAGTTTAGGGAAATGAGATGTAGCTGATTGCCAGGTGGTCCGATTGAAACCTCAGGTCGACCTCATACAGATGTCAGAACATATCCGGTTCTTTCTTCTGTAGTGCTAGAATTGAAGGGGATTTTTTTTTTTGGCCAAAAGCGCTGTGGCATAACAGCTAACGATACATGAAGAGGGGAACTGGAAGAAACAGAAGAAAAGAATCATGATATCTCGACTATTTCTTATTCATTTGAGAGATATATATTTAAGGTGAAATGTGATACTGTACATGCTTGACACCTTCACTCGCCCAATACGCAGTTTTTGTGAGCTGGGAAAAGTTTGCAATTGAACAAAATCCATTTCCATCCGCCTTGAAGGATACTGAAGGTATCATCCCTAGTAGATGGTGTATCAACCGAGCGAAGAGAAATAAGTATAAATCTAATATGTTCACATTGTGGGTCCCTTTAAAATGGTTAGAATGGTTGTGCACCCCCACCAAAGAAAGAGGTAGTGGCATCTTTACAAAATATTTTAGCGAGGGGCAGTCTAAGAGCCAACGCCTCCCGGAGTGTTCGTCGGTAGATATCGACATGTTATGGATAAGCCTAGAGACGAGGATGAGGGGACGGCTAGTGCTTTGTTCATTGACTATAAGGTCGTGGAACCAATCGCTGCATTCGCCATACATTCAAATTTTGCTGACAGAGATTGGCTATCGGATTTCATCCTGCGTGTAGTTCTTTCAGCCTCATGGTAAACTGGCCTTTCCTGCAGGACGTTAGTGACGACGAGGAGGAACGGAGGACGTTATATACAAAGAGAACGAGCGGACTCTTAGCATGTGTCCAATATTCGAAGATGTTATTTTCGGGGAAAGTGCGAAGGCTCCTCGCCAGTTATAACTATAACAAGTATAATAGCTATCGAAAGTGATTAATACTGGTGTAACGAGGAAAGTGAGAAATGGGTAACGTACCTTAGTTGATACGAAGTGGGGTCTCAACTGAGGTATATCGTATCGATCTGCATGTAATTATATGGAATTAGAACAATAGAAAAGAACGAACAATTACTGTCAGGTATAATTGAGTTAAGGTAATAAAACAAAACAAAGTAAGGTGCTCCAACTTGAGATTCTCCGAGTTCTCCATTCCCCCCGTAAACCCGTGATAATTGTCGATACCAGCATAGTCATGATGATGACAAGGTAGGTAGATAGTATTTGTGCTGCCACCGAGCGATATCGTTATTGTCAAGGTCGAAGACGTCCACAAGGGTTCGTCTTCGACGAGGTTTCAAAACCAACTAACCATATATTAACAGCTCGCGCTGACCCCATCCAAGTCGATCTACTGTGTGGTGGTGGTGGGCACGACGTCCGTGGACTCACCGCTTAATAGAACACTCTACAACAGTGTGCAGTCCTTATTGGCGCAAGTGAATATGCACGGAACTTCTTATCGACAGCACTGTTCAAGTCCCTGCACACAATTGAACCACCGTGGCACCATAAGACCAATTTACAGGTCAGAGCATCCTACTTGTTTCAGTGTCATGGCCTTGGAAAAATTACAACTGTTGAAGTGTACAGCTATACATAGACCGGAAGGTTTGCAGGCATTAGTACTTGGAGACGGGAACTTAGTGGTGGCGGCCTTCTTTTCGGTTCGGTCCAGTTCAAAACAGGTTGGCAATTCCTCCACCAATTGGTCCTCGATTCGGTTACTAAAGTACCGATGGTTCAAGACCATCCTACACATTTGGCAATATTAGCATATATGAGCAGTACAACATATCATTTGACGTTTTAGGAGGAGGTAAAGCTTTACTCATCCAGTTGAAAGGTCATTTATGGTGAGCAATAGTATCATCATCCACTGTACAACTTATAGATTCACATAAACAGATTTAAATCTTCCAAAAAAATCGCATGTGCCGAAGGCAAGAGGAGGAACATATTAGCGTTTGCTTGAGTTGCGGACCTCTACAGAACTGGCTTGCATCCATTTTGGAAATTCCGAGGGCCTTTTGCGGTTCGGTCCCAAAGCGGTGTACCGAACTATGGCCAACGCGATCATACACTGATCCGCAGCTTTCACTTCCCGATTACTCTACATTTTCTCCAGTTAGCTTTTCCCTCCCTTGGATACATATATGCTCAAAAACACATGCATATTTTGAGAATGCAAAATGTGGTTCATTTTCGACGTGCGGTTGGTCAGAATTAATTCGTCAAAGTTCTCTCGCAAATATTGTATGAGACTCTTTCAATAAACTTGAACTTACCATGAAGCTGAACATAAAAACCACCGCCAATATGCTTCAGCACGCTATTATGGTTTGTTTTCGATCCCATGGACGTCAAGTATATCATATATATTACATCCACTTCACTCAATTACCTAGGACATACACATCATTTTATTGATTCGGAGAACATTCCAGTACCTCTTCGCAATCGGAAACTGGTCTGAAGGCTGATCAGCGAGGGAGAACGCTCTATGGCTTGATTGCGATCTTCAAGCACTGTCTCGAGTTCATCTTGTCCAATGCCGCTTGGTAATCCTCCAACTTGAAAACGTCAGTTACCTATGTGATCCAGCCGTTATACATAGGGATATTGTAAAAAACACGTTTGCAACTGACCATGCCTTTCACATTGACCTTTCCGCTATCGAGATATGCGACCGCACGGGGGAAACAGTACGTTTGAGAGAACGAGCCTATGATCTACGGCGTTTGTGCACATAATTGATCAACTAAAGGGAGATCATGTTTGGAAGTAGAAAGTGTACCTTTATTTCATCACCAAAAATCTTTGATGGGGGCCAGTGGACCAATGCCTTATTATCATATACACCGTAAATCATCAAAGTTCCGCCTTTAGCAGCATTAACATAATCGTATCAAGGGAATATATATATAACTTACCTCTCCTCACATAGTTAATAGAATCGTTAGCCAAACTCTCTACACCGGTCGCTTCTACAACCACGTCGAATCCATACTTGTTGTCCTCCTTCAATTTCGCCCACTGCGCCTGGGGATTTTTCCTGTCCAACTCGATATACTCATCTGCGCAATTGAGCTTTTTCGCGATGTCCATCTTCATGCCCTTGTTTGCTGCAATAACGACCCGTGACGCGCCATTGAGCTTGAGCAATTGAGCTAGGATGAGTCCAGTGGGGCCAGCACCAAGAAGGAGAACATCGATTCCGACAGGAGGGCTCAATTTGTCAAGACCATGGATAGCGCAAGATGCGGGTTCGAGGAGAGTCGCCTCTTCGTCAGTCAGATTAAATATTTTGTAGCATTTCTTCTGGTGGCTAAAGTAAATTAGAATGCATATGTTCTGATTCTTAGATGATGGACGAACTATGTGACGTAGCCGGCGAAGCCGCCGTCCATTGTACACCCCTTCGAGTTGAAATCTTCACATAGGAGGGATTGTCCTCTACGGCAGTAGAAGCATACTTCACACTGAAAAAAGTTAGTATATGCTAATAATTTATGATAAGTGCTACGCACGGTGATCCCGACATCAGCAACGATTCTATCCCCTAGAGAAAAGTCCTTGACATTTTTTCCGACCCCAGTGATAGTTCCAATGACCTCGTGGCCAGGAATAAGCTATATATTACATACCAAATCAGCACGGAATAGTAAAGTCGTAGGGATAGCGGCGAGCGTACAGGAAATTTAGAAATAAATTCTCCCTCGTGAATATGGCCATCCGTACCACAGACACCACAACATGATACTGTAGGACGCTTTTATGAGTCTGTACGACGCAGATAAAATGAACAAACCTTTTACCAAAACTTCGTCATCGCCATATTTCGGAATGGGTACAGTCTTAATGACAAAGTCCCTCGGCTGTAAACTAGATAAGATAATGAGAGACAATAAATAGAAGACAACCTACGGCGTTGTACCATAGAGCGTTCATGGTGTCTGACATGGTAAGTTGGGCGAAACGGGCGAAGAGAGAGATGGTGAGGTGCGGCGGAGACAAATTGCTATAGAGACATGGATTTTATATTCCATCTGCCAAATTTGGATCACTAAACAAGATATGCGTGGGGCGATCGAGAATTTAGGTTTGCGATGTGCAAGGCCATTTGGAGAAATTTGTCCGGATTTATACGTGGTTACCTAGGTATATAAGGGTGAGAGATGTATTAATAGTCCTCATCCGTTTGTACTAGTTACCGCCACCTTAGGCTGTCAAACAGAAAGTCATTTGGTCCTCAGAACAGCACCGATTATTTCGGTAATATGAGGGCTATGTGGCATATATGTGAAGGATATGCATATAGTCTCTTCTCAACGCCCACTGCGATTCATGGCATATTTTTTATCAAGTAAACAACGAATAATTAGTGGTTCTCGTCTACTCGCTTGTGATGGACATAAAACTTAAAATTGGCGTGACTATTTCCCGACTCGGGAGATGGGTGATGATGGTCCACTGACATTTGTGGGATTGTCATTCTAGTATTTTCCATAAACATTAGAAGGTTGAAAATTATCCCAGATGATTAATTGGATAGATTTATCTGGGCCTGTAGTAAACGCATACGCTTTGACAACGTCTTCCGGTCCGAACTTCGCGAAGAGGGTATAGATAGGCACTACTAGGGTGGCCTTTCAACGCATGCTATTCTGGGAACCCAGCCCTATAATCTTAAATTTGAATCATTAACGAAACTTCCGAACTTTTATTGAGAGTAGTAGATTCCAAGTTGACAGCAAGGCATAGGTTTCTCACAAGTGTGGCTCTGAATTCACAAAGAACCATTCTTTTTAAGTATTCTTGAGGTCAATGAGCAGGGAAGTTTTTTTGATACCTTGTCTGGGTTATTCAAATGTGAGAAATTTAGATCTCAACGAAGGATGTATATTCTATAGAGTCAGCACTGGTAGATAGAGCAATTCTTTTCATAATATAGCGTTATGATATATAGCCAATTGCCATGATATTTTCAGTTTTATAATCTTAAATTCATTAGGGCATCTCAAAATAGCGTTTTCTATGTATTTTCCACGAGTTCCGGAGTATTTTCCAAAAATACTCAGAAAATGCTCACAAGACATTGGATGAAAATACACAGAAAACTCTGCTGTGAAACGCCGTATTGTTCCCATGAGTCGCTACTGGTAATAACTTCCATGATTCAAAGGTCTTCATTCCCGAGGTTTCCCCGTGAGTGAACTCACCGAAGGATATCTTCCTAGTCTGTCAATTTCGGGAATAGCGGGCCATAGACTGAACATGGTGCATTATCGGGAACACTTGCTCCTGACATTCACGATAGAAAATTGAAGCAAATTGTAAGAACCAAATATCCCGAAAAACGGGATACGATGTCTATACACGACAGATATTCAGTTAACCAGATAGATATGAAGAATGCGACAGCCAGATCAATTTGAGATTCCAGCGTCCCCCCTCCCCTGGCCAATTTTTATTTGAGGACTTCTATCTGCAACTTCCTTTATCGATGGCAATTACCAAATTGGCCAAGGGCAATTTTTTTTTTGAAAATATAAGGTAAATGAGGGGTTGAACAGCATTGTTCTCATCACTTTCAAACAGATCTTGATGTCTAGTTTCGCGCGCATCGATAAGAACACTATTCAAAAGCACACGATACTGCCAATTCGACACTGACTGGATTCTCTATCAAGCCGTGAACCGCTCTGAGCAATGCGCCATTATGGGTGTTGTCAAAATAACCATGGAGCTATAGGTATGTCGCCTCGAGGAGACCAAAGACGTCATATGTACTAGTTCTAGCGGCAACCTGGACGCATGCCCGATCATTAATCTTTGCGATTGATCAGAGGTGTCAGATAGGTATTGGGTACTAATCGATGTGCATTGTTCCGCCGGCAGATAACGTTACAAAGACAAAGAGCCACTAAAGCCGAGGCTGTCAACGAAAAGTCGAAAGAACAAGAGGGGGAGCTTGAATAACAATTGGAGAAATGCGGGAGGTGATAAGTCAGCTGATACTAGTGCACTTGAGGATGCGTTGAACCCCAGTATTTATCGAGGACAGGTTGGACAAGACCAACAGTGTCTCTGACTTGGCCCGGAAATGCACCTAACGCGACAACACCTATGGTACCCAATATAAACTTACTTAACTCTGGGTATATCTGCAGTGAGTGATATATACGTTAATATGGGTACCATAAATGCACAACAGCCACAGTCTACTTCAGGGAAACCCGAAATGGTAGTGTGCGCCTATACGGCCAGGTTGGATCCCGTCTCCTTCACCTTCAACAAACTGCTTGTTATTTTACACGCTCCTCTGTTCCTAGAAATTACATGTTTTTTACGCTGCTAAATCTCATTCTTCCATTGACAGCATACGCCTCTGCAAACATGGAATCCGTATCCAATCCCAACACTCGCGAGGTGCCTCTTGACGTCGAAAACTACCCTGTAGCGCCGGCAGAACTGGAGTTAGAGCAGGTACATATTTATATCAGACACGGTAAGTGTAGGCATTTTTCTTATTTTATTTGTTTATGTAGTCGTGGTGTGCGTGTGTACGATTCTATTCAAATTCTTTCTTCAAATCCCTCGCCCTATTTATCCTGTCCATTTTGAGGCCGCCTTCACACTTCAATTAATTACAATCTATATGGTATGTCATTTCTGATGATTATCTCTTTAAGGCGAACGCACACCCGTGGGCTTGCGTCTCACATCGCCAGCAGCAAGAATTCCCGAACATTGGCTCATGTGTACCACAGGCCGCAAGATGCGTGCCGCCGCATTCACTGACAACGATGAAGACCCACGTAGTGTATTGCTAAATGTACAGCGAGAGGTAGAGAGGAAAGATGGTTCTACTGTTGAAAGCGAATGGTATATATGCCCATTGTTATCAAGTCCTATGGCGTTAATGACAACTGAATAGCATGCTTGGGGAGTTAACAGACTTAGGAAGACAGGTAAAGCTTTGCGTCTATTCCTTAAAATTTCTTAGATGCTGACTATTGTGAACAGACATCGTACAATTATGGTCAAGCCCTCCGAAAGTTATACATAGATCGGTACGTCAACGTTTCTGATATACTTGTTTGTATAAATACCTCTCAAACCGCACGTCAGGCTACACTTCCTCCCAACCAACCTGACTAATGACAAAGCCACATACTTCCGGTAATCATGTTGCCCTTATACTCGTGTTGTCACATTTCACGCAACATCCAGGTCAACAAACATGCCACGTACCATCGAGTCACTCCAACATCTCATGCTGGGCCTGTACCCTAGTTCCACATCTCCCGGATTCACGCCGCGACTTCTAATCCGTAATGGGAAAGATGAGAACCTGTTGGGAAATAAGCTTGCCTGCAATAGATTGGAGTTGATGGCTAGAACTTTTGCGCAAGGTTTGATTTTTCCACTGCATTAACCTTTTCCTTTTCTAAAGCGTTTTACCCCGCACAGCTGCCGCAGATACGTTTAATCCTCTGCTTGAAAAACTCGATGAGAAGGTAGGGAAGTACGTTGGGGGTCCGTTGAGGATTGTACGTAATTACCAATTTTGTCATAACGCCAAGCACAAAACGGATAATTCCAGGACGGGAAACCCCGTGCATCAGGTGTACTCGATACCGTTGGTCTCTCTCTCTCTCTTTTCATTGACATTCATTTATATTATACCAATATACTTCCAACATCAGCTGCGTGCCGCACAGGCTCACGGCCTCCAAGTCCCACCTGAGTTTGAAGAGAAGGAAGTCTCGGAACTCATCGTAGGTCCATTTCCTGTTTTTCAGTCTCGTCTCAATACGATATATTATTGGCGACCAGGAAAAAAGTGTCATAACAGAATGGTTCGCAGGGTGCAAGTCGGCTCTTTTCTTTCTACACGCGGCTGATAATTGATCCTTTTACTCTTTTTGTTTCCAACCTCCCTTTTTTTTTTTTTTTGATTTCCATCCTTCACATCTATCTGCCTTCCGCCACGGCTCTCTGTTATCTCGTTCTTCGTCTTCACAGACAAAACCCATGAATTTCGCAGGCTTGCAATGGGTCGCTTACTGGACGATCTACAACGGAAGATAACGCACAAGGCAGAACAAGGCGGGCGAGATCCATTGAAGATCTTAGTGCATTCGACGCATGTGTGTTGAATCCGTTTCCCGCGCTCGATGTGAAGGTGATTGATGATCCAGGACACTGCGCTAGCAGGATTGTGCACAACATTAGATGTCTTTGACGAGCGGTATGTATCACTCATCCAATACTCCCGGCACTTTACCTCTGACCGCCCCACAGATGGCCCGCCTTCACCGCCGCAATAACATTCGAGCTATTCCGTGGTCCTACGACCACTTCCGCCAACTCATCCTTTCCCCTTTTCTCCTCCTTCGCCTTCCCCCAGTTACCTTACCTTCCTTTCTTCACACGCACACGACGACCTCGCGCACAATACTACGTCCGCATGCGATACCAAAACCGGACACTCGCTCTCCCATTGTGTGCAGATGCTGGCAACCATCTACCAGGGCGCGCTGAGTTTTGTACACTCGACGCCTTCAGGGAACGTTTGAAGGAGCTCAGTTTGACGTCCGACGAATTCGAAAGGGACTGCGCGCCAAGGTAAGTTTAAGGTGGCTAAAAGGATATCATGGTTCGCGAGGCCTGTCCCCTCATTGGCTGGTAATGGCCGATGTGTTAGATTGAATACCAAGGTTGCCGGTATGATACCTCATTAGAGGTTACATTACACCAGCAGGCTGGTGGGAAAACCGTACAATTCCTGTTACTACCAGGGTTCTATACAAATACATGATCATTATGATGGGTCTGATGTTGAGATGCAACGGTAAACAGAATTGTCGTGCGATATCTAATGTGGGTCCATCCAAGTCCATTCCATCTATACGCGATGAGAAATTGTAAGGAACGTGATTAACAAGCTCCCGCTAATGTATGTAAAGTGTAAAACTGCGCAGAATGCCTAAAGGAAACAAGGCGATCAACAGAAACTGTCACGCGTAGAGATCTACCACTATCGTGGTAATGCCAATCACTGTTAAAGAAAACAAACCGAAAAAACGGTACATCAATTAGTCTTGGCCGACACAAAAAGCGAGGAGAATATTCTCACCAATCTCGATAGCAATGAGGACAATGACAATCTGTTCCAGACGCTCTGCGTGTCGGCTTGCGGCGGATTCTTTTAGTAGCTGTAACATATCTTGCAAAACCTGTGTAAATGGAAAAAGCATTGTGATTTAACTTTTAACTATAAACTTTGAATGTACCTCGACTCGGTCATTAAGAACACGTGTCCTCTGTGGGATTTCTAAATAGCTTCTTGCGGCGTCGTACAGCGGTTGCAAGTCCGGAAAACTCTAAGAAATGGGGGGACAATCAGATGAGACCTTCATTCATTTTGCATGACGTGGGCGCGGCACACTGACCCAAAAGATTTCCTAAGTGCATTGATGTGGGTTAAAGAAGCTCCAGGAATAGAACACAGGCAGTAGCGTACAGGAGCATCTAATACCGAGCCAACAAGGTTGATATTTATACGAAGCATGAATAATTGGCCAATTTGCCGCATTATATCGTTGTGCTTCATCTAAATGCAGCTTGGTAAACCCGTGTCATACCGTTCAGGGTATTAGACGGACCTTGATTTTGCCGGTCTCGGAGATGATGCCAGGAATGTCCTTGGTCTGTTCAATGGTATTGGAGATGAGTTCCTCAAACTGGAAGTGTGTCAGTAGTCCGCTGGCATAGAAGTGGACGGAAATGCCTACAAGCGATATTTTCACTGATTGTGACAGGGCATGAGAGAGAGAAAGCTTTGTCCTGTCGAGTCGTTCGCGTAAATCACGGACAGTAGCCTTAAAGACGTACATGTAGCTTGACCCCTTTCTTAAGGTACTGACTCGGGAATCAGCGTGAAGGATATGAAAGGCCAGCAAATCACGACTATACACACATCACATCATTATAGATTCTACGCATAAGCTTATTAGTCGTTTTTGAATCAAGCAAAGGAAAAGTGCGAACCGGCTGTAATCCGCGTAGTAGAAGTTAAGGTCCTCCTTTTCCACGCTGTCTGAAGCTATGCAAACGTTAGCAATCACATCCAGCGACGAAAACGCACAAGCCCACGTAGTTTCTCAACTTCGAATCTCCGGCTATATCAACAAACATTAAGCTTTAGATGTCAGGCCATCATTTAATGACCCCCACATGGAACTTAAGAATCGCTTCTCCTGCGCTTCTGTCATACCCCACATCACAACAGTCTGCTCAGGCGCCGATCAAAAGGTACTCATGAATGAAATTCAAATGAGTGCACGCACGCCATATTCGAACAAGAAAACATCTGCTTCTCCTTCTGGTTGCTGATTCTGGAACCTCTTAGCCCTGGGCTTCATCCCCGGATCCCGCGTCTCGACAGGAGAAGCCAACTCTAGGTCCACGGTGGCCTCATTCATTCCCGGCAGAGAAGGAAGCACTCTATCAGTCGAGCCTGCCGGATCATAAATAGCATCTTCGACGGAGCCATTCCTAGTTTGTGACTTCAAGTCGTATGTATATGGGGTATAGATAACCTCGTCGAAACGCCGAACAGCGGTACGGTAGGCGGACTTCCGTGCATGGAAAAACTTCAAAAGGTCGTCCATCCGGTAGGACCTGTTTTACAATGTCAACAAAGACCATGGCACAGGTGGAACGACGTTACCCGGCGGTGCAGTAGGCAGTAACTCGAGGTAACGACTTCGCTTTCTTCTTTGTCAACCGTAAGGCATCTTTCCTCGCCGTTCCTTCCGGAATTTGAGCAATTTGGTTGTAGACCTATTTAATAATATTTGAAAAATGTGAAAAGAGTGGCAAAACCCTCGTACCTCGACATCTTCCTGATCCTGAAGTTCTTCCGACTCGTCCTCTTCCTCGTCATCACTTGACTCGGTTCTTCTTTGACTCTTGGGCACATCGGGTACATCTGAATCATCAATAAGCTGGGCAGTTTTTGGACCAGACAACGCTGGTTGATCAGGCTGTTCCGGCAGCACTTTGAGCTTTCCTGCTGCCTTGCTGCTTCTGTTGAAATTATATAGCACAACACATAGTTGAATAAAACATGGTACAAACCTGTTGGCCCCTCTCATCCTTTCAGCAGGCTTGTTTTCGAAAGACATTTTTTCTTTTTGCAACGTTGCAACTTGTAAGCCAGAAAACAAGTTGTTTTTAATTTTTAAATCTACACGTGCGTTACCCCCAGACTAACGCGTCACGTGAAATCGACTCACGTGATCAATCGCCAGTGAAGTAACTTGGGAAATTGTCTTATTGTCTGTTATACTTTCCTGGGACTCATACAACTTCTATTAAATAATTTACTGGCTTGTGGTAATTACTTGGATGACCCTTCCCGTGTCCTACGCTCTCACGAACCAATATACGTTAAGACGACATCCTTAGGTGCGTGCGAAACCATTGCATCGTTGGCGAAAATAGATATATATTCAGGACGAGCCCTGGAAGCTGCATCGTACCCTAGATGCCACGTGCAATCGCAGGGTTCCTCGGCCAACTTTCCTGTTTCTCTTTGATTGAAAAACGCCGTGCCCTTATTGTGGCGGTTGTACTTGCCATTCTTCAGATATGGTTATTCGTATGACATCTCGCCTCGCCTCATGACTGTCCACTTTTAGGCGGCCAGGTACTTGCGCCAATTCCGAGGTGCTGCGCGTGATATTTCCTGCGCGAGAGGGGCGCCACGTTCTAAAGTGGTGCAACCCCAGAAATCGTTTGCGGCGTAACTTCGCAATGAACGTTTACTTGGTACGTGCACCGCAAAACGGTGTTTGCTTATCATGACGGTATCTTTGTGGTTCACTACCAGGCCTCTCTCCCGTAAGCTCAAAGTTCAGCTGAAATCAGTTCTAGAACCGTTTAGCCATTCGATGTCAACAGGTAAATACCGCCTCGGAGATGCTTGGCAATACAGTGATTCACAGCACTTGCCAACTTTAAAACATTGTTTGCCGCTCATTTACATGGACCTTGAACTCTGATAGCCTCGCACGAACCTTCTTATCTTGACCCCGTCGTCTCGTCTGGATCCGCCATCGCATGCCGCCTATAATTATTCCATCTGGATATTATTGTTGACTACATCTGTCACTCTACTTACGTACGATTCTGATGTAAGTACGCTTACGTTCCCAGCTCCCAAGAATCTCTGTCTTCCAGTCTAGGTACGGACACCATGGCTCAATATGAATAGGGTAAATTCCGCTTGTTCTTGGTTTGATCGCCTGCCGCCTCCTTTCTTCGCTTATGCCGACAGCTGTGCATATTTATAGGACCTCATACTTGTTCAAGGCAGGCTCAGAGTTTCTGCTGTTATTGGGGTAACACCCTTAAATTTGCAAATTGCACGAGTTCGAGGAGGAACACCACCCTTTCGGCGAAGAGAGGAGTATATATAGAGGCCGGTCGCTAAACCACGTTCTGAGTTTTGATGGTAAACTCAGTATTATAGACCTGGTGACCGCCGGATCCACGATAGTTACTCTCCAATTCATAAATGTCTAAAGATAGTCTTGTCGTAGAGAGAGCTGGAAATTGGGCCGTTCAACTCCATGGAGTGATTTGCGTTTTCCGCTTGACGTGCTAAGCCTTCTTGGGCGCATCCGGTACCGCGAAATTCCTCAAGTGAACAATGATGAATCTGTAATAGCACTGTGCCGGGATTGATACAACAAATAGTATAACAGACAATCAAGACGGATTCCAGGTAAAACTAACACAGAGAGGATGATGGGATGGGATGAAGGGTGAGTGACCCGAGGGATAATGCAGCAAACGGATAGAGAGAGGAAGCGAGAAACAAGAAAAAACAAATGGAACAATTGTATGGAGAAACCCTTTAGCCTAGTTTATTGATGCGAACGCGCGCAAAGCGACTTCGTCCGCGGGGTTACGTCTAGGATGGTGTAGGGATTGGAGATATGATAAAGGGGCCAGACCGGTACCGTCCTCAGAAGGAAGTCTCTCGGGCCTTGCGTGCGGAGTGTCGGAGGAATAGTAACCATTGTCCATCTCTTCATCATCCTCGGCACCGTCGGGTTCTGAGGATAAGGACATTCGAGGGGGAAACGAGGGTGAGTCCGCCTGAGTGTCGAAGGGAATGTGCAATGGATAGGTACCTGAATCATCAAGCGGGGAGGTCGGATCCAGCAATGGACTTGGCAATTCCGTCAAGGTGGGCCGGCGGGCGTCCTTTCGTCTTTTGCCACATCGTGACCGACGGTACATGCCTGGTGGGACAACCAAGCCTTTCATGCAGGGGATGTCGTCAACGGTCCTCATGGCATTGACAGTTGCTTGTGTAAAGTACGCAGCTAGAGTAGAGATGGTGGGAAATAAATCAGTAACAAGGCCTTGGAGAGGAAGAACAACGGGGACTTACTTAGATGCCACTTCTTTTGACCTGTTGGAAGGCTGACCCACGCTGAATAAGTCTGTTTGGTGAGGATATCAGGACCCTCTGCCTTTGTAAACTTTTCTTGGTAAAATAGAAACTTGAGGAGCTATAAGTGAATGCGAGAGAGAGCGCAATGTGGGACAAAACGCACATCCTGGGGGAGCAGCGTGTGAGCGAGAGGGTGTATAAGGGATTCAACAGGTAGACGTACATCTCGAACACGACTCGGACCCCAGCGAAGACCGTCGGTCCATCGTTCGATACCGAGCCCAGCTGCCTCGGATGTGGTGCTGCGTTCCTCCCACACAAAGACGGAGCCTGGTCGCACGAAACGGCGCTCCTCTGCATCGAGCCGTCTGTGGATCATGGGATTCAAAATGTGCAGGATGCCAGCTGCATGAAATACGCGGTGTGCATCATCGGTGGTTCTGTGACATGAGATGAGCTGGAACAGGAGATTTTAAGTACTGGATGAACATACACAATGCGGGTGTTGGTGCAGGTGGGCAATTGCATACTGCAGTTGGACGGGGAGAAGGAGGGAGGTAGTGGCGAAAGGCAGGAGCTGTGGGTTGTGGTCTTATAGCGGAAACAGGCGGGCAGTCCGGCAGGCTAGGATCGGTGGAGAGGGTCGCGGGATCTAATAGTTGGGAATTAGTTACCTAAGGAAATCGAAGGACTTGTAATCGAAACGAATTTATTTACTATTTTAATTTATTATCCCTTTAATTATTGGTTATATGAACGGGATGTCTATGTAACTAGTTAAAGGATGTCATAGTCGCTAGCAACAAATCATGATAAACTCGTGAATTTGGCGATCAGAGATAACCTTGTCAGATCTGTCTTAAGTAGGTATACATCTCCCACCGAAATTCCTCCGCTAATTTTCGGCTTTCAGGTCCTCCCATCAGACAAGATGCGCTGCGATTACGTCAGCAATTATTCATCGCCCACTCCTTTACGTTACTTACCCCGCAGTGGCAACACCACTGCTGCAAAATCCCCCACCTCCGCTACGTGTAACGCATCATGGAACAAATACTCTACTTTTAGTCGCTTTCGTGCCCCCGGGGAGGGATCGTAAAATCCTAGAAGGCCCGCCTGGTTCACACGCACCCATGCCCTCAGATCTCGCCCCGTAGAATAACGTTGACCGTGCTTACCTTGGATCGCCCACCGGGGATCATCAATTGGCTATCGTGAACTTGGGCTTGAAGTGCAACTGTCACGTCAACCGACAAGGAGCTATCATCCTCTGAGCTGTCTTCATCACCGCTCGCAATATACGTCCCCGCTAGTAGCACAAGCCCTATACCGAACCTCTCAGTGCGATTCCTGAATCATCAGCCCAGCGACATACCCCCAATATTCCTCTCGCGCTCCGTTCGCCGATGTGCGGAATCCAACAGAATGTTACTGCTTTCCTCGGCTTCTTTCCGCCGCTGCTTGATTCGCTCGCGATTATGCAGCCGTCCCTCTTCTAGTTGACTAAAGCTTTGTTAATGACCGCTCAAAATTATCAGAGGCAACGTACGCTAGTCGTCTGGTCCGCAGCCATGGTTTAATAATCAAATTATGCGTTGTTGCTGCCACTACCGAAGGGACGAGCACCGCGCACAGACCAATCATAACATCAACTTCATAGGACAGTATAATCGGAATGTGCAGACGATGTCCCGATAAATCGATCCTGACAGAAGGCATGCATAAGCGTACGTGCAAAGTCCCATGACAATTCAATCCATACGATATATCAGTATAAATCGGTCCTTGTGCAGACGCTCCAACTGCGACTGTTACCGTTGTGTTACGTGGTCCAGACCATATCCCATACACGGTCCCTCTCAGCCCTCTCAAACCATATTCCAAATTTAATCTGCCTTTCAGGCCCCCGGAAAGTGGTCGTGTACTAAGTTCGGTAATCACTGATGGTATCGGTGTGAAGCGAAGACCACTCTGCCAGGCGAACGTTCTATCTGCCTCCAAGGGTGCCAACAATGTCGCCTCAAATGAAGGATGCTGCCTTCGTGTGCTGATCTCTAGCACCCCAGTAGTCAAAGCGTCCGGGAAAAGACGCCTTTGAACCTCCAACGACAAACGTGGAAATGAAGTTAATATTTTCGGGTGTAGGTCACCCCTAAGAGCCACGCTGTTATCGTTGTCAGCGTAGGTTGCTCTAACGTCTAGCTTATTCAAGCGAAACAAATTAGCTGTTGCCTGCGTTAGTCACGTTTCAGATGCAGCGTAAAGATATCTTAGATGAGACCCACTTGGAATGTGATTTTTGGGGAAAATTGATGTCGGACTGTGCCGGTAAGACCAGTCTGACTGGGTTGATTCGAAGGAAATCCTTGGATTCGCCCAGTTAGAGTGGCATCCGTCCCGTCCCTCAATCGTACCTACAGACATTTTAATAAGTAATCTGGCATTACTAGAAGTTCCTACCATACCCCTGTTGTATTTTCGACGACTAACGCTGTACTTGTGATGCTCTCCCATCTAGACAGGAGACCTTCCCATCCTGGTGGATGCCCTGGGTCGAAGACATCCGTGGCATCGTAAGCGCGTGAAATGCTGCTATGTGAGATGACAAAATCCCTAGTAGTCGATTTTTCTTTGGATCGATTTACTAAACGCTCAAGCTCAGCACGGAGCTGTCCGAGAGCTAAGCGAATAGTTCAGCATTATCAAAAACGACCACGCACCTCATCCGTGGACGAATACCGGTGTTGAAGAGCTTGGCTTGCCAACAAGCCTTCTTCACCAAGAGTGTCATAGACTAATAAAACGATCAGTGTTTTAGTTCCGTCTGGCATGCAGACACATAGCTTACGTTGCCGTTGTGTTGGGTCTGTGAGAACTGTGGAAGAATAAGTCCAATAAACACATTCCAAGTAAAACGGACGTCACTGTCGTGCGCTCGTTGGATCTGGACAAATCTTGCCTCGGCAAGCTTTATTGAGTGTTCATCTTTGTGATGTTGTCTGTCCGGATGAAATATTACTAGGGCACACCTAATCAGACGCAGCGCAAAAACAGCGCATGATGACATACCGGCCAATTCTTTGAATCGATGTCGTATCTCATCCTAAAAGGTCGAGATCCCGAGGCTAAACGAACTAGTGTGGAAAGCTGATGGAAAACTTACCAGTGAAGCCGAGACGGGGAGATTCAAGATTGCACTGTAAACGTTCCTTCGTCAGCATGGGATCGTTAAAGCGCAGTCAAACTGCCTACTATAATGATTCTTTAGACTCTTCGTGGGACGTGGCAGCCTGGCTGTGTTCAGGCATAGCGCGTGACGATAAAGTCACGGGAATGTCACTTTAACGTTATTAACTCTCCTGATATGAGTAAAGCCAGTCACTCGAAAGCAGTCTGAACCACACTGGGCTCTCTCACGATGTGCGTTCTGGTCTGTGTACCCCCGTCTCCAAATATCTTTGCCATCGCGAACCTGTTCTTCTTCAGCACTTGAGCGGACCGCTCGCAACGCCACATTGCCACCCATACCTAGATTGCTTAGTGAGATTCATCATTCTCTCTCTCTCAACTATTCGCGCCACTTCTTATCAAATACTCCTCTTTCTCTAGGTTCACTTACTCCTAGATGTCTTTCGTCAATACCTTGCAGGCATTATGTCTTATCCTTGGCGCTACCAAGCCAACAGCTGACTCTAGAAATCCCTTTGTCGACATAAGCAACCTTGTACGCCTTTTACCTTTGCCAGCGTCCAGCTCCCACCATCTCTGTTAATTCGGATTCTGGAAATTATGTGGCCCCCATCATCGGCTATTTTTAAACTTAATATATCTAGCCACCATCTCGAAGTTACCACTCTTTACTCCTCTCCAATTATAGGTAACCAGCGACTAATGCGTCTCAGAATTTCTGATAAATGTATTTCAGGCCTGTGGTCGTATGCCTAACTTATTAATTCCAAGTCAACTGTCTCTGGATCTATTCCTGGTGTCGATGTTATAAACGTCGTTTAATATACCAGCATGCATCTCTATGACTACGCTGCCTGCCGTCAACTCTTGGTCTTTTCGGCCCTGACGAGACTTCAAGAGCTCGAGAGAATGCAGTTATGAAGGCGGCTAGCCTTCTCCCACCACCTATTCACTAAACTTCGACTTACCCATCTATCGTTATCCACAAACCTGACAAGACCAGTAATTGGGTTGTCTATCCGGCTAACGCCGATGTATGCAGTGACAGGCATATCGCAACCCGTTCTGATGTTGATTACTGAGTCACACTTACCCCTTGAGAGTATAAATGTTTTTTTTGAAAGCCCTGCCGAACTCCCGCTTGCCTTCTTTCGTCATATGAAGTGCACACTTCGAAGTCTTTAGGGGGTGCGGTATATACCGCTGTTGACAAACAGATATCTACAAATTCAAAGTGCTAGAGTTTAACGGTATGGATTTCGGCTAGGCGAGATTGTTAATGAAGAAGCTCTTCGGTGGATAGATAGTTCATCACACTGTAATTTGACCGTGAGATCTATGAAATGATAGGGGGGCTTATAGTAATCTGTCGTCTTCGGCGGCCTCCCAGAAAGATTGGGCCTTCTTCCACACATTCATGACCCCCGTACCGATGCTAATGAGTTCAGAAAACAAAATAGAGAAGGATGAGTAACACTTACTTAGAATCTGCAACATCGTTTTCTGGCACCCATTTGGCACAGACCCCCGTTCTATCTTTATTGACATCATGGGTTTTCCTTTTTTTATTTTGTTGTTGAAATTCCTCTCTTAGCAATGGTGGCGATAATCCACCCTTCAGGACCACAGATATTATCCGGTAGGTCTTCTTTATGTGGCTGAAAATGTGTACAGAATCACCTATGTGGCATATGTCTGTCACTCGGAGTTCATTCTTATTTTTGGAATTGATGGCCTTTCTCCCTTTCTCTGGCTCAAATCTCGCTGGCGGGGAGCTAAGAAGATTATTCAGTACCAAATGCGGAAGCTCAAGTACGTCTGTTTCATCTTCATCGATGGCTTCCGTGGATGGAAATTCGTACAAGCCTGCCAAGAGACCTGCCAGGGTTATATTAGCCTTGGATGTTAGGGGAGGATAACATGGATAATATACCCCCTTCAGGCCTACGGACTAATACAAAATATCTCCCGCCGTGACCCTGCCATTCAATAATATTGACAGCATCAGTTTCTATTCGGGATTTTTTCTTAAATGCCTTCATGGGAAATCTGGTGACTGCAATTTCCTGTGGTGCCGGCTCACAGATGTCACATGCATCTTCTATATCTCTGAATGCCGCAAGTGGACCCTGCTAGGGGGACCAATATCGAAGCTCTAACGTCAAAAATATAAAGAGGCAAAATATCCATACCTTCCACTCCTCGTATGCGGCACAGCCAGCACTCAGTGGACAAGACTGGCACACAGGATCTTTCACCTTACAGACTGTGCTGCCAAGTTCAATTAGGGCTTGGTTGACGTCGCCTGGGCGATCCGAGTTCTCTACCATATGCTCTGCCCCCCTCCAAAGCAAATCAAGTGTCCTTTTCGCCTTAGGGGAAGCGTGCAGGGCCAACACACGGCTGAGCAAACGGTGGACATTACCGTCGAGAACCGGAGCGCAGAGTCCGTAGGCTATACTGCAAATAGCCCCTGCGCTGCAGTGTCATAAAGTCAGTACTAGATTCTGCCCCTAATTGGGATAATAATACCTATATCTGCCGATTCCGGGGATCTCCTTCTCTAATACCTTGACATCGGCGGGCAAACGGCCGTCGTATTCGCCGACAACTTTCTTTGCTCCGGCTAATAGACGGGACGCTCTCGAATAATAGCCTAACCCTTTCCACAGGCCGTTGACACTGTCGATATCCGACGAAGCTAAATCATAGATCGTAGGAAATGCTTCCATCCATCGAGTATAGTATGGGATAACTGTAGCCACTTGGGTCTGTTGAAGCATGATTTCAGATACCCATACCTTATTTTTTAAAGTCACATATGAGACCAAATATAGAAATTAAAAGGAGAGGGACCACCTCATATGCTCTTTGGGCTTGCTGTTCCGGATCGGCTAGTACAGGCTTTCTCCAGGGCATGCCTCTTGTATCTCGAACTGTATCGAACCATTCCAATAATGGCTTGCGAAGCAGAGGGACATTTTGGATCGTGTGTAATGTTATAGAATGAACTCGTGCCACGAGCTCGATCCCCCCACCATCAATGTCTGTGTCTTCATTTTCGGAGTTATCATATTTTTTTCTCTTTTTTGTCTGCTTGGGCTTTGTGACGGCACTTTTTCTTTCCTTTACCATACTGATAATGAAAGGATGTTTAGTGTCCACGAAACGCCGTAGTGTGGTCGCGGTAATGGCACGCGAAAGGGGCTTCTTCTCAGTGACAGACCTGTGACACACCGCGTTTTCTATTCCATGTCATAATTAAACCTTAGAGAGATCCAAATTCAAAATAACTCGTCTCTTTTCTCAGAGCAAACAACCAGTGTTTAATTTGTCTTATTGGGAGTAATCACTGAGCGGAAAGTGCAAAGTCATAGATGGCATGCATAGCACTTAATCAGGCCCGTGGCACCGATTTTCGGTTACTGGTAATAAGCTTTCGACCCTCCCAGTAAACCTAAATATGGTATGGCTATGTCGAATAGCTGAGCTAACCATTATCCGAATCCGAATCACAGGAAAACGTGTCATCAACACCCTGGTATGACATCTGATTTGGCCCGTATCTGATAATCTTCAGATGCCGAAACTGCTCTCGGTTGGATAAATCACGTCTGTCTACCCCGTCAAATTTACTATTTGATTTTGGCTTTGAATATCTTACTAATGGCCATACTGCAGAGCCAATGGCGTGTTGTTTGGGATAGTGGCCGGACGTAACATGATGAATTAACCGTGGTCGAATCGGTTATGTCGAGGCCCAGTATAGCACGTTGATTTTAGATCTACGATACCGAAGCCGCTAATCTGTCCTGGTAATTTCCCCTTGTACTCCAGTATTTTTTTTCCCTTGATATCTTGTGACGTTGTCGGCTTTACAGCGCGGACGGAGACTCGGAGACTATGTTAATACACTCAACGGAGCGTGACTGAAGTGCATACCTGCCGAAATAACTCGAGACGTTGAGGAGCCAATCGCGTACCGATACGCGTAAGAATATTTATTCCAGAATCCTCAAGGTATTTCACAATTACCCCGAAGTTAATGGTCTTATCTATCAGAGACCGCTTCGATCGAGCGTGCTTTAGTCTTGACTCCTAGTCCGCTTGTTGATGGACATCCGGCTACTTTAATTAAAGAAAACAGAGCGATATGGTCCTTACAATCCAACAATTATAGCATGGTGATGCATCAAGCATTAACATCAGTAACTATGGACGACGATACCTCTGAACAGGTCATATTCTATCCACAACGGGTTGGGTTGAAGAATATATATTACTTTCAGCCCAGAGAATAATGCAAATAGGGGAATGGTAGAACACCGTGCAATCTAAATCATCTCCAGTGGGAAGGTCTGACTCTCCATTCACGGTGTAAAAGAGGCGACCCGAAATATCTGTCTTGACAAACATTAATATCTCAATCCAGAAATTGAGAATGCAGCTACCGTTACAATCTACTTACGACGGTGAGTAGTATTTGATATCAATATCTTTCGTAAAGTCGGAACAAAGAGAAAAAACCACAATCCGTATTGTACTCAGAAATATAAATTAGATTGACGGAGTTCATCGGCGGGTGAGCCATTCAGCCTGCGGATGGGTATATATACGTTATATACTCACACGCAAACACTAACCAATTCGACCCATTTCCCAGTCTAGCTAATTTTGAATGTATCGACTAATTGATTCAATGATTTCATGGACGAGCCGTCTCAGCAAGGGCATTTTTCATCATCTTTATTCCCGTTTTATATCACTAATATGGCGAAGCCGATTTATTCATAATAATATGGGGTAACAGTGGTCCCGTTGAGGCACGAAGTCTGAAGTTATCATTGCCGGATTGTCTCCTGCATATCACGAAAAAAGTCAACCCTGGTGAAGCTGCGTCTAGCTCCGATGACATGTGGACGGTTGAAAGGGAAACCAGCCAAACGAAAAAGGCAGAACCCACCATTATAGGTATCATTACATTGATTATTGACCATTCGATGGCACTTGGTAGATAATCAAACTAAGATTCAATACGCCACAGACAGGTCCCCCTCCTTACCCCAACTCGGCCTTGTATTACACTTTCCCCACACCAAGTTTCGCCCATCTGGTACCCCACTCGCGAAGAATGTGCTTCTGCACTTTCCCGCTAGCAGTCTTTGGTAACTCGTCTTCTACCCCGTCTTCCCCAACGTACCAAACCCACGACGGTCGACTCTGAATAGCCGTCATATCAGAATACGATTATCAAAGAGGGGGGAAGATATGCTGTTCAACTGTACCTGTGGGTTCATCTGTTCGCCTACCCACTGGCGTAGCTCGGTCCGAGAAATTTGGGGCTCGTCAGATTTCCTCACTAGCCACGCTCCCACCACTTCGCCATATACAGGATCCGGAACTGCAATGACCGCTGCCTCACGAATGGAAGAATGATTCGTTAAAGCATTCTCGATCTGCACTGGGAAGAGGTTTTCGCCACCTCTAATAATGATATCTCCATATCGACTCAGTGTCTGGTATGTGCAAAAGAACGTGTTTCGATACCTTTAATTCTACTTATTACTGAAATAAGACTTCGTCAGGATGGTACGAACCTAGAAAAAAATAAATGACAAACCGCGAAGATAGCCCTCTTCGTCCATGATAACCTCATCCCCGGTGTGCATCCATAAATCTAACGATATCAGGATTAGTTCAACAGAATATTCATGCATAGACTTAAGGTTCACCATTACTTCCTGGGTGTCGCCGCATCGCGGATGCGGTTTGTCCTGGATCTTCCCAGTATCTATAAATTCACGTAAGTACTGTACCAAGTGACAGACCATAGTGGGGTCTTTTTACCCTTTTTGTACCAAATAACCAGCCACACAAAGCTCACCGGGTTGATTGACTGGCACAACATTTCCCTGTGGATCGATGACTTTCGCCTTCACGTGAGGCTGTATTCGTCCCACGGTTTCAACACGCTTCTTGATAGGATCTGCAGGTACGGTCTGGAACGAGACTGGGCTAGTGGTGCGTGAGCATCCATTTTTGGCACGAAACAGCTCACAATACCTAGTTTCGGCTGGGCACGTTCTAAAATCAGAGCTGCACTATTTCAACAGCATGGAAACAGTATGACATACTCATTCCGTAAGCAATTGTGAGCTCGGTTAAATTCAATTTATCGATAAGCTGTCTCATGAGCTCTTCCGGAATGGGAGATCCTGCCGCGATTCCAGTTCTGCCAGTTCCCTTTTAGTGGAGTGACAACAAGATACCGCAAGACAGACCTCAGCATCGGGAGGCTAACATTTCCCCTCTGTTTAATTTCTTCTAATATGCCTAAAAAGTGCGTCGGGACCTAACGAAACTGTAAGTCTTCAAGGGCAGATGGATGTTGATTTGTCGACGCACACCGTGTAGTGCAGTGCATTGCTCCCGTACAAGCGCATCTACGATCGCTTTGGGATGGAAAGATTCAGATGGATAAACTACACAAGAACCATGCACCCAGGCAGCTAAGTTGCCTAACACCTTGTGTATTTGACGTTGTTAATTTAACGCGACCATGTTTCTTTGGATATGTCACGCGACTGACCAGTCCAAAGCAATGATATAGCGGCGGGACATTGCCTAACGCGGTGAATGGTCAACGCGACTATCATAGCACTCGATAAAACTCACATAATTTATCTTCGGGAGTAAGTCGCATGCATCGGCCAATAGATAGAGCATTGTTAAGTAGCTGATGGGTCAGCTGATGTGGTGTCAATTAATAATTTCTTCTGATCGTGTACCAACGGAATTACTCACCGAAACAGCTTTCTAACAGTTGATTAGAAATGCGCAGTCGAAGAGGAAGGAGAGAGACAACTTACTGGTGCGCCAGTGGTCCCGCTAGTCTATGACTTGAGTAAAAGCCCATTACGGTCCTCAATTTTACTGACCTAGTGAATTGCAGGTTTATTATATCATCTTTATCCATGGATCGTTCCAAATGCTCTATCTGCTCGTCAAGAGCAGAGTCCTGCCAAATAAAAATGTCGCGAAAATCAATGGCACACTTTGCGTTGGTCAGAATTCCCTTGAAACCGTTCTCATCAAAGACATTGTCCACTAGAACCAGCGATTTCAACTTCGGAAGAGCTTCCACAGCGATCGAACGGGGCGAAAATGAGGTCAAGGAAGGCACAATTGCAGAAAGCATGGCTATGTAGTCGGAAGTACGAAGGCCGGGAACAATGAACAGCGTCGATACCCCTGCCAGCTTTAAGGCGGAAACCTGAGTACAACTATATTAGACCGTTATAGTTGACAAGCAACAATAGAATAATTCCAACAAATTCATGGGCACGATAGGCGGGATTGAACGTAACGAGAATCGCACCAACGCGAGCGCAGGCCCATTGGAGCAATGCATATGCGCTATATAGTCCCCAAAAAGGTAAGTTGCCAATAATGGGTGAATTCGAATTTTCATTACTGACCTCGTATTTCCCATGACTACGCCAACACGATCACCCTTCTGGACGCCTAAAGCAAGCAATCCTCTTGATAGGGCTTGAATGTGTCGATCGAACTCTTGAAAGTCCCATGCGAGGTACCTAGAGTCATTGAAATTCTGGGACTTTGGGCCTCCGTGAGGACGAGGGCTCTCCTGAGGACATATGAGAGCTGGACGCGAATTGTATTTTGCTAAGATCTCTGAACGGAAATACTCCGGGAGGGTAGAGGTGTTCAAAGGTGGGTCCAACGCCCCTTCAAGGGAAGACATTGAGAATAAGCCTCTACGTAAACTCAGCCTTCTAGCGAATACTGCAGCGCTACGGTATGCGTTAAGTAGCGACATACGGTTCATTTTAGCGCCTTAGGGCTTTTCGCAAGAGGTAGGTAGATACTACTCGTTGGGAGTTAGGTAGACTAGTGTCGTACATATACTCATAAAAGTTGGACGTTGGTTTGCCGTAACTAAATCCGCAGATTTGCATCCGACAACCACCCAGATCGATCAGATCGTCAATTTGCTCCCATTTCGAGGAGCTGATCGGTGTATTCCGCACAATAAAGGAGCAGTGTATTTGCATGTAATTATGTAATGTCAAAAACTTAATTATACAGCGGAGTCACTACATGATTAGTATTACACCCATCATATATAGTAGTATATCATCCGTCATCCTCTCTTAGCCTTAATTCCCTCGCTTTTCTTCGACTGTGGCCGAAAGCATAAGAATTCAATGCCTGTCGCTTTCCGCGTATCGCTCAATGTTTTTTTGACGCCGTCCAACGCTTCCTGCAAGTTTTCGTCCCCTGGTCGACGTGAATACGATTCAGAAATTTTCTGATAGATCTCAGTCAACTGAGCTGCCGCGCTAGGCGTAACATATTGAACGAAAGCTTGATGCATGAACTCTATCTCGAGCGTAGCCTAACAGCAAGTCTCAGACATGAGTAAATCGTACCATCAAACGTACTCACACGCAGCATGCCACCCATGCCGAATCGTCTGACTTGTTTAAAACATGACAATGCTTCATTGACCAAGTCTGCAATGAGGGAGTTGAGAGTCCGCTCTAGAAGCGATTTGGCAACCATGCTGACGTGTGCATGGACACCTACGAGATACACGAGGGTATCGAAGATATACGAGCGGACCTCTAATGCAACCGTTTGGTAAATATCCATTGTGGTAGGAAACAGCAGCGCACCTGTAGGACGAGGAGTTTCAAACCAATCCATGTTGGTGTCCATTATGCCATCTCGAATGAGCCGCTTCAAGTTCGATGCTTTCTGCCTAACATAATCATCGAACAACGTCCGGTCAACTTCCGTAAGGACAGTTTGTAAAGTCTGCATAACCATGAGCTAAATGTCTGAATTATTGGATTTGGAACACACTTGACGCTCTTCCTCAATTACGTTACCTAACCCGGTTTCCACCTGGACAAACATACCGGGTATGACAGACTCTTTCAGGTGGTCTAGATTTGATAGTACTAACAGTAATCTAGTGTGCTATTGAAAATATCAGCAACCTATTCAGCAGTCAAAGAGTCAACTTACGGTACTAGTAAGATCCAAAGCTGGTCCAGTAGCAGTCGCTTTAATATTGGCGCCAGAGATGCACCCTTCGATCGGCCGTGAACCAATGACATTACTATCCGTTACTCGCCAATCGTCCGATGCAAGATGTACCAATCCATCCAAGAAAGCATATAAAGTGTCAAGGAATGTTTTGGACACCTTTGCCGCAAATTCGGGCCTAATCAGCTTCTGTTTGGGATTCTTGTTCGGGCCTGATGATGTCTCTGTTCCACAGGCAATCCTATAGGCGGAGGAAACATTGTGCATCTGGAATATCTGCATCTTAGTCAGATATACCGTTGTTCCCGGCACTTGTGTATTTGACTCCCAATTCTCCAAGAAATGGAAAAGGCGTGCGTCTGGTGGCAAAAGGGTAGGAACGACGGTTCAACTTGTACGGTTACTACTTACCTCGCATCCATGTGTGTCCAAGCACGTCTATAAACTTCCAACGCGCGCTGTCCAGAAGTTCTCGCAACCCTGCTCCAGCCTCGCTGGACACCTCCGCAGCGCCAACATCGTTGATACATTCGCTTATTTCTTGCAAGATACGTGACAAATAAAAGCCTGACGTCAGGGAATTAGTTCCGGGCGGAATAAACTTCGGCTCTGCTCCCTTAGAGTCGCCTGATGCTGGAGCCATGACAGCCATATCTGAAAAGGAGAAGAATTCTGACAACAGTGCTATGTATGTCTTGACGATGTCAGTGGCCATCGTGCGGATCTGAGACGGACTGCGTCGGGAAGAAGGGCCATTTGTAGACTAGTCCATTGAGATGCGGCTGTTAAAAGAAGCTGATCCGTAGGCTCACCTTCTTAAACTTTCCATCCATGTAAGCTTTTCCAATCCGCCAGAAGCTAGGAAGATTGGCCAACATTACTTCAGACACGTTCTTGACCAACTCCGAAATAGCCTGCCAAGTCTCCCATCCAACAGATTTCGCTATTGCCTCGATTAACGAGGCATCTGCGAAAGCTAGACATGACGTACCTATAACCACATCAGCCTGATTGGTACCGAGTACAGCAATACAGCTCTTAAGATGGTTTGAAACGTATGCGCTGTGCGATTGAAGGTCGGCCGAACCAGCATCGGTGGGCAGAATTCGGATGGCCTCTGTGCACAGCATAGATATGAGTATACATGGATAAGTATGATATCCAGAGTCCTACCTTCGATCCTGGCCACGTAATCCGCATGTGTACTCCTCATTATCGAAGTTATGTGGTTGTACTGGCTGTCAAAATAAACCCATACAGGGTCTTCCCCAGACACCGTACCAATTTCAAGGAGGATCCTAATGGATATTTAGAACGAGGGCATCGAACACGAAGTACAGGGGCTTACTCTATGATCTTTTCCTGATCTTCTACTGGGCGTCCAATTTCCTTCAATTTTGCAAGCAACTCGTCACGCATCGATCCCATGACTTTCTCTACACTACTCCAAAGCTTGTCAAATATGCGCTTTTGCTGCGCCTCCAAATTATTTTGCATATCACGCTGAGTTTGGCTCGCATTAGGATTTGGGGCAGAGTTGGGGAGTAGCTGGGTCGGTCTCGATTCTAAAAGAAACTTCCCTTTCTTGTAATCTCGGAGTGCAGCGTCATATTTGCCCTGTAAACGACATGTCACAATGGCTAGAGAACGGGACACGGCGTTGACGTACACCTTGAATCGATTCTAGGAGCGATCCCGGAAGGTTAAAAAAGAATTTTGATCGCTCAAAAACGCCCAATGTCGAGCGCACTTTATTCGCCTTGGACGCATTTTCCAGAACAGGAAGGAATACTTGGTTGGCCTTAACGGTCGCCACTATTCAGACAATAAGTTAGTTGATAAACCTGGAGAACAGAATTAAATCCCTAACATTTCAGCTGTTCTCGAAGAGCTTTAGACGCATACTCCGTATCTTCCGCCAGCAGCCCGTCCTTCATCTCCGCATAAACAGCTACCTTCAAGAGTCAGTCGAGCATTCCACCCAAATATGCCACAGAGATCACCATCGCTGCTAGCTTTGACTGCCACAAACCTGTCGATGTTGTCCTCCACGAGAACTCGAATGGCTTCGGCGCGGGAATCAATGGATGCCTCTAGATTCGCTATGCCTGCAGTCAAGTCTTGATATGTAGCATTGGGATGAGAATGCGATAAGAAAGCCTTCGGATCGAATGATTTGGAGGATATCAGCACTGCCGCCTCTGTTTCCCAACCACGTCAGTAGTACATCCACCTGGTCCCCGAAAAGGAGGAGAGCCATACTTGCTTCCATATCTAGGCTGTCTAAACTATTAAAAATAGGATAATTTAATTTTAGTCGAATCGTATGGAAGTAAGTCTGTGATACTCACTTGACAGAGCCACGCCGTATGCCCAGAGGATCAACCTCTGCATCTCCTTGTGCGCCAGCAACCACACCCGCTACAGAGTCCAATGCTTCATGATCCACGTCCTCCCACTTCCTGATACGAGCGTAAAGCCGAGCATGCACAAGAAGACAAGATATGTGCAGACCTCGGTGAAAGAGACGATACTCGATAAGCCTTTAACAGGGAAGCCTCATCGGTAGTCAAGTTCAGTTTCCCCATGTTTTAGAACGTTGTCAATAGTCCCCAACGGCCCTCGATTCTCTTCCTATATGATAGAGGCGACACTGTGTTTATTTATTGCTGTCGAGTTACCCGTTACTATTAAGCTGTCATAAAGATTACATAACCATCGCACAGGCACCTAATTGCATAAATATATCGAATTCACAACTTTTGACAAAGCCCTAGTCTATAGGATATATTACCGAGCCGAGAGCAGTAATAATTCCATACAATAAGCGTCATCAAAAAAACTGACTCTCGGCTCATCCTCCCAACTTCGGGCGAAATATTATACACACGGGTGTCTAGAATATTTTCTTTTTCTCGTCAACAGATAGGCCACCTGAATGACAGGGTTAGCATTTCAATCGATTGAGCATTATGAAGTCATTAAGGTACATACCAGGTCCCATGTTGACGAGGAGGAGCAAACCACCCACAATAGCTGTATTAGTATGAATTAACACATGAAATCATTCAAACATCTGAATAAATTAGAAACGCACACAACGTCTGGAAAAAGTCATATCTGCATGCCACAATAAGTTGTCGGAAACATAAAGGGAAAATGAGGTAACGTACTTAAGGAAATCACGTTGAGGATGTGCTGAGTGGACGCTCCACCAGTTGTTCACAAATACATTAAAGACGGATAGAATAATGACGAGGAATGCAGCGGACCACTTTGCCTTGAAACCAACAGCGACCATACCACAAGCTCCAAGCCCGACCAAAGACACTAAGAATCGGCTGAAAGACCACTTCCCCTGAATCATAAATCCAAGGAAAAGGAAGATCAGCAACACACGACCCGTAAGCTGAAAGCTGGCAAATGAATGTAAGCACCGGGCACATCAATGTCTTATGAAAGAGACCAACTATTTCTTCCGGTCTGTCTCGCTCAACATTGGCAGACCAGCGAACCCTTTTTTTCTTGTGCTCATAGAATCACTGAATACCATGAGAAGTCCACCGATGACCGACAAATTACGGAGGAAGAAATTCATGTCGAAGATGAGACCGTAGCCGAACCCTTGAATAATAACGACGCTCAGAAGACCAGCAACTGCGAATTCGGTATGTCTCCTAGTAATAGTCAAGGTGGATCCACCGAGCATAACCTAAAAAAGAACTGGGTGAGTGTAAGAAACTATAGCAATAGGCTGCGTGCATACAACAACGTTGAGAAGAAGAAATAGGTGTGATAGTCCCCATGGGAAGTGCCTATGTCTAGAGAAAGAGATATGCCTCAATAGCATTCGAATGGGGAAGACGTGTGACTCACTTTTGCAAATACCACAGCTGGTCTCCCCATTGAGTAACAATCCTGAGGGCGTCCTCGAGGAAGGTTACGACAATGAGAAAACGGCCGATAGCTGGTAAATGAGGTCTGAGGGGTTGAGAGTAGATGTCGACATAATCTTCAATCTTTGAAGCATACTGTCGAAGCTTCTCGATTGGGTCGTCGGGGTTACTTGGTGCAGCACGATAAGCGGGAGACGGGCGAGAGTTAGACATGCCATGAGGGTCGACGTTATACGAGGCCGAACTAGGCCTTGCAATGTTAATTCTGGAGGACATGGTTGTCGACGAGATGAGGGAAAGTAACGTTTATGTGACGTGGCTAAACATCGTCAGCGCTTACAGGTTTTGCGGCTATCGAATTCGGCTCTGCTCTTACCACTGCCAACCAACCCTTTGCAACTATGCGTCTTGCACATTAGGATCATATTTCATGTTTTATTAATATTATTCCCGCCACCTCAGGCATTGAACACACGCCGCTCCAGCGGTTGTTTTTCTTCTAAAAAAAAAAGTCATAATGTAATGTGTAGTGAGGCTGGGGGGGCCGTACGACTCGGAACAAATGAAACGTGCGCATTAGTGACTTGCATAAACATTCCCACAACGATGGTCGTGTAACCTTGTATATTCCAGTGTCGCATACAAAACCGAGCTTTGTTCCAGCGTCCGTGAAGAAGTTGTATCCCTGGCATCGCGTCATTGAGGGCCACATCATCAACAGCGATAAGATTAATGTCCTTCATAACAATTTGGTCGCTGATGATCACCATTGGAGAGCGGTGGGTAAACACAAACGTACCAGTGTTTTTTTCACCACGATACTTAGCCTATCTCTCCGTTACACCGGCTATAGCGTACCTTGTGAAGCTATCAGCATTCTGTGCCTACATCAAGAAGAGTGACAATTAATTGTCCAGCAGGCTGTTGTGCGAAGCCAAGGACCGCAGAACACGCTTACGACCCGTCGCCCAGATCACCTGAATATAGCTCCGGCTCATATTATTGCCACCTCAGAAAACAACGACCAACCGTGAAAAAAAAAATCGAGTTTCATAAGACTCCGCCTAGGGGTTATGGGTTATAGTTTTCTTCGACTGACGCTTTCAACGCGACATGGCATAGGCCTTGAGGCACAGTCCAATGAAACTCGAATTTGTTTTTACAAAACCGGGTCATCACTTTCTGATAATTTAGGAAACATTCCTAATTAAACTGGGGTACGATGATTGAATAAGCAGGATAATTTTCTGGTGTCCCGCTGCGATGGATGTTCTGACCATACTTACATATACATGTCGGGTTGAGGACCGCATTAGCATAGTAAGAATACAGTCGATATATGCAATAAAAAAAACAAATGTGATATCCGATAAAGACCTTTTTTCGGACCGTTTTTTTTTGGAAATTCGCCTTCTTTGCAGCGAAGATAACTTCATCCTGTCTGTTGCTAACCATGAGACCCTTTCAGACAATGTTATACATTCCAGAGCAGGGTCAGTCAGTCGAGCTGAGAGCTACCCGTATTTCCCAAAGGCTACAGAGGAATGACAGGAGACGAAACTGTCAAAGAACCCAACATCAATCGACCCCCGATTCCGGTCTTGGCTATTACTTACAATGACGCTGCTTCCGGTGGCACTGAATATGGCAGTACTCTTCAACATTCGATATTCTTTGCAAACTCCATGTTCGCTTCCATGGCGACTTTATCAAACACCTAGAAACAGCTAGAATGCTAGAGTTTGTAGTTATTAATGAGTACCACCAGAAAACCGAAGCCAGAGCAATTTGGAAGCATAGCATGTAATGCTAGGACCATTGCTACCATCCCGGCCTTGGTCAACCGGCTTTGGGCAATCATTTTAACATGTCACAGCAGTGACGGTTAAGTAAATGCCACCAATAGTCAAGGGTGTTTCCGTATCGAGTCTTTGTAGACTTTGCTCACGCTTTAGCTCGTTGCAGCTACATGTATGGCTATATGCGACAGAATAGATATGTTGGGGAGCGTGACAACACGTAATTTCGCCACAGAGTTAAAGGTTATATGTACTAGTAGAATTTGATCTAGGTGTGGGTAACATGGGTAGAAGCTAATCTTGAATCGACATAAAGGACCCAGATTACTGCGGTTGCGTGAATGACGCCTTGTCGCGGACTACTACATCATTGTGTTGAAGTCTGGAGAGAAAAGCTCAGCTACCTGTACCTTGAAAAGTGTGAGAAATCGATTGAGGCAGAACGGGAGACGTGAAGGGGTAAGCGTCGTGGACACTCCAGCGATATTAAATCGGAGATAATCCAATAAAATAATCAGGAATATATGCATGTCTCTAAAGTAACCTTAAGATTCAACCGAAGTGTTAGTCTGGAAGTGAGCGGCTGTATTAGGATCGACGCACGTACACAAGAGATTTCATAATATTTGGGGAACCAGACACTCGGGCCATTTATGAGAGCAACAGTTTTCTATCAGCCGAGCGACAGATTAGTAAATTTTATTAGATGAGGACTTGAGTGGGCAGCAGCAGATACTTTCTGGATACACGCGATCCAACGATGAGAGTTACGATTTAATCAGTCAGAAGATTCGTCTCCGCCCTAATCCACCAGAATTGGAATTCCAGGGACACGGAATCGCACCTGTCTTTTCAATTTGTAGCTATTGACAATACCTGTCCCATATTTTCATACGATGCCTCCTAGAATCAAATCCAAGTCGAAAGTGGCTAATAAACCTCCCCCTGACCTCGAATTTCCTCCCGCTTCTCAGGTATCCAGTGATGACGGGTAACAAAAAGCGCAAATTTGGTGTCGTGAACACTAATTGTGCAGTGTCTCCTAGTATGGCCGCAGTACTCGTCCAAAAGATTCATGGTATGCGAAATGCTGTAGTGGCGACGTTGCAGTGTTCAGCGGAAATCTCCTAGCCGCCATGGAAACAAAGAAAAAAAGCAAAGGGGCTAAATTTCTCGTTGCATACCAAAAGGAGACTTCTGAAGTTGTCGGTTACACCGTATTTCTCGTATGTGTGATTAAATACGTTGATATGCCGTCTAGATTGCACGCTCCGCGCTGGAATTCAACGATTATTGCGATCAGATGTGCGTTCTGCCGTTTGACTTCACCGTCAGCATACTATATGCCTATAAAGCGATCAAATATTTGATGAGTTCGTTCTGGCATATGCAAAGGTCGAAGATGAGATTCGCGCAATCCGGCTGAAGCTCGTCAAAGCTCATGCTCTCGTTATAGTACGTCCTGACGCAACCAACAACATGTTTTCTGAACCACTTCCTTTATTTTTTACAGAGTACATGTAAGAATCGAGCTGATGTGGAGGCAGAGCAAGACAAGACTAGAGAATCTCAACAAGTTTTGGGAATTGCGTACCACAAAAGGTCGGAAGGACGTACGTTTATAACCAATTGGTCTACATTGATTGATCTCAATTCAAGTCCATGCAGTTCTTGAACGCACTATTTCCTCCGTGTTAGCAACTGATACTGACTGACACTCTATTCGATGCACAAGCTCATTTTATATTCGTTGTGCTTCTTACAAGTCTAAGATATCCTCCCTGTTTGTACGAGCGATATGCAATTGTTATAACGATTTGCTAGCCATCAACGTATGGCGCTATTGGTACTAAGGTCCGATCTACGCAGATACCCTCAAGAATTAAATAGAAGGTGCATATAACCTGAGGCCAGTGGGCAGAATGCAGGTCAGGAAACTAACGCCTTCTCGTTCTGCATAAGTCTTTTAACTTCACATTATGATCTGGGACTTCAATTACGGTATCCAATGCTAATACGAAAGCTGTCAGTGAGAGGTGGTATATATTAAAATTGGAAACATGGTCATCTACTTCTGAATACATTAGGCATACAAGATGCACATAATTCGAGTACCGTACATGCGGAGTAATAATAACTGTATCAGAACTACACGTCATACAAGACAAACAAACAAATGAAAATAATATTTGCAGCCCCTAGCCAAACTATATCAATTTGTTATCCCGTAAATACGAATGAATGATCATGTCAGCCACTGGTAAAGATAGGATGTGAGTACGGGGAGTTTAGAGCAGACGGCAATGGCGCTCACCGGACGCAATGACCTTGGCAGATGCGTGCATGTCCTAACCGGGGATGTAAGATGCGGTGTGTATGATATTATAATACTCTACGCACAGTAAGTGATGTCATATGACAATAAAATGGGCGGGGTTCCGGCGACTGCTCATGGAAAATCGTTTGGAACTTCCGTTGAAGATCTACGGCGCAAGACGCATCAGATTCACCACGTACTCCCAAACAAGAGGATGAGACATACATGCAGATGCAGTCGTGAAATCATTATTCCGAGACCCGAAGGAAGGAATATATCGTGACAGTCGTACACCGGCTTGGAGTTTCTTCGCCATAAGATCGGTCTTATTCATGAACAGAATCAAGTTGCATTTCTTGAGAAGTGTATTGCTGCAGAGCTGTTTCCAAAGGATCACGGTATCTTCTAATCGGTTCACGCTCGGATCTTCCACGAGAACCTGGTCAAAACAGCTGATCGGGGCCAGAAATATTACAGCATCGACATCTTGGAAGTATGGTGCCCATGCCGCGCGTTGTGTCCTGCTGCCGCCGACATCGTATATCCGCCAATCCGACCCGACCATATTAGGCGTTTCACGTGTAAATTTATATTCCGATACGCCGACGGTTTTAAGCCTTGCGCGTAAAACGTCGTCATCCGAAGGCACGTAGTTGTCACTGGCAATGCGATCGAGATCATCTAAAAAGCTAGTCGCACAAGCACATCAGCACACGCATTGCCTCCCAGATCAAAGGCTTCCTACAATCCAGGTAGGTCTTCAATTCGAAGTTTCCGCTGCTTGATAAGTGATCTAACGTCGGGACCTTGCCATAACGAACGGATAAGGTCTTTTCTAGACGCAATGATCATGGATATCGTGTCGCCCTCGTTCATATCGACCGTTTGATCCTCCTTGCTGTCTCCGTGTACTAGTTTCGACAAAGCATTCTTCCAAGAGGACAATGCATTGACCGAAACCTCACGGAGCTTAGGCGCACCAGCAAATTGATGGGTAGTTGCTTCGTCGGTGTCGTTATCCGGAGCCAGACGTTGAATCAGGGTTTCTTCCACCTCGAGGAGCGGTCGCAGAGCATCCTGGAGCATCATCCATTTAGGCGGCGAGACGAAGTCAGGACCTTGGGATAACCGTCGGCTATGTCGAGGACTCCGTGGCGACTGCGATTCCACTAGGGTATCCAAAATAATCCTAACTGAACGTATAAGGTTCAGCTGGATGACAGCTCGCCAAGAGATACGTTCTGCAGCCCATGCCTGACCGCGACGTCAAAAAACTATGCCGTCTTTTGTAGGATGCAACTTGCCTGTGGAGTGTGAAGCATTTGGAAGTTTTTGAGAGCGGTTGATTTGCCTAAGAGCGTGGCACACTGTGATTTAGCTAGCCAGAGAGGAGATGGTTGGCTCTAACACACCAGATTCAGATTGGCCTGTCGATTATTATACCATGGGGATCAGCTTTCGAGTGGAGTATCTATATGCAGTTGCATACCAAGCAGCAATACCTTGATTGGACGCGTCTTCTTCAAAGCAGCCTTCTCCTCCTTTATGAGCTCATCAATGGTCTCCGAGACTCTGCGTGCCTCCTTCTCCTTCTTCAGACGTAGTTGCTGCTCGGTCTCTGTCTCTTCGCCGATCTCATCATGTAGAGCACGCGTCAATGGATCGTCACTGGCATCATGTGTGCGGACTGGCATCATGGGCCACTGACGACTCAGAGAGGAGGGAGAAGGGGGGGGCCTTGGGCAGAGAGCATCAATGCTCAAGCAATGCCCAGAGCGGTAGCGCTGGATAGAGCTTTTGTCATTCTCATATATACATACCATTCTCACGAACATCAACAACGGGCCTACGGCCCTGTCATCGCTAGCAACCAAGCCGTGTCCTGCCGTGCTGCAGCAAACTTTGTTGTCAGCAATTGTTTCTTCTATTTTCTAGTAGCTCTCTGCACCGATTCTGCACGGATTGTTGACGGGCATGTGAAACCGAAGACGAAGAAGCACTGTGGTGTTCCCCTGATCCTCCTGATCACAGATCGAGACGGAAGCAGATTAATTACCATAAACCAACTTGTTTTAGTCCTTAGGAACCAGGGCAGATTGATGCAGGCACGGTGATGGTTGAATGGCTGCGAAGGACATAACGGCACTATGTATCTCATGCATACAATCGAATATTAGCGAGCAGGCACCCATGCGATCCCTACGTAACAGGTAAGACTTCATTTTTAAGTTGACTCAAACGGTTATGGACCATAGAAGGCTCGTGTGGTCAACTCTTTATATGTGCCTGAACATAAATTAAGTTTTTGGACGACGCGCGCTACGACGTAATGGAGGAGTCTTATGTAGAATGCTCCATTTTAAAGTTAGTCTCGAATACACTGCCAGTTTCTTTCATTATTGCGGAAGACTGCCAGTAACAACCGAGCTCAACGTTTTATCACAACAACAAGTAAACCGCGGGTGGCGTCAAGTTTCAATATTAATATTACCATGGGGGTATCATCTGATGTCGTCTTCCCTTCCTTGTACTCTCACCCTCCCAACTACTTTTTCTTTCTTTTCTTCTGTGTATCTTCAATCCCTTAGGGTGTCAGCCAGCCGCAGCAGTTATTCCAAAGGAGCAATTCTCGAGCGAACAAGTGGCTGAAACTTTAGAGTAGGTGTCTCTGCTTGACCATTTTTGGGAGTTTGGCCGCGTCATGACCTTCCTTCTCCAGCCATTCTATGAACCATATAAATCTGCCAATAAAAATAACACACCTACATATGGGCTGTTGGTTCTCGACTATCCAATATAGTATTTTTTCAAACTATGTATGCACAAGGCACGTGACAGTTCACGTGGCAGACGCGTCGCAAATCTTATATAAAAGGGAAAGGCTGTGACGGCGCTTGCACGAGTCCTTCTTCTGTGCCGCCATCCCTTAGCAAGCCAAACGCGATGACCGTAACTAACAACAGGTCTCCCCCAGTCATCCCATCAACACCGATCCGTGCGCGATCTCCAGGATCACCATACCGCCCTTCTCCTCGCACGCCGTCATCTACAACGCATTCAAACTGCTCACCCTTCAGTACTCGTTCCCATGCTTCGACCGCTTCCACATCTCTGTCGTTTTTCAAGTCGCCAACTTTGTCCCTCCGCAATAATTCGATATGTAGCATCGCAGATCAGACCGACAATTGGAGAGCCAGGGCGCAGCTAAATGGCATTAAAGTGGCCACCGAGGGGAAGCATGCGGAAAAAGGTGAGTATATGCGCGTTTATGATGCTATCCGTAGACCTAACGAACCATTTGAAAAGGTATGTGATAGTTACCATGGGACCCTATGTTTACTTAGTAGCTGGTGCTTTCGGTTGTTGTAGAAGGTTGCTTTTGTGAACCAATTTTCATCCTCCTTGCTAATACAACATATAGATTTCCAAGCACATAGGAATTCTATGTCACCTCAATTTAGCCCGGTTATTCGTCGACCGTTCTCGACATTTAATACCCCTTCGTCACAAAACAATCACGAACTTACACAGGCCAGAGGATCACTGACGGCTCCTCCAGGTCCTCACCGTAGACGGCTTTTTAATTCAGTTAGTGGGTATCACTTATTCTTAATTGTCTGACCACTGTTCCAATAGTCTCTCTCTACTGCTGAACCCTCTGACTGTGACTCTCTCGGCCTTCTATCAACAGCTCTCCCCCGGTCGCTCTTTGAAAATCTGCAGCATGCCAACGAGCCTTTTGAAATTCGTTCTTCGCCCACTTCTAGTCCATCTTGCTCTGTCTGCCATAAAGAAACTACCGAGTCTTGCCGTATGCTTGTTTTATCCCCGTGCTCACATATCTTTTGCCCGTCGTGCTTTACTGGGACGCTCAATATTGTCGGCGAGAAAAACATGTCCTGTATGGAATGTAGCTCATCTGTTGATAGCTTTCATTTTGCTTTGTACGGCCCCAGTCCTACCTCTTCTGAGCTTCTTTCAAAAATGGAGACTACGTTCAGCTGGCCAACTGGACGTTCTAGTCATTTTCTCCCTTGGAAGGCCACGACGATTTCTGAGCGACAACGTGAAACTCATGACATTGCTGTGCTACGAATTGATAACGTCCCTTGGGTTTGCGATTTTCGCTAGAAGTTTCCTCTGTGTGCTAATTTTCGTGGTCTGGTTATTAGGATGTCACTCCTCCGTTACTGGAGAAATTCATCAAGCATCCTCTCATTGGGGCGCATGTTCTTCTTGATTCCAATGGCAAGACTCTTAGCCATGCCTTTATCCAACTTACGCTTAAAGATGCTCGTGTTGCTCTGCGGTCCACACAAAATGCGATATTGGGTCGAGGCCGACGAGCCAGAGCTGTCACTGTCACCCTTTCTTCCCACGAGGAACTTATGGCAGCGGTATATTCTTCTGCATTGCTTATTTCTTCTGTGTGTCTGAAGTCTATCACAAGCTTTACCCCCACTGGCGTGGAAAATTTAGAAATGGAGCACCTTCTCTGGACACACTCGATAATGACCAAGTTAACGACGCGCTCACAAATGGGCTTCTCTCTAAAGATGAACTCGTCAGCCTGTTGAATCTGATCACAACACCTGATGTCAGTCTCCTGCTACTTATGTTGTCCTTGAGCTTAATTTTGTTTAGTCTCACTTTCTGAAAGCTGCCTCATTACCATTTTACTCGCTTATTAGCCTCTTGTCGACTTTTCCTTCCGACGTAGACAGTCAAATATTTTGGAATTTTGAGGCAAGAGATCAACTCTACGGTGAGTGTTTGTTGCTTAATCCCCTTTGAATTCTAAGATGTTACCGACCCTAGGCATGACATTGGGTATGTGCCTCCCGCTGGCGCGTCGTTTACCTTTTGAAAAATATTTCTCTTAGTGGCTATCAATGCAATTAAAACGCGCACTCAAGAATTTAAGGAAGACCCAGAATTGCAACGAAAACTTTTGCTCGCAGCTTTCAAGTGTGAAGGTACACAACACACTTCCGAGTTAGACCATTCGTTGCTCTGAACTTATCATTTTACCTTGGTAGCTTTCACAGATGCGCAGCGGGCTGTAATGTTGAGCCAAAACCACGGTTAATTGGGCTAGTTCTCTGTGTATTATTATAAATCACCTGATGACGCCGCTGGGAAGTTTGGAGTCGTTGCTGCCGCGGGTATGGACTGTCGCTTGTCTAGGTAGTCGCTGCTGTCTGTACTTGATAAAAAATCGGAATTACAATTGCTAACTACTAGTGGTGAGAAGTATATTTAAGACATAATAGAAGATCGACTTGGTTTCAGGTGGTACTGAGATCCGATACACGGCAACATTTTATTTCATTTACCCAGTTCTTGTTTAGCTTTATTTAGTATCTGATCCACTTCTTTGATACGATTATCGCACAATTTTTGAAACTGTTAAATTAAACATAAACATACTTCGGAAAACAAAACAAAACAGTAACGAACCCGATCTATTTCTTCAGAGTGTGTCCGAGGTTTCCAGCTGTTTTTTCGAGCAACAACGTCGCGTGTTTTGCGGATTTGCACTCGGGTATCCTCCGCAATTTTTGATGCTGTATTCAATAAGGCAGAACGAGCTTCCATCGTTGGCCTATGATGTTTGTCAGGCAGATAATGACATAAAACTATCAGGGCGAACCTTGGCACCATAATTTTTATAGTTCTTCCATCCACTTTTTGAGGGACGATATTAGGCAATTTGGCGGCATATATCGCTTTTTCAACATATTTCATATTCTGCACCGTGTTCTCAGTTGTGATGTGTCATATTAGCAACGAGCGCGTATTTACCTCATCTTCAAAAAGCGTAATGATAAAATTCGTGCCTTCTCGGATGCCAACGGTGGCCACTTCTTCTAAGCGCAATTCCTTAGGACCATCTGCGACAACCACCCGAACTGGATCCAAAAGAGCGGGTGTGACATGCCCAATTCCACGGGCAGTTATCCCAGCGACCTCCTTCCTCAGCCAGTCAATACTCGACGACATCTTGGATGATGTTTTATCATACTCGGCCTGGACACCTTCATCTAGAAACGCACGCTGAGAGGCAGGGACGAGGTTTGAGGTGGCGTTCGCGTGTGATCCCTTTTGTCCTGTTCGCGGTTCTTCCGACGGTTGTTTACCCTTTCCCTTATGTTTGGAAGCATACGACCGAGATTTAAAGACGACAGGTATTATTGAACCATGAGTGGCTCTTGGTTGCCCCCTTATCAAAGCCCGCCTGAGAAACAAAGACATTGCAGTGGTGTAGTGAGTGAAGGAACAAGTACGGCTTGGCCAATTGGTACTTCAGTAGCTGTTCGCTGGCGCTAAGAATTACTGGTAGACAAAGCGTGTCGCGTGACACGGTCACATACGCGTCCATTAAAAAGACGCGTCGACGCGTTTAGTTACGTCCTCCATTCTTTGTCCGCTATCACCATCACAGCTGTTTTGTTGGCCTTTAGAAATCAGACTATCACACTAGCATATCACTTGAAAACTCGTCGCAATGGGTGAAGCGATACTTGACGTCGCGAAGAGAACGCTTGGCATCTCGCCTGCCATGCCTTGGGTGATCATTCTCCCACACCCGATATAGCTCACGTCTCGCTCACGCCATGCTTGATATAGAGTTACACAATTCCAAATGGCTACATGGCCGAACTTGCGGGGTTCTTGACGCATTTCCCGGACGATACGCATTTTCGTCTATATCCTCAACCTCGCCGTGGCTGTGAGAGTGCTTTTGTCACTCGAAACAAACAGCTGACTGGCGATTTTAGACGGCATCATTAAATGCTTGGAGAACGGTTGTGAGAGAATCTCCCTAACGTTAAACCCGAGGGCAGGAGTCGACAATGGATTGGAGGAAGGCATAGGTTCACTTTGCGCATATAGGGTGCGCAGGCTTATTTAACGAGACGCGTCTCTTCAAACCGCGTCTCCTTATTGTTTAGATTCACGCTCAGACCGATCATACGCATAGACGTGGGCGTAGAACACGCGTCGAAGCTAAGGTCTGTGTATATTCGATGAGTCGACGTGAACTAATAATATGCTTATTTCAGGCTAAAGGGCCCAGCAATGTGACCAACTCAGTCGTAAATAGCAATCCTTTGTGTTTTTCCTTGCATTCTTCCTGCATATATGCACATAGCCTGTCTACCATTCGACGATTCATAATATTATTGGTTATATTTGCTTGTGATTATAGAATGAATGCTCATCCGTGTGTCAATTTCAGCTGAGTTCACCGCGTCCTGTGGTGTCCTTATCGATGAGAGTAAAATCGCAGTCGTCCAAACCATCCAGCTCACCTTCGACGTCGTCCCCGCTTATTCCTCTGAAGCGCTATTCCATGGACAGTGACACCGATATTACTGTACCTGACTCGAGCTCCTCAGCAACCAGTAAAAAAGCCAAGTTCGATATGTCTAAATTCAACACGCCTTCAATGACTCCCGAGGGCAAGATTCAGAGGACCCAGATGTCACGTAGTAATTTTCACAGGAGTTGGGAGTCAGCCTTTAATAAATATCAAATTGCCACTGATGACCAACGATTCCTCATGGATATGAAAAGCAGAGCGCGCCACGGAGCTATATTGCAGCATATTGGAAACACGCCTGCCGTCGTAAATGAGCGGAAAGACAGTGGTAGCTTTGTGCCCTTTGCGTCTGGTCCCAATAACCGCCTTCCTCCACCAGCCTACGGCTTTATCACTTCCTCCAGAATTTCCCAACTATGGCGATACGGCTGGCTATAATTCAGATGATGCCAATGAGATGGAAAACAATTACCTCATTAACAGAAGACCCATTGTGGCCCCCGATGAGTATGTTACCATTAAAGCATATAAGCATTTAATTCGACCTTTGCAAACACAGCATTGACCGCTTTCTCCACGAGGCTGGTAATTCTGAACTGTTTGATGGCAATGAATCTATCGACAAAGCCTTGGAAAAGCTCGGGCTGGAAAAGCTGGGCAAGCATCTCCTTTCTATGAACGTCGCGTTAATGCCACATCAAGTCCTTGGTAATTAATTTCGCTCAGGATTTTCCTAAGCTAATACAGAAATATATAGGTGTCGCATGGATGGTGGAACATGAGCGGGGACCCCATAAAGGTGGCATTTTGGCCGATGAGATGGGACTGGGAAAGACGTATTTGTTCCTTTGCTTCTCCAATTTCCTTTTAATCGAATTGACGTCTTATTTAGTGTTCAAATGTAAAATTCTTGCAAATATTTTCAGCTCTCTTTGTCTAATGTCATGTTACAGGATTGCAACCATAGTCAAACACCGTTCCGATGATCCGGCAGTGAAATCTACTTTGATTTGCGCGCCTTTAGCCCTATTAGAACAGTGGAAGTTAGAGGCGGGTCTTGATGTTGACGAATCGGTAACAGCTAACTAATATATGTTATAATTAGATCGAGACCAAGACTGATGGTAGTCTAAACTGTCTTATATACCACGGTAAGGCGTTTTCTTATTAAGTGTCATAGGCTAATGTTTCATAGGATCGAGAAAACCGAAGAGCTTGAGGGACCTCCAAAAATACGATATTGTCATTACGACATTCCAGGTCAGCTTAATATCCCGTTGTTGTTCCAGCTAATTTACCCGCACACTCTACTTGTTAGACCATGGCATTGGAATGCCCTGAGGACAAGAAACAACATAAGAAGAAAAGCAAAGACGATTTCATCGAGGATGATAGTCAGGCCGAAAAATGGGAAAATAAGAAGGTACAGGATGGCTCATTTCTTCTTTACAGCGACTGACATGGTTAATAGGGACTGCTCTTGAGGATGAAATGGTTTCGAGTCGTCTTAGATGAAGCGCAGAATGTCAGGAATAGGAACACCCGTGAGTATCTATGATTCTCGCTTTGTATGGTATCGGATGAAAAATTCTCTAGGTGTTTCCAACGCGGTGACGGTTTTAAACACTCGATATCGTTGGTGTTTGACTGGCACACCTATCATAAATTCATTGGCGGATTGCTACGGGCTCATTCGTTTCTGTAAGTTTGAGTCATAGGCTGTTTATCTTAGCTGAAATAAAGTGTTTAGTGAAAATCCGTCCGTGGTATGGTGTGTATGTCCACTTCCTCCCTCCTCACAAGCTAAATACTTTCTATCTAGACTGGTCAGAATTTAACGTGCACATAGCAATACTCGAGCGTCGACAACGTGAGTGTCATATGAGCTGTTCTCGCTCCATATATCTTATATCCCTGTTTTTTAACAGCGGACGTTGCCAGCAGGCGACTTCAAGCCATTTTGAACTTGTGCCTTCTTCGTCGCAAGAAAGACTCGGTGTTAGATGGCAAGAAACTTATAGAACTGCCCTTGAAGGATGTGATACTTCGCAAGTTAACATTCTCTCAGGAGGAGCGCGATATCTATAACGTGGTATGTTGTATGCATATACCTTTACATTCCGGACTTATGGTATCGGCAAGGTTGAGCAGCGAAGTCAAGGAATCTTCAACAAGTTTCATAAGGCTGGAACCGTTCTTAAGGTGCTTCATGAATATATTATAAACTCCATGAGGTGACGCCGGATACTAGAATTATTCTTATGTTTTGGTCCTCCTATTGAGATTGCGGCAACTCTGCTCCCATCCCTGTCTCATACAAGAGGGTGGTGATGCTTTTATCCGTCCAGGAGACGGCCACGCTGTAAAACATGAAGTCCAAACTGAGCTTAGCAGGGCTGTCGTTCTGGCAGGTCAAAAATTTGTTGATGACACCAAGGCAAAGTTGAAAGACATTGCTCTCCGCCGCATGTTTGAAGAAAAGGCATCTGCCGATGCTTCAGTTGAGGAAGAAGACTGCCCTGTATGTGTATTTCTCCGTCCGTTGCCTTTTTGCTGACTGAAAGTACCCAGATTTGCTTCGATGCAATCACAACTGCGGTCATCACTAGATGTGGCCATTCATTCTGTGCCGGTTGTATCAGTAAGAAAACAATAGTCGCTTTTTGATCCGTTCTACCATGTTTTTTTTTCCAGATATTGTGATGCAACAACCGCCTGTTGAAGATGGTAATGAACCTCGCTATGCCATGTCTCAACGACCATGTCCCGTGTGCCGCACGCCTGTAGAAAAAGAAATGATATTCCAACGCTCAGTATTCGAGCCCACGGACGCCGAACTAAGCGAGGATATCACTACGCCGATCATCATCGACGTCGACGAAGATGATGGCATGCCAATCGACTCTGAGGTATTGCCTACTAAAATGCTCCAGTACCCGACGCCCATTGGCAAGGTAAAACGCAAGTACAAGCAGCGATCTTCAAAAAAATTGGTCCAATCCGATAACGATGGCATGAGCGATTTCATTGTTGAAACTGACGAGGACAAAGAAGAACAGAACACGCGTCGCAACCTAAAACGACAATTGGCAAGGAATAGAAAAATTGTTCTCGACTCCGACGGGGATGGTAGTTCTGACCAGGAAGCCGAACTTCTCCCGCCAAAAACTGACCGAAATAAGAAAGGAAAAAATGTAGAGTGTTTCCTTCCTTCTACAAAAATGAAAGTATGTTGGTTATACTTTCTCCGTTTGACTTCAACTCACCCAACTCAGGAAATGATGGTGCTCTTGAAAGAATGGGCAGCGGCAGAAGAGACGAAAAACGAAAAGGTATGTCACAGTGGAAACATTAATACACGAGACATGGCACTAAGAAAGTGGGCTCTCAGACCATAATTGTTTCACAGTGGACTAGTTGTCTCGACCTCATAGCAGATTATTTGGATGAGCACGGGTTTACCTTCGTTCGGTGAGTCGCAAGCACTATTTTTTCTGTACACGAGGCTTATTTTATACAGATATCAAGGAGACATGTCACGACAGGCGAGAGACACAGCTGTGAAGCTCTTCATGTCTCGAGGGAAAGTGTGTCAATCAGTTATTTTCCGTAATGTTGTTCTTGAGTTAAGATCATTCTGAAGGCCCGAATTATGCTAATGTCTTTAAAATGTGGTGGCGTTGGCTTGGTACGTCTATTATCAAGTGGCTAAATAGCAGATTATTGACAATCACTACTCAGAATCTCACTCGTGCCAACCGAGTCATATCTATTGATCTCGGGTGGTCATTCGCGGTTGAAAATCAGGCCTTCGATCGAGTGCATCGTCTGGGACAAACGCGATCGGTGACAGTTCAGCGTCTTGTTATCGAGGACACTGTCGAATCAAGGATTTTAGCTTTACAAGAAAGAAAGGTTTCACATGTGGACACACGTAATGAACTCCAGCTTATTTGCTTTGTTTTTATATAGCAAAATCTTGCCGATGGCTCTCTAGGAGAAGGCACTGGCAAGAAGCTGGGCAAATTAAGCATAAAGGACTTAGCAAACTGTGAGTCAGAGCCCGTAGGGTTTTGATTTGTACACTAACATGACCATATCACAGTGTTTGGCCTGAGTGCACGGGGCTAACTCCTTTAATTTAATCTTGCGTGTCCGTATGTGAGATGTAGAGCTTTTTAATTTCTTCTATGCGCTTTCGTTACCCTCTTTTCTCGTACGTTGCGTCATCTCAAATTTAGAGTAGAAGGCTTTCGTTTGCACTTTTAGTACCCAACATGCAGTTCATATTTTTAATGATCAATCGATTTCTTCTGTTGTTTAGAGTCGTCACCAAAATAGTTAGCTATGAATGGATCGAGCGACATTTTTGCGGGGTGTGGATCGGATACCGATCAATCCAATACCGGGCCCCGCGCTCCTCCGCGCAGGCGAAGCGGTTAAGCCCTTCCAGAGGACGGCTTACTGGCCTGGGCACAATTGAGCAATTTGGCGTGCTTACATGTACAGAACCATGCGCCTTTGAATTGTTAAATGTTGAATAATCTTTCTTTCTCTGAAATATGTATGACATAACGTGTCGAAAACCGAAATGGAGATGAGAGGTGAATGATGTCGATCGATCTCTCCTGTATAGCATGAATACGAGAGGTACCAGGACTGTGGACAGACCCCACAGTTACGACCTGGTGATGTAACACTCAAATTTGAAAGGAAAATTATCAAATTATTAGTTATAAGAAGAGTATTATGACTAGCAGTGACGCAAGATTATTTAGTAACCTTTTTATGAATAACGCATGTACGTTGATTATCTGCAGCGATGGTACACCTGATGCCACTTGCCCGCAATTTGAATGGTTTCACACAACACTAGTAACCCCGCAGGTGAAAGCGCATCGGGATCCTATCAAAAGTGAGCTCACATTGGCACAAGCCTCCATTCTAAGTAGGTTAGATTTCATGGCCTGCTCGCGTCCTTTGTTAAAGGGGGAGGACGATGACAAATTTCGTGGCATTTGATTAATAAACGTGTTTATTACATAACACGCGCAGTCGATTACAATTTGTAATTATGCTTACAAAAATAACCGTTATCGCTGTTCAAATTCAGTTTCCGATGATGGCAAATCGGTCAGGTCACGTATATATATAGGACCGAACCAAGTCAGGTATTCGAGTGGATAATCCGAAATTTAACTGAGTCAAAGCCCAAATTCAAGCTCCGGCAGCATCTCCAATGGCATCATATATTCAGTCGTGGTGGTATGGAGCTTCTACGACAACGACGACTACGACTACGACTAGGACTACGGACCAGTATAAACCTACTTCTTCTTCTCCTACACAACCACCTGTATCGCTATCGATTATACCACCAGACGATCTATCAGAGGATGAGTCTGATCATGATATACCCCCAGCTTTTCCCGCATTGAATAGCATTCAACGTTCAACGTCATCTCCATCCATGCCGAATACCTTAAAGAAACCCAAGACATTAATTGATGCAGAGCTTATGCCTCCGCCGCCTTCTCTTCCTACTGGTCTCTCAATCTCTAAATCCACTATCATCCGTGAGCCCTATCAGATACCCAACGTCTCTGGACCCTCTCGTATACCCTCAACATTGACGAACGCTCGTATAGCCTCTGTAGCCACCCTCCGTACGCCCTATTCAACAAATTCCTCTAGTCTCCGCGTTCCACAGTCCCTTCAACCCCCAACGTCAACGACCCGTTCCCCAACACTGTCGCCAAAAAAGCGTGCCAAGGTTGTCCTTGCACCTGGCCATAGTCCTCTGGACTGGGCGGCACTTAAATCTTCAGGCACTGATTTGCGTGTACGTCCCCATATCTTTTATTATTCCGGAATGTGGCCGGTTGACGTGAACATAGGGCACGACAAGTCTTCTCCGTATCCCCCCCTCCATGCTTAAACTACACAACAAACGAGACGATGCCTGGTCTGTCTTCAATGGAAAGGTGTATAACATTACGCCGTACCTAGCCTTTCACCCAGGTGGGGAGAAGCAGCTCTTAAGGGTTGCTGGTAGAGATGGGACTAAATTATTTGGTGAGTCATGCAGATATATAGAATAGACCATGACGCTAAATATAGGTTATTGAAGCTTCCACCCATGCATGGGTGAATGTAGAGTTTATGTTAGACGAGTGTCTTGTTGGATTTCTCGTATCAGAGCCAGAGTCCGTAGATTCGGATTAATATGAGATAACTACTGTGTGTCGACTTTGTTCTCTCTATCCGTTATAACCACTCATTTCGATTCTCAGAATAATAGATGCCTTGAAGTAGATTATTTACAAGTCGTGGTATGTATGGCCTTGTACAGCAGGCAAATAAGTTTGTTAATCATTCGTGTGCTGGCGGGTTCATGTGTTGACGAAGATTGGAAGTACATCTGAGTCGACAAGCTGATAGTCTGGCGTTGGTTGGCAAATGGGCGGGACCCTCCTATAATTCCCTATATGAACTGAAGGATGGATTTTTTTCGCCAGCCTGATTCTTGAAGAGAATTTGTTCACCTCTTACATAAATACTATTTATCGACATCCGGATAAGCGGTATGGTTTTTCATCCTAGCAAACGGGCCTCTCGCGAAAGAATTAGCTGGAGGAGTGTTTTAGTGAAATACTCAAAGAGGTGGAATTGTGCCTACCGTCGGCTTAGAACAATCAAGTTTTTATTCGCAGGTGCCCTATTTGTGGGTTACTGTTTAGTTATTTACTTATAGTACGGCATAACCTATAACAATATGATATTCCAGACTCTTCCAAAATCGCAGATGTGATTTTATGAATCTAAATTTCTCAAGTAACTGGAGTAGGTTGCTGCTGGAAGACGTTGTAACGCTACGCGTGACGTTACACATCCTTTGTTCAACACGCCCACAATCACGACGCGTCCTTAGGACTTTGGTAGATTTTGACAATGCGTATCGAGGAGCTGGTATTAGAGGGATTTAAATCATACCCAGTGCGCACACAAATAACAGGATGGGACTCATCTTTCAATGCCATCACCGGCCTCAATGGTTCTGGAAAGAGCAACATTCTGGATGCGATATGTTTTGTCCTAGGAATCACTGATGTGAAGCAGGTTAGCCATGCCTTCATCGTACCCTGGCTTAATGGTTACTAAATCCGCTAGATGCGCGCCCAAAGCCAGCAGGAACTCATTTACAAACGTGGTCAAGCAGGGATAACTAAAGCTAGTGTCACGATCATTTTTGATAACTCAGACCGCGCAAATAGTCCAGTGGGACTGGAAAACTACAAACAAATTACTGTTACGCGACAGGCGCGCTGATACGTTTTTCATGCTGCTCTGATCGTTGAACCATCTCTTAGATTGCCATACCGAATATCTCCAAATATCTCCTCAATGGCCACAAGACAACGATGCAAACAATTCTAACAATGTTTCAAGGAGTTCAACTCAACATCAACAATCCCAATTTCGTCATTATGCAAGGGCGTATCACGAAGGTAATACCCATACTTGGAGCTAGCTGCTCTGCTCTTACGAGGCCCATTTGACAAGGTCTTAAATATGCGGCCACAAGAAATTCTTGGAATGGTTGAAGAAGCTGCTGGTACACGTATGTTTGAGGATCGCAAGGACAAGGCTAAGAAGACCATGGACAAAAAAGAAAAACGAGTCGCCGAGATCGAAGCGTTGCTACGCGAAGAAATCAGTCCAAGCATGGATAAACTGCGCGCAGAAAAACGCTCCTTCCTGTCGTACCAAAAGACGTGCTCCGAGCTGGAGCGGTTGGAGCGAGTCTTAAGAGCTTGGGAGTGGAAAGAAGCCAACGAGCGCGTAAAGAAAAAGGAAGCGGATATAGAACGGAAGTCGAAAGAAATGGCTAAAGCGAAGACAGACAAGGATGCAAGGGTACGAGAGCGTGAAGCGGCGGAACGCGACAAGAAAGAGGCGGAGAAACGGCGCGATGCTGAATTGAAAAAGGGAGGGAAATTCAAGAAACGTGAGGAGGAGGTGAAGGAGTTAGAAAAAGAGCTCGTTAAGTATCGTACCCAGTCTGAGATCAAACAGGGGAGTATCAATGATGAGGAGAAGAAGATAACGAGTATGGAGGATGAGGCACGTGAGGTATGTCCTTTTGAAATGTAGACTTGCTGCTCTTTTGGTGACATTCGGAACCGCAGCTTCAAGCGGCTCTAGAGCAAAAACGTGTCCAAGTCGCCGATTTGACTGCCTCACACGACAAGCTTGTGGAGAAACACACCGCCATCCAGAGTGGTCTAACGGCAAACGAGGATCTTCTCCAGTCATTGCTCACCGGTCTCTCGTCCAATTCCAACTCCAATACCTCCGGCGGTGGATATCTCGGTCAAATAGCGGACGCCAAAGCTCGTTTGGCACAGGCGACCGCGGAGGAGGAACAGACGCGTCGTAAACTCGCTTTGCGAGAGAAAGAGTTGACTGATTTAGAAGTGAAATGGAAGAAGGTCGAAAAGGAGGCTGGTGACGGACGAAAGACACTAGAAGCCGCAAGAAAAGATTTGGCTGACGTGAAGAAGAGGGTAGATGCTACTGGATGGAGTGCAGAAAAAGATACCCGTTTGGAAGAAGAAATACGTCAAGCAAGGGCTGAGGTGCGTAGTGTCGCAGAGGTGAGTTTGAACCATCGATTATGGTGCTTATGGCATTGCTGATGATCCTATAGAAACGCGATGCGGTCCGACAGCGCCTCTCCAACTTGGATTTCCAGTATTCCGACCCGACACCGAATTTCGACCGATCGAAGGTTAAAGGACTTGTAGCGACACTTACCTCGTTGGAGAAGCAGCATCATGCCCGCTCCACTGCTCTGGAAATAAGTGCTGGCTCTAAACTCTACAATGTCGTCGTCGAAGATGAGCAAGTCGGCAAAGACCTTCTTCAGCATGGTAAGCTCAAGAAACGCGTCACAATTATCCCATTGAACAAGATCAACGCATTCCGCGTGTCCGCACAAAAACTAACTGCTGCAAAAAAAATCGGAGGCGACAAGGTGAATCTGGCTTTATCCCTGGTGGGATACGAAGACGAAGTTGCGAATGCAATGGCGTACGTATTCGGAGACACGCTTATCTGTGACGATGCGGAGTCAGCCAAGGCTGCAACATTCAGCAGCGCCGTAGGGCTAAAGTCAGTTACCCTTGAGGGTGATGTATACGATCCATCAGGGACTCTTAGTGGAGGTTCTGCTCCGAGTAGTAGTGGGATATTAATAAGGGTACAGGAGCTCAGGGATGCAGAGGCGGCGCTAGTAGACGCGAAGCTCATACTACGCAAGCTTGAACAACAGGAAGAGAAGAGCATGAGCATTAGGAATGCTTGGAGGACTTTGTCGCGCGAATCGGAGCTCAAGGAGCATGAAGTTAAGTTATTGGATGAGCAGCTCGGTGGGAGTAATGCTGCCCGTGTAAGTGCTGCTTTGATCTCTTTCTGTCTTCCGTTTCGAGTTGACAATTCCTTGTCCAGATCAGGGATGACGTCGCCGCTCTAAAGAAGGCTATTGAAGAGCTCCATGCTATGACAGAAGTATGCAAGCAAAAACAAATTGAAGCGAAAACCGAATGCAAGAAGCTCGAGAAGGATATGGATGATTTCAAGAATAACAAGGAAGATAAGATCACGGAGCTCAAGGGACAAATATCTAAGCGCAAAGGCGAGTCGCAAAAGCACGCAGTCCTTGTTAAGACACAACAGAAGGAACTGCAGACTGCCGTTCTTGAACTAGGCAAGTTATGTTGACTGATCCAAAAACATATTTACTTACTCTGATATTTCAGAGCAACTTGAAACTGATATTGAGACATCACATGAGGCAGTGAAGAATGCTAAAGCTGGCGTAGAAAAAATTCACAAAGAACTCGCTCAGGTATCCAAAGAGGTCGAGGCTATGGAGGTGATTATTTATTGGATGTCTCTCTCTCACAATGTGCTCATAATTTATAGGAAACATATCAAGAAGCGGAACGTAGTCTACAGGAAGAACGTGCCACGTTGACACGTTTTGACGACGAAGTCGCAGATCTGGAGCAAGTGATCAAAAATAAGCGAGAGGCTGCGGCTGAGGCAGATTTATTGCATGGCAAGCTTGAGCACGAAATGGAAACTCTCAGAAAAGATCGTACAGCTTCAACTACGAAAGTCCGTGATCTGGAGAAGCTGTATTCGTGGATAACGGAGGAGAAGCAGTCCGTCTATCATTCTATACTTGCCTGGTTTTTTACTGATAATTTTTTTAAAAGTGATTTTGGCAAGCCTGGCACTGTTTATGATTTCAATGCTCAAGATATGACTGTGGCGAAGGATAAAATCAAAGAGCTCGAGGAAGCGCAGAAAGGTCTTAAAAAGAATATTAACCCGAAAGTCATTAACATGATTGACGTGTGAGTTTCCCCCCCTTTGGATAATACTACCGAAAATGCTCACTTTGAAAATAATGATAGGGTGGAAAAGAAAGAAGCGGCACTGAAGAAAATGATGGCTACGGTGTTACGCGACAAAGCCAAGATTGAGGAAACCATCATTGAACTTGACCGTTATAAACGCGACGCATTATTCCACACATGGGAGAAAGTCAATGGGTGAGCACTTTCATTGAGCTGTTTTTTCTCATTTTGATTAAGAGTAAGCGATTTCGGTGGTATCTTCGCTGAACTGCTTCCGGGCAACTTTGCCAAGTTACAACCACCTGAGGGCAAAGATCTAACAGAAGGGTTAGAGGTCAAAGTACAGCTTGGTAGTGTGTGGAAACAAAGTCTCACTGAACTTAGCGGTGGCCAACGGTTTGTGCCCCTCTCCCCCGCATTATTCACGATTATTGTCTAAATATTATTTCAGCTCCCTCATAGCCCTATCGCTCATCATGGCTCTTCTCCAGTTCAAACCCGCACCGATGTATATCCTCGACGAGATTGACGCCGCCCTCGACCTTTCACACACACAACACATCGGCCAACTCTTTCGTACACGGTTCAAGGGCTCCCAATTTATTGTAGTCAGCTTGAAAGAAGGACTGTTCACAAATGCGAACGTTCTTTTCCGTGCGCGGTTCCGGGACGGGACGAGTGTGGTCGAAAGGACAGCACAGAGGAGCACGAGCGGCCTTTATGCGGGGGATGATGCGAATAAGGAGAATGAGGGTGGGGGGCGAGTAGTTGCACGAAAGGTAGGGAAGTAAGGTGGGACGGTCTCGAGCGTCGTTGACGGCGGGATAATGAGATGCTATCTCATTATCTTGACGTCAACGACGCCAGTATCACTTGATAGTGGTGAAATCATTGTTTTTATATCCCAAATGTGACTGTATGTATGTCTTTGCTATGTTTAATTCGGATAATATATGGGTGTAGGAGTACCTACGTTGTGGGTTTTTGGGTTGCGTTTGAGAATAATAATATTTCTACTCGGATGCTGGTCAGAAATGGATTGGTGAGATGGTGTGCTGAAGTCGCTATACGCATACGTGGTTGAGTGGCTTCCTTACTTTCTGCGTGTCCTGATGTCGGCAAACTCACTTGCCAATACAAATCGTTCAGCACGCAGGTGCAGTCTGGGACCGTAGCTATCACTCAGAGAGAAAAGTACTTGGGATCGTTTCTTTGAAAAATCAATTTATAGTCTGTGAAGGCTTACGCCGTATGCATATATGATCCACATACACGAACCAAAGTGCCCTCATGGTGGCATCTACCACACTCATTCCAAACACATCAACATCCATTTCCATTTCATCTGTCATACAGTATCCCAGAACCTGATTAGCTTCACATATTGCCCAATGAATGAAATTATTGTTGACACACTCACTGGGGCTCTATCTCGCCTTAAACTCAAACAGCTCATGCTTGGCATGGGACTGCGGTAGTGTTGTGCTAACCAAAGCTGGACTGTACATGAGGGATTTGGTGTAATTTTTTCTTGTTTCTATATTTCTCTTCCCTGACCTTTTAACATTTCTCCTTAATTTTTCCTATATTTTCTTTGATAGATTTTGTTGAACAACACCATTGAAACACCTAATTTCGGGCATGGCCGCCTGGTATCAACAACTTTTGGGCATGGCCATCCAACACCAATAACATGGTGCCTAGCAACATACAGTGAGGGACAAAACCCTTCCAATGATTTTTAGTTGTGCAAAGATTCTTGAAGAACTCAAGAACCACTGTAGATACAGACCTGAAATTTGGTGGTTAGTTAGGTCTACATGTTATCTATATGCCCTTAAAATATTATGACATAAGTATTAGTATTTCTTATGCTATAAATAAAATAATAATAAAGTCACATTGGAAGGGTTTTGTCCCAGTCACATGATCAGCACAAAACATTATTGATTATATACAAAGAAGTGCAAATAAAAATCATGTGACCTGTCAAAATTAGATATATATATAGCTGTTCACTTTCCAGTTCAACAACATCCCCACAACTCAACATTCTACACCATGAAAGCTCTTACTCCTCCTCAGGTTAGCCACATTTTCACAACAGTTACACAGGAAACAACAGTTACAAAAGGAAACAACAGTTACAAAGGAAACAACAGTTACACAGAAAACAACAGTTACAAAAGGAGACAACAGTTACACAGGAAACAATGGTTACAAAAGGAGACAAAGGTTACAAAGGAAACAATGGTTACAAAGGAGACAATGGTTACAAAAGGAAACAATGGTTACAAAAGGAGACAATGGTTACAAAAGGAGACAACAGTTACACAGGAAACAACAGTTACAAAAGGAGACAAAGGTTACAAAGGAAACAATGGTTACAAAGGAGACAATGGTTATAAAGGAGACAATGGTTACAAAGGAGACAATGGTTACAAAGGAGACAATGGTTACAAAGGAGACAATGGTTACAAATGGAAAGAGTGGTTAAATTGACTCTCAACTGCAAGTAATTACTGTGGTCACTCAATTTATTTATTTTGATTTAATGTATTTTATTTTGATTTATTGTATTTTATTTTATTTGTTTTCATTTCAATTTATTTTATTTTTAAACATTTTATATTCATTTATTATATTTTATTTGAATTATTCTGATTTTATTGAGGTCGATCAGAGGGGGACGGAGGAAGAAGGAAATAGTACACACTCACTTAAGAAAGGGTACACACTCCACCTGGAGGAAAGAGAGGGCTGGTCAGAGGAGGATGGTGGAAGAAGGAAATGGTAGACACACACTGCAGGAAAGGAAGAGGAGGCCAATCAGAGGAACACGCACTGGCTGGAGGAAAGAGAATGGAGGCCAATCAGGGCAGGATGAAGAGAGAAGGAAAGGGTACAAAAACCACCTGGAGGGAAGAGAGAGGGCCGATCAGAGCAGGATGGAGAGAGAAGGAAATAGTACACACATTCACTGGAGGAAAGAGAGAGGAGGACAAAGGGAGAAGGAGTGGTACATGCACTGGCTGGAGAAAAGAGAGAGGAGGACGAAGGGAGAAGGAAATGGTACATGCAGTGGCTGGAGAAAAGAGAGAGGAGGACAATCAGAGGATGAAGAGAGAAGGAAACAGTACACACACCTCCTGGAGGAAAGAGAGAGGAGGCCAATCAGAGGAGGATGAAGGGAGGAGGAAACGGTACATGCACCGGCTGGAGGAAAGAGAGAGGAGGACAATGGGAGAAGGAGCAGTACACACCAGCTGGAGGAAAGAGAGAGGAGGACAAAGGGAGAAGGAGTGGTACATGCACTGGCTGGAGGAAAGAGCGGGAGACAATCAGAGGAGGCCAAAGAGAGGGGAAAGGGAATGTGCACTGGCTGGAGGAAAAAGAGGGGGACAATCAGAAGAGGAGAGAGAGAGAGGAAAATGGAACACGCACCGGCTGGAGGAAAGAGGAGGCAAATCAGCACAGGACAGAGGAAGAAGGAGATGGTAGATGCACCGGCTGGAGGAAAGAGTGAGGGTCCCAATGAGAGGAGGATGGAGAGAGAAGGAAATGGTACATGCACCTGGAGGAAAGAGAGGAGGATGATCAGAGGACAAAGAAAGAGGAAATGGTACACACACCAGCTGGACAAAAGAGGGAAGAGGTCAATCAGAGGAGGATGGAGAGAGAAGGAATGATACACACACTCCGCTGGAGGAAAGAGAGAGGAGGTGGATTAGCGCAGGATGGAGGGAGAAGGAAAGAGTACACATCACCTGGAGGAAAGAGAGAGAGTGTGCCATGAATGGGAGTGGGTGCACAGTGGATGGGTACGGGTGGATGGGTACATGGTGGATGGGTATGCAGTGGATGGGTACGTAGTGGATGGGTACACGGTGGATGGGTATGCAGTGGATGGGTACGTGGTGGATGGGTACGTGGTGGATGGGTACGTGGTGGATGGGTATGCAGTGGATGGGTACATGGTGGATGGGTGCAGATGGATGGGTATGCAGTGGATGGGTGCAGGTCCACAGTGGATGGGTGCAGGTCCACAGTGGATGGGTGCAGGTCCACAGTGGATGGGTGCAGGTCCACAGTGGATGGGTGCAGGTCCACAGTGGATGGGTGCAGGTCCACAGTGGATGGGTGCAGGTCCACAGTGGATGGGTGCAGGTCCACAGTGGATGGGTGCAGGTCCACAGTGGATGGGTGCAGGTCCACAGTGGATGGGTGCAGGTCCACAGTGGATGGGTGCAGGTCCACAGTGGATGGGTGCAGGTCCACAGTGGATGGGTGCAGGTCCACAGTGGATGGGTGCAGGTCCACAGTGGATGGGTGCAGGTCCACAGTGGATGGGTGCAGGTCCACAGTGGATGGGTGCAGGTCCACAGTGGATGGGTGCAGGTCCACAGTGGATGGGTGCAGGTCCACAGTGGATGGGTGCAGGTCCACAGTGGATGGGTGCAGGTCCACAGTGGATGGGTGCAGGTCCACAGTGGATGGGTGCAGGTCCACAGTGGATGGGTGCAGGTCCACAGTGGATGGGTGCAGGTCCACAGTGGATGGGTGCAGGTCCACAGTGGATGGGTGCAGGTCCACAGTGGATGGGTGCAGGTCCACAGTGGATGGGTGCAGGTCCACAGTGGATGGGTGCAGGTCCACAGTGGATGGGTGCAGGTCCACAGTGGATGGGTGCAGGTCCACAGTGGATGGGTGCAGGTCCACAGTGGATGGGTGCAGGTCCACAGTGGATGGGTGCAGGTCCACAGTGGATGGGTGCAGGTCCACAGTGGATGGGTGCAGGTGTGTGGTGGATGGGTGCAGGTGCGCGGTGGATGGGTGCAGGTGCGCGGTGGATGGGTGCAGGTGTATGGTGGATGGGTGCAGGTGCGTGGTGGATGGGTGCAGGTGCATGGTGGATGGGTGCAGGTGTGCGATGGATGGGTGTGCTGTCAATGGGAGCAGGTGTGTGGTGGATGGGTGCGGGTGGATGGGGTACGCGGTGGATGGGTGTGTGGTGGATGGGAGTGGATGCACCGTGGATGGGAGTGGGTGCATTGGGAGTGGGTGCGTTGGGAGTGTGTGATGTATCAGCATTATCTCATAATGTTCTCTTAATTTTCTTTGAATTATTTAATATTTTCTTGAATTTTTATTGTATTTTTACTATGTTTATTGTGAAAAATAGGCCTTATTCCTTTTAACTTCGCATAAATAATAGCATATATGGACTCATATTATGCTATTATTACTTAGTTAATTTATTATAATTTTTAACTAATTATTTATATTTTATTTACTTAGTTATTACCTTTCGGCACCTTGCTGCAGCCCAGTTTGCGCATTTTTGAAGTCATGTGACTTATTAGATAAGCGTCCGGTGTCGGGATGTCACACAGGTCACAGTCCGGTGTCGGGATGTCACGCAAGTCACAGTCCGGTGTCGGGATGTCACGCAAGTCACAGTCCGGTGTCGGGATGTCACACAAGTCACACTCCGGTGTCGGGATGTCACACAGGTCACGGATGTGACTACCCGAGTCATTATTTGATCCCGCCGACTCATCGTTTGCTTCCGTCCCCGGGACCGCGGCCTTGAACCTTCATGTTCAAGCCAAAGCTTAGAACCCTTGTCTCAGAGAAGGGAATCACATGATAAATAAAGGGTAAATAATGAGTAGAATATGAGGTCATTATGATCTAACTAATGACCTCATAAACTAAATAATTAGCTAATCATTGAGTTGTTAAAATGTATATAAGGAGGGCCAACTTTCCAATAAAATCATCTTATATCACACATATTTTACAGTACAGCACAGAAGCTTACCTCATCATCCTAAGGACAATAATAGCCTTAGTCTGATACACTCACTGCAAGCACCTACACTTGCAGCATCTTGAATCTTTGTCAGCAACTCTTGAACTTAGCTAATCATCTAAGTTCCCCCAGCCTCACAGCTACCCCTTAGGCTTATTAATTAGATAATAAACCTAATAAGTATCCTTACTGAAATCCCTGCCAATACTAGATTATTCAAGGCCCAGCCCTAAGTTTATTGAATTAATCAAGTACAAGCACTCAGATAATCCAATACATATTATTTTCTCTATTAATAAATTATTTAACACCTTGTTAAATAACTATTAATAGTTACAAATAAGCATACAAGAATCCGAAGCTCTTATATCAAGTCTCTGCCAAGTTACTGCACATATATTCAGCTTCTAGCCCCTATTCTCAAGGAATAGTTCTTTTATTGCTAAAAGAGTCATACACAGTTCTATTGAACCTTTCAATAATCAAAATAAGCATTGATTTGAGTTGTTTAAGCTTAATAGCGCAGCTCATTAATCTATCAGTATTTAAATTACTGGACCTTTGCTTGTTTTATTGTTGAAGCTCTGTGACACTATAGCATATATTGAGCTATCTAAGAGAATCCCCTGAATACATTACAGAGTGGGTGGGTTGGGAGTGGGTGGGTTGGGAGTGGGTGCATTGGGAGTGGGTGGGTTGGGAGTGGGTGCATTGGGAGTGGGTGCATCGTGGATAGGTGTATCGTGGATGGGTGCATCATGGATGGGTGTATCGTGGATGGGTGCATCATGGATGGGTGCATCGTGGATGGGTGCATCGTGGATAGGTGCGTCGTGGATGGGTATGCAGTGGATGGGTGCACGGTGGATGGGAGTGGGTGTGCGGTGGATGGGAGCAGGTGCATGGTGGATGGGAGCAGGTGTGTGGTGGATGGGAGCAGGTGCACGGTGGATGGGAGCAGGTGCGTGGTGGATGGGAGCAGGTGCACAGTGGACAGGAGTGGGTGGATGGGTGTGCGGTTGAAAATGCCGCGTAAGCAAAATTCATATATATGGATGATATGATAAGTACCTTTATCCATCAAAACCTATGCACGGCACATGTGTGTGAGTAAATCCTGGGTCCAGCCGTGTAAATGTGGAAGCAAAAGCCTCAAAGCCCCAGGCCACAGGGCCGCCAGCTGCCGATGCCCTTTTGGCTTCCAATGTGGAACCAAGCCCGGCTGCTGATGGCATTTGCTTCTGCATTTGGGATACTTTGGTGGATGCTAAGGTGAGATTATTGCACGGGGACAGCAATATAGTGTAGTGTCCTAACGTTGTTTACATTTCCCCAATGCAAAATTGGAGTTTCCTAATCCTTGTCTCCTTGTGTGAAGAGTGGTGGAAGTTCTGACCGTTCTATATACGAAGAAATGAGTAGAAAGGAAGGATATTGACCTATTCGGTGCAATATAAGAGAAAGTGAGAGAAACAGTACGAGATGACGAAGGAGTCAACGAGTACGATGGTTCGAGTGGAGGCCTCGACTATTACAGTTCGAGGCCAGAAGTGCTCAGTAGTTCAGATATTGCTACTTATGTAGTAGCTGACACGTTACCCTGATCACCGCTCGTAGTAGACCTAGTTTGTGTCTTACGAGTGGTGGTTCTTGGGTTAAAGGTCTGAGTTCTAATTGGTGCTGAGTGCACCCACAAGTATACACAATGCTTCGAACTAATGAAATATGCAATATTTGAAGAATATGAAAGATAGAAAATTATGAATAGAATATGTAAAATATAAATAAAATAAAAGGAGTGTTTTACCACAATGAAACTGTGGTAAAAGCATACTCCTTACACCTTGTCTCTCTTCTGTTTGAATAAATTTATTCATTTTATTTTATTTTATTTTTTATTTATTCATTCCATGTCAGCAATATACATATACTGTATACATGTATTAATTATTACATGACATGGCTATATGCTCATCATTGTCTCATTTTGGCTCTAGTCGACTCATCCTCACTGCCAGACAGAGAGTGTGTGTTGTGGGGTTGTTTTGGGCGGGTTGATAGGGGGCCCAATCCCACCCACAGAGAGTTATGCTGAAAGCACCAGAATTTCTGGCTACACGATCAGTTGTGACAGAGTTTAAACTGGCCACAGTGATATGCAGCTGGGCAAAATATAGTTGTCCCAGTGTGATTTCTCATCAGAGCACTGATGTAATGCCATGTAAATCATCAATAATAGCGTTATGACAATGCCAGTGAAAAAAATCCCCTTCTGAGCTTGTCTTTAATCAGGATTTACATAGTAAATTCTGGCAGTAAATATAAGCCCCACATAGGCTTATGGGCTACTTATTTTACTTATTGTGTAAATTCTTGTAAATTCTCATACTCGAGCCCATTTGATAACTTTTAAATTAGATATAGATTGGGTTGCATATTGTAACTGATATGGTGAATATTTCTGAGGTGGGATGAGCAGTGTCAGGGCAATATATATAATATATGGTTGCCATTTATTTTATTATATTTTTCTACATTTTTCTATATTTTTTCTATATTTTATAAGGTGCATATATTGTGAAGAGTGGTGGAAGTTCTGACCATTCTATATACGAAGAAATGAGTAGAAAGGAAGGATATTGACCTATTCGGTGCAATATAAGAGAAAGTGAGAGAAAGAGCACGAGATGACGAAGGAGTCAACGAGTGCGATGGTTCGAGTGGAGGCCTCGACTATTACAGTTCGAGGCCAGAAGTGTTTAGCAGTTCAGATATTGCTACTTATGTAGTAGCTGACACGTTACCCTGATCACCGCTCGTAGTAGACCTAGTTTGTGTCTTACGAGTGGTGGTTCTTGGGTTAAAGTGTGTCTGAGTTCTAATTGGTGCTGAGTGCACCCACAAGTATACACAATGCTTCAAACTAATGAAATATGCAATATTCGAAGAATATGAAAGATAGTAAAATATGAATAGAATATGTAAAATATAAATGAAATAAAAGGAGTGTTTTACCACAATGAAACTGTGGTAAAAGCATACTCCTCACATATATGCACCTACACACAGATACAGGTGCGAATGTGATTACATAATCAGACCACCATCGAAAGGTTGCCCCACCATTGCAAAGTTGCCACTGTCGCCATCATCGCAAGGCTGCAGCCACTGTAGTTGCAAGGCTGTCGCAGCCATTGTCATTACAAGGTTGCTGCAACCGCAATCATCGTAAGGCCACTGCCACTGCCCATAGCCTGGTTGACACACAGTGCTTCACCCTGTGTGTCTAAAGTTGTCCCTGTGCACAGATGTGCACCCCACCTGTTAAGAGGTGCGTAAACGGAGGGTTCCAGGGAACCCACGGGTGTTCTGGTAGGATGTGGCTTCAGCTTATAGGCTGCACCCTTGTGAGATCATGTTGTCCAATTTCAAACAGGCAGACGGGAATCCCAGGGAGTCTGGGCGGAGTTCGTGGTTGAGGGGTCGTAGGTCAGAGGTCATGGGTTGAGCAGGTCGAGAGTTGAGATGAATAAGTTGGAGGTTGAGAGATAGATGTGTTGGAGCCCATGGGCTCCGACTAGTGAGAGCGGTGTGATTCAAGGAGGAGTTTAGAGCGGAAAATATAACTAGATTACTGGGGAGAATCTAAGCTGATTTTCTGACTGGAGTGTATGAACGACATCTGCCAGACTATATAGACTGTGGAATTAATAACATACCAAATCCAGTAATAATGAAACAAAACTAGCAAAACATCAAATGAGAATAGTAAACAACAAATTTGGTGTTAGGAATGGAACGGAACAGAGCGGAGTCCGAATTGTGACAGGTCATTTGTTCATAATGGGAATGGGGCTCAGTTAGAGGGCTGATGGGTATTCTGGGTGAAGTCCAGTGACTGGTACATGGGACAGGGTCGGAGATAGTCAGGAGCAGGGTCTGGCAGGTATTCCAGTGACTGATACATGAAGTGATGGATGTCGAGCGTGGACAGGTCTGATGGACGGAGTCTGGCAGGTATTCTGGTAAACTGACAATTGGTGCATACAGGGTGCTGGTGCATGTAAGTTACTGCCCAGAGTCTGGCGGGAATTCCAGTTGTAACACCGCCACTACAGACATGCCAATATACAACTTGATGGTAGAGAAAGTTCCTCCAGCATGTTTAATTCTATAAAAAAACACGATTAACATCCTGAAAATGTTCCCAAACAAACCTTTGAATACCAGAATTCTCCAGAATTGTGTCACAAGTGCCATCAAGGGTGTGTGGTCGTAACCTACATATAAGTCACCTAGTGTGTAAATAGAATGCTGGTGCAATGTTCCACACAAGGCTCAATATTTGGGGGCATACCAGCATCCTTGATCATAACTGCATTGAGTAGCTGTAACTCATGAACAATGTGAAAAACTTCCCATTTTTCTTCAGCACACAAAACCATCGAGACTGGTGAGAAGTTCCGGAATTCTCATAAATACTGCTCAAGATTTTTTGTTTGATTGAAGTACACACCCTATTACAATGGAATCCAAAGTCAGTCCAATGTACAGGAAAATGATCTTGCCTGTGATGCCAATGTCAACAAATCACACATACTGTAAACACACCTGCAAGTATCCATAGTCAGCGATAAAATTATAGATTAGAATATGTGCTGAGGAAGGAGGAGGATTTGTACTTTCCTTGAGAGTGTGCCCCAGTTGGCATTTATAATATTGAACATTGTTGTCACGAATCGATTATTCTTCAATAAAGTCGAATAATATTCTACTAATCGAACTTGGAAGCCTCGTTCGACGAAGTATATATTCGCCCTGTCGATGAAGTAAGAGGCTATTACCAGTCACGAGAACTCACGGAAGTACTTGTCGAAGAAGTTACAACAAGATTGATTACTATATCACTAATATACAGATATTTCGACTGACTTCCCCCGCTCCTTTCGTAGCCCTTTTATGCTTTTCTTTGTATCGTTATGACTATGTTATGAACTAATAGTGAAATCATACATGACATCGAAATGAGACATCGAAAGAGATTCGATGGTGTCGAATAATGTTCGGGTTTGTCGAGTCGAATTTGATAAGTCGAAGAGTTGTCGAAAGTTACCTTTGATTGTTTGTGACAGTATTGTGACATGTGACAGTTGTGACAGTATCCTCCCTTTGTGACCGAGCCCACGAGGTCGGAGTTTGAAAAGTTTTCATCATCTATTTTCGTATTTTTCCATCAATGTCTGACATAGAAGTTGATCAACTCGAATCAGAATCCGAGTTTTTGGGTTTCAAGGATAAAGAGATAAGTGCTGATGCGGTTGGTAAGTGGTTTCCTGGGATTTCTCTAAATTAGTTAATTAGTTATTTTTTTTTTAGAAGAAATTCCCAAAAAGCGTGTAATAGACTGCAAAGAACCGTTCAACAAGGCGACTCGTAAGGGAATTGGAATGCAATGGGAATTTGAGGCAAAATCGGAAATTCGTAAATTTTCAGTTTTGTCGAATTTTGTCAAATTTTACTGATTTATTTTTTCCCAGTTGCACTATGTGTTTCAACATGAATTTCATGTGTAAGAAGACTAACGCATCGTCGAATTGTGATCAGTGCAATCGAATGCATTGGGCTTGTTATTGGACCGTAAATAGGCCAATCAGAAAACCTCATCGAAATCAAAAGAAAAGTCGAAAGACGATCAAAGAGTCGGAAGTTGAAAGCGAAAATGGTAGTCCAGAGATTCGAAAGCTTGGTCAAAGGAAAAACACTCGTCGCAACGTCATGTCAAGATTGTTAAATTTTTCGAGACAGTCGAGAAGGTCGGAACATCGGTCAGATAAAGACTTGGAGAAGGAAATAAAATCGATCAGTGAAAGAATGTTGAAATTGGAGGATACCATGGAAGATTTGATCAGTGAGATTAAAGCGTTCAGGAACAATTTTTTGGATTTGTCGAAGAAATTGGTTGAAAGTGGCGATTTTAGTGAAGAAACTGATATCAGTGTGAATAGTGGAAGATTTAGGGGGGAATGGTTTGATAAGATGGCGGAAGTGAGAGAGGAAGAAATTGAGGAGTTGTAGATAATTTAAAATTTTGATATAATTGATGTTTTTGCGTTTTGATATGTTTTTCAGTTTTGTAGAATAGATGTCGAAATAAGTGTCGAAAGATAGTTGAATGAAAATTTTAGTGTCGTGGAAGATTTGGATATTTTTGATGAAATTCTTCAATAAGGTCGAAAGCATGTTCAAGATCTTGAGATCCTAACCATGAAGTTTCATCATCTGTTCCTTCGTAACCTAACCAAGCAACTAAATATTGTAACGAATCTTTATATCTTTTATTGAATTTTGAATCCAAAATTTCTCAAATTTCATATTCAGGTTCTTCTTCAACATAAATTGGTGGAGGAGGAGGTTGTGGAAAGTATTGGGATAAAACGGTTCTAACATTGAGACGTGAAAAATGGGATGAATTCCTTTGAGATGATTGGGGAGTTTTAATGTATATGAATGAGATCCTGGTCGAGCGATGATTTCGAATGGGCCTAATAATTTTTCCGATAATTTTTTTGATGGTCGAGTTGTTCGAATAAAGTCAGATCGTACAAAGACTTAAGAATGGATTGGAAAGTCGAAAGACTCTTTTCAATGTATGTCGGAATATTTTTGATAATGTATTTGGGCTTTCTGGATATTTGATTTGAGATGTTTATGTAGAGCTTCGAGGTCTGTCGTATAATTGCGAGCTAGAGCGGAAGCTAGATCTTTTTCAGGGTAAATTTCTAACAATGGATGATAACCCTTATTAGCAAAAAATGGCGTTTCACCAGTTGTTTCGGAAGGTGCATTGTTGTAAGTGAATTCGGCTAAAGGAAGTAATTCGGCCCAATTGTCTTGTTGATAATTGGAATATATTCGTAAATATTGTTCGAGAGTTTGATTGACTCATTCGGTTTGTCCATCGCCTTCAGGATGATATCCCGAAGTGGAATGTAATTTCATGTCGAGTGCTGTTCCGAGAGATCGAAAGAAATGCGACACAAATTCGGATCCTCGATCGGAGGTTACATGACTTGGGACTCCATGTTTTGAAAAGACATGTAATACAAAAAGTCGAGCGAGTTTGGAAGCATTGATCGTAGTATAAGTTGGAATGAATATTGCTTGTTTTGAAAGTCAATCAACGATTATGAGTATTGAGTTGTAACCATTTGAGGTCGGTAATTGTTCAATCGAGATCGAATGCCATGGTCGAAGAGGAATTGGAAGTTGCTTAAGTAATCCAACAGGTCGATGTCGTGGAGTTTTCGATTTTGTACACATTACACATGATCGAATAAAATCTTGAATATCTTGTCGGAGTCATGGCCAAAAGAAATCTCGATATATTGTTCGATATGTTTTCGTTTGACCGAAATGGCCTGCGGTATATGATCGTGTCATGATTGAAGAACTCGAAGTCGGAGAGTTTGATAATCGGGAACATAAATTCTGTTTCAGAAACATAAAAAGTCTTGTTCGTTCTTCTGCCAATCTTCTTCAGTACTGTCGGAAATCTGTCGAACTTTGTCGAGAGTAAATTGATCTTCTTTTTGAGCTTTGAATATATCTTTTAATAGTTGATCCGTATCCATGATGAGAGTAGCTTTTCTGGCTATTGGAAGATAATAGGTTGCATGTAAGGAAGCTTGAATTTGCTCATTCATAAATACTGGTCGAAGATTAGGGGGATTCTTTTTCGAGTAGTCAGGTTCATTCACATTGTGAAGAGTCGTTAGATTCTTACCGCTCAATATACAAAGAATAGTGTTTATTCAACTACTATTAGAAAGTATTGACCATTCAGTACAATACTGTAGATTGCTAGACTGACAGTACTAGCAAGGAGACGTGCTACGCATCACAAGAGCAACTGTACAGTTGCTCTTGACGGCTAAAATGGGAGAACAAAGAGTTGACCTTTACGGTGCAACTCGTAGCTAAATGTAAATAGATAATCAACGAGAAGTCGAATATCTGAAGTAAAGAGATAATAGCGCGAGTCGACTGTAGTGTCGACGAGCGCAAAGACCTTAGAGTGGAACTCGACCTTCGCGGTTTGAGTCCAAAGTATGTTAGGAGACTAGAGAACGCTACCTTATAGGTAGCTGAGATGTTACCCTTGACACCTCTCGCTATTCGATGTCTGGGTCGTTTACGAGGTGGTGTCTGCTGGGTAAAAGATGTCTATCGTTTAGCGCTGAGAGCGCCCATAGATATACACAAGACTTCGAACTAAGAAATATGGGTATGCTCGAAAGATATAGAGAGTTAGGGAAAAAGAGTAAAAACTAAATAATAAAATACTATAATATATGTATTATTCCACAGTCCAATCATGATATATGCATACCCTTCACAGTGCCCCCCAGTTCGAAGGGATGTGCTATACAAGGTGTCGAAGAGCATCTGGGACGCAAGCTGCCTGTGAGGATCCCCCTAGGTCCAAAATGATGTTTCCCCATCGTTCCCGTTTTACTCTGAAGGACTTGGCTATTCTCGCTCGAGCCAAATCACTAGAATCCCTGTGCAAGGAGTCGACCCAGCATCTGTAAGCCTTCTACCTGCAACAAACGACTGCGCGCACGCTAATTGGGGGAGCAGAAATTCGCGCGAGAAGAGGAGCATTGGGGAGGGGAGACGAAGACGCGGGTAACGGGGCAGGAACCTGTGGCTGCATAGGGGTCTCTATGGGAGGCGTCAGGACAAGGGCCTCGAGTAGATCTACAAGGCCAGCAATAGAGAGGACGCTCGCTGAGTCTGGGGGCAGACGGTGGGGTTCCACTATGATATGCCGGAACATAGAGAGTTTAACCTCCCGAGCTGCTCGCGCAACGTTCTCCCCCTCTGCGGGATCCTCGAAGGAGAGATAGAAGTCCTTCATTATCTCGGACAACAGAGCGAGACCACGACAACCCTTAAGGCTCCCTTGAAGGACCGGTTGCTGGAGTACTGGCACTAGCTGTGATAGTACCCTTCCGACGGGGAACTGTTCGGAAGGGTAATTGACAGCTACTCGTGTCCAGAAGGTGGTGGAGAGGGGCTCGGTGGGGGAAGGCAGGCTGTCAGAGATGGGGATAGGGATAGGGGATCGCTCTGGGAGAGGGGTGGTGGCCTTCTGTATCTCCTCGGCTTTTCCGCTCGTCGCTGGAACGGTGATGTCCAGTGTAAGAGGGTCCAAATTGATGTCCATTCGCTCTTGTGAAAGCTCGTGGATAGGGTTACCTAAGGACACGCAATCTGAATACGGAGAGTCGGGAGGGATACCTGGTGACGGCGGAAGTGGAGTCGGGATCAGTATAGCTTTCGGGGAGGGAGAGAGATGAGGCGCCAGAATCGGGGCTGAGGGAGTGTGTGCCGGAAGAAGGATGGGAAGGGGCCTCGACGTTGGTTAAAGGCATGGGACTGGAATCAGGGAAGGTTCGCGTTGGGCTGAGGGAGTGTGTGCCGGGTGAAGGAAGGGAGGGGGCCTCGACGTTGGTGGAAGACGTGGGACCAGAATCGTGGAAGGTTCACGTTCCAGTGACTGTTGACTAGGACGGTGACCCCTCCATACTCTGGATGACGGTCTCGTGTTTGTCTTTGATTGGGGTCGCTGGTTACGAAGCGAACTTTCGACGGGAGAAGGAACCCTTCATGGCAATCCTCTCCCAGATATTGGATGCTATACACGCCATTCCTGTTCTCATCTTCCTCCTCATCCTCATCCGAGGAAAAATCAATTGGTCCCCTACGGTATCCCTTTTCTCGCTGGGGCAACGTTTGACCGTCCCCTCGGGTAAGAACTATTCATTGCAACTTAATGTATCGAAGTAGTTCCCAGTCATAAAAGATGGTACCCTCCTTTTCCTTCCAGCTCTTGGTTCCCGTCGTCCTAATGCAAGGCGTCCCACCCTCACTATCATCGGTCTCCGCGAAGTCGGCCCATTTCTCTCCCAGGGGGGGGAAGGATCGGCGCGGAAGCTCTGTTTCCGCATTGCTCTCTGTACTCACGCCGCTGTTGCTTGGAGGGGACTCCTTCTCTTGCTCCCCTCACCTCCTGTTGACTTCTATACTCAGCGCGCCTTTCTCTTTTGCGGGTGAGCCTCCTTGCATTGTGTTCTTCCATAAACATTTCCTGCTTCCGCATAATAGCAGTGACTTCCTCTGATGACGGTCTGACGGAGGGCCCTAACGGCTCGCTCCAATCCGTACCGGTATTTCCCCCCGGCTCATCACCAAAGGAGAAAGTCGACAGGGGGGTTGATTCTTGGGTACCCCGATTGCTCTCGACATTGTCTGTACAAGGCATGCGGGTGATGAATCCCCTGCCGGTCGTGGATGTACTGGCTGTCGGGGCTCGTGGGACCTTTTTGAACTTAGGGAGGACTTGCTTGTTTTGTTGGAAAGGGAGCATTATAGCACGATAAGGTGGTGAAGTTGAAGATAGAGGGAAAGGCTGTAGATAGGTGAAGGACGTGGTATGAAAGATAAAGAAAATTTATGCGAATTTACGTGTACTTTTTATATATATTGGATTGAAACTCCGCTCGGTTGGTCGTTAAATAAAATTCATTAATTGTGGCTGGGTTTTGGGTAAATATGTCCGCTGCCAATTAGTGATTGACCCAATCGACTGGAGAGATAGAAAAATGAAAGAGAATAAAAGCCAATGAGATGGCTCGCCGAATGACTGAGATATTTCTGAAAGGAAGTTACGAAAGAGATGGAATAAATGATAGGTTAGATGATTCCTTGAGCGCATATATCCCGTTAAATTTTGAACAGCGCCTTGTACGCCCTCAGAAGTGCCGGAGCATTTCTGAGGTCATTGTTGCTTAACCATGAATCCTCTTCGGGTCCATAACCTTTCCAGGACACCCTAAATAGCAGGCGATTTTGCTGTTTTCTATGTCTGACAATAGCTTCGACTCCATATTCTTCATGGTCTGATTTCAACTCTCTTAGGTTCTCAAGTTGGGGTCTTGGACCTAGGTTGGGAGGAGAGGGTTGATATTTCCGCAGATGATCCCGATTAATGACTGGATGCATCGGATACTCCGGGGGAATCTTAAGCCTAAATACTTGAGAGTTCAATTTCTCAAGGACCTCGAATGGTCCAATCCATCTTTGTATTAGTTTCTTCCCCGTTCCCTTGACTTCCACCAGTTCGAGGGAGTGGGGTTCACCAATACAAAGTCTCCCTCGGAGATATCTTCTACAGGTCTTTGCTTCTTGTTATATGCTCATGCTTGAATCTCTTGGGCTCGAGCGATTGAATCCTGTGCCATCTGCCGATGATTTTCTAGCTCGAGGATCCATTGGTCGGCCATAGGGCTGTCTGATAGTTCTCTAGGAACTAGGGGTTCATCACCTCCTAGAACTCGAGACATTCCTCTTGGGAGGTATCCCATTAATAAGAAGGCCGGGGCGTAGTTTGTGGAACTGTGAACAGTCGAGTTGTATGCATGAACAACTACCTCAATCCATTGGGACCAGCTTTCCTTAGCAGAAGCACAATAGGCTCGAAGCATCTGTTCTATGGTCGCATTCATATTCTCCATTTGCCCATCCGTTTGAGGATGATGAGCCGAAGATACCGCAAGGGTGGTACCATAAATCTTACAGACTTCCCACCAAAACCTGCAGGTCCATCTCTTATCCCGGTCACAGATTATTCGAGAGGGCAGTCCGAAGGGGCTTGCCACCTGTTTGACAAATATTCGTGCAAATCCTTCAGCCGTAAGGTTCGAAAAAGTAGGTATTGTAATAGCGTAACGCGTCAATTTATCAACGGCGACGAAGACTGCAGAATACGAATCCTTTCCTGAGTCGGGTAGTCCAGTGATTAAGTCCATAGAAACTACCTCTAATGGCCTAAAAGGTACATCAGCCGGTCTGAGGGCTCCTTGACGAGCGGTGCGATCGACTTTGGTTTTTTGGCAGATGTTGCAGGTACGCGCATATGGCACGCAATCTTGTAGCATTTTTGGCCAAAAGAACCTGTCTTTCATCAGGTTGAACAACCGCTGGCCTCCGGCGTGTGCTCCCTCAAAAGGGTTATCATGTACCAACCTTAAAATCGAGTTAATCATGGTTCTGGGTACACAGACTCGACTTTTCCAGTCCGAGTCACGAAAGTACAGGAGTCGGTTTGCTCCCACGAAGTAGTGAGAAGGAGTGCATTGGGTGAAGGGGTATCTAGAGCATAGAGATTCCTGAAAATGGAGTCCTTCGAATAACCCTCTAGAAATTTCTTTATATATCCCTCCTCGATGCTGATTAGTAGCTGAGGATGACGCAATGCGAAGTCAGACTCGTCTTCCTGGTCGTTCCTTACTGCGTTATGAGAATCCCATTCTGACTGTCGGACCTTTTGAGTTACTCCCAAAGGTTCCATAGAATTGAGTATGGTAAAGAAGACCGCCTTCTTAGCGGGTTCGTCCTTCCATAGTTTTTCCTCAGTACTCTTGTCCAGAGAGGTCGAGGTGATAGCTTGCAAGTCATCTCTAATAGGGCTCACAAAGGCTGGTACCCGAGGGAGTCTGGATAGTGGGTCCACATTGTTGTGAACTCTCCCTGCTCGATGCAAAATCTCGAGACCTGGAAATGCAGTGTATATCGCCCCCCATGCGGCTAGTTGACGATTAGTGTTCTCGTAAGATCTAGCCCATTGCAGAGCTGCATGGTCCATAATGAGCAGAACATGTTCACCTTCAATGAAAGGTTGGAAGTGGACTAGTCCCTCCTTTGCTGCTAATGCTTCCCGTTCAGTAGCAGAATAGTTGCGTTCAGCGCTTTTCAGTGTGCGACTCCAATATGCAATGACTCGTTCAACAGTAACTTCGGTCGCCTCAAAAATGGGTCCCCACGAATCCGACCACTCAATCTCGGGCTGTTTGGTTTTGTACCGATGAACAAAGGATGGCACATCCTGCGCACGGTCAAAAGCTAACTTGGCTTGGGCATAGATTTTAGTGTCCACTAAGTCTCCTAAAGCCATCTTCTGGACTTGTTGGAGACAACAACCCAAGGCAAAATCCGAAGCGTCCGTATACAATCGATAGGGCATCCCACTAACTGGATGTCCCAGCACTGGACCTGATCCTAATGCAGTTTTAACATCCTCATAAGCTCGGACATGTTCAGCGGTCCACGTCCAGGGTGTTCCCTTTTTTAGGAGCGAGAATAAAGGGGACACCATCCATGAATAGAATGGTATATATGCTGAAAAGTAAAGGACCATTCCAAGGAACCGTTGCAGTTCAGAAACCTTAGTGGGTGGGGCCAGTTCCAATATAGTGCAAACTTTTTCTTGGTGGGTTGAAAAACCCAACCTGGATACTTTATGACCCAACAACAAGATCGAATTATATCCGATAAAACATTTCTTGGGAGAAAGAGTGATACCGGCCGAAGCGATGGCACCAAGCACCTGATTCAGGTGAAGCAAATGATCATCCCAGTTCTTAGAGAATATGACTATGTCATCAATGTAGACTAAACAAAAAATCCACAAGTAGGGTGCTAAAACTGTTTTCATGATGTGTTGAAATGTGGAGGGGCCGTTCCTGAGCCCGAATGGCATCCTTTTAAATTGCCACAGCCCTCTATGGGATCTGAAGGCTGTTTTGGGCTTATCGTCCTCCAACATTTCTAATTGAGTAAACCCAGCTAGCGCATCGAAAGAAGAAAGAACATTTGATCCCGACAGCACCTGCATGATCTCCGATTGACGTGGTAAAGGGAATTCGTCTGGAACAGTGAGATGATTAAGTTTCCGATAGTCGATGACCACCTGCGGTTTACCATTGCGATATACTACAAAGGCTGGCGCTCCCCAGGGGCTTTTAGATGGCTCAATGACACCCTGTTCGAACCAGGTATCCATTTGCTCGTCTATAACTCTCCTATTGGCAGGGGACGAAGGGAACATAGGCATGGATATGGGCTGGGCTCCCTCTTTCAAGGGGACAGGGACTCTACATTCCACTTGCCCTAACTGTCCGTCGACTCCGAAAGCCTTAATGTTCTCAGTCAAAACTGATCTGAGACGTGGCAGGACCTCCGTTGGTATATCTGGTCCCAAATTGACTAACTTGTGAAGATCCTCTGAGGCAAATTTCTCATTATCAGCCATTGCAGCCGTCTTAGGACCAGGCGGTTCGAAATCGTCCGCAATCTCTGGTTCAATGGGTGGCTTAGGCCTTTCTGAGGTGACTTGACGGTCCTCCTCAAGTTGAGAGAGGCTTTCGATAAGGTGTGCGCTCTTGGTCGCCCCTGCTACCATTAAACCTTTCTCCTCGAGTGACCTGGGCTTGTGAGCCCAACGAGCGGGGTCATGAATTATCCCTATCGTCTCCCCTCGTCAGATAGTCTTAGGGGTTAGCGATGGATTGGCTAAAGGTACTGCCGCACTATTCCTTGAAATTGCCGTGATTGGTGTGGCTAATATCGAACCGTCCTCGTTTTGCAATACAATTCCTTCAACAATCCATTCCTCGCCCTTTAGATCTTCAACAAAAATAGGCACTAGTCTGGCTGATTCTGGATCGATAGTGCAATCCTCCAAGGCTCGCACGACTCTTTCAGTACGCACACCTTTATCGGGGAGAGAGGTGAGCTTGGGTTGCTCCTTCTCATGCTTCCCGAAAGGGGCCTTATTGACGGTGAAAGTCAAAGGTTGTGATTCCTTAGAAGAACTGGCTGGAATAAAACCCTGTCGTCCCGGGAGAATAAGTCTAGATCCCAACGGCTGATCTCTTAGAGTACCGATTTCGTAATTAATATGGAAATTCTCTCCTAAAGGAATTGGCACCATCATTCCTCTAACGACATAAGTTTCCGCCACGAACTTCAGTAATGTTCCACTGTCGTCCTCCAGGTAAATAGGAATATTAACATATCCGATCACTTTAGCGTTACCCATGAGCTGGATTAGACGCAACTTGAGTCCTTGTTTCAACTTATATATGCCCTGCAGCTCCTTGTAGAATTCCTCCAATATAAGGGAAAGATCTGCTCCCGTGTCCATTCGAATTTTAACGCGTTCGGGTGAATCGGGAGTTCCTACATGACCGAAAACATGAAGCGCTGCAACTCCTATGCTAGAGTAACCACTGGGAGGATCCCGTTTTCGATAAAGGATCGTAGTATCCTCCTTCATCAGACGACTGGGACGAGGGTATTGGATTCTAGGCCTCTTACTTTCCTTGCGCAGGGACAAGCTTACATTCCTGCGCTCACTTTGGCAAGGAACATGCTTCGAAGGGGAATCCAATACTGAATCATTGTCACTGTCTTCCGAATCCGAGTCCTCGTACGGTAGTAAGTCAGGGGGGTTCCCGGGATCAAACGGGAAAGTGTCAACATCAGCTCCAGGTGAACAGAGTGAATTCGAGCTGATTTGTTCGTGAGAATCTCCAGTCTGACGGTAGTTCTCGGTCAGGCCTTCAAGGTCCTGCCGATGAGCACTCAGCCGGTCTCCCTTTTCGAAGAAATCTGCGGCGAGTATGGATACATAAACTTCAGATGGAAGAGCTTCACCAGTCGTTCGATTTTCCTCCCTTACTAATTTGTCACCAACTTGGGGCGCATAAATGGAAACAAAAGTCAATTCGTCATCAGAGTTATTTACTTGTCCTTGTATAGATAGTCCATGAACTGCTTCATATAACCTTTGCTCCTCAGCTTCCTCCGACATATCCTGTGCGGAGCATTTGTTGATAGAGACATAATGAGACATTTTGCCAGCTTGAGGGCAGTCTATCTTGAAATGCTCCGGACTTCCGCATATCCAACATTCCTTGGTGGGTTTGACTGCACTCTTCTTGTTACTCCTCTCGAAGAACATTTTTCCGTGACGCTTTCCCTGCGTTGGATTAGCGATGTCAGGGACGGTCCTTCTCGTCGAGCCTCTCTCGTTAGTCTCACTAACGAGAACCTGGTTAGGTGAAGAGAAGTTGTCGGTGACTCTAAGATCTACTTCCTAACCCTCCGCTAACATTATGCGCGGTTTCTGGAACCTGTAACATTCCCGGTGTGTTTGGACCCAAGTGTTAATCAGAGCTTCTTGCAGGTTATTAGCATAAGTCTGCAAACTCATGATATCGTCGATGGGTTGTCCTTGAAGAAGGTAGAGCCATTCTGTAGGCAGCGTGAGAATGAGTCTGCGTGTCTCATCCCCTCTGTCCTGGTGGAACCCGTACAAGAAACGATAAAGTTTAACTCTCCATTGGATATAGTGGACGGGTGTCTCACGATTGTGACCAGCCTGTCGAAATTTCATAGCTTCCCATTCTAAGGCTAAGGATTCACGCCAATGAGTTCCAAGCAATCCTTCCACGATACCCCAAAGAAACGACCCATGAGATTGACTGAATTCAGTATGATGCTCATGGTCTAGGGTGCTCCACCAAACCTTAGCGTGTCCCGTGAGTTGTCTTGGCAGAGCAACTCCTAAGATCGCACTCATAGAGTCTGATATCTCCGCGAGACTCATGATGTCCATGATATAGTCCAGGGCTTTGGATTGAGCTCCATCATATTCAGGGAGAGCAGACCATTTGATCTTAAGGTCGTTGGTGTTAAGAGTGACCTTCTTGTCCTTAGGTAAGTCATCAATAAGCGTGCTAGCTCGAGACCGCATCGGAGTTCGAAAAGGGGTATTAGGCACTCCATTGTGGCGCTCCCCACGTCCTGAGTTCCCTCCCCGGTCTGAAGTATTCGAACTCCCAGATGAATCGCTGGGGGGTCCTCCTGATGGCAAGAAGGGATTCGAAGTAATCGGCAGAGAATGGCAGGGATCGTCTGAGTTCAGCGATCCTCAACCAGCAACAGGGCCAGCTATACCCTCAGTGAATGCCGTAGAAAAGGACGGTTGACCCTTGCTGGCGACTGATCGGTGTCTGACAGTGGTCCCCTCGTTCCTGAAGTTAGGGCTGTTGGAAATTCCCTCAAACGCGACGCGAGAGCGATGATCTCCCTGAAAAGGCATGGAACCGGGTTCCGTCGTGATTTGTCTTTTGATCTCAATCGTGTTCAGGAGTCGACGTGGCTGAGGTTGATGAAAGGGAGCGCAGACCTCAATCCTCTTTTCTTGAAGACGTTCTATCACCTGCGTCCTCATGTCCAGCGGAAAGTCCTCCAGTGTCACAGGACGATTGAGAGAACATAGGAAACGAGTATCAGGAGACCCATTCAGGTTGCAAACGAACGAATTAGTTGTGGAGACGGGCGAATCAGGGACTTGAATCGAGTCGTTATAAGGGAGAAGTACCTCCAAGACCATCTTATCAAGTCTTCTTTGATTTCGCCTCAGTCGACCTCTTAAGGTGAAGTACGCAAACGGTAGATTTGGCGTGGCTCCATTGAGAGACTCCTCCAACATACGGATGTACATGTACTGGTAGTCAATCTTAGGCACAACATGATCCCCGCCGAGCAGGACATGCAGGATCTGCAACACATCATCATGCGTACGAAGTGCTTCGAGGAATAGAGAAAACACCTCCCACTTGAGAATCCTTCTTCCTCCTTCCACAACGGTTGTCACCTCGTTCGACCATTCAGGGATCGATCGGGTTAACTCCTCAAGGTTCCCTGGTCGCGTGAATAAATCCCACGCCGATAGGATCGCTTGATAACGACCTAACCAAGCTGCTACCGTCACTGGTAGAATGGAGTAATCCATTTTGTACTCCTCTACAAAGGGAGTAACCTGATCCTTGGAGATTCGATCGGTGTAGTACGTATCCCATTGCAAGTCGATGGGTTGAGTGTAGACCATATGGCCTCCGAGGAACTGCTTAAGGATGACTTGTCTCGGAGGGAACCTGAGCAAGGGCGTGGGTGCTCGATTAGACTCAAAGTTGGCTCCAGGGGTGTTCAATTGTCCGGGTGATGAGCGTTCCTCAGGTAGATCAGGGGGAATATTTGTTGACGATCCAGCTACTAATCCGGGGGGATCCTCCGGGGGAGCTGATCCTTGAAAAGTTGACGAAGACTTCCTCAAAGTGACGTTACGGGGTGGTTCTAAATTAGCTGATTTTTGATGAGGCATAGAACTACTCGGAGCTGATGAAGACCTAGGTGTTTGATTCTTGCCCATAGTCATTTGCGAGTTCGGGTCCTAGTAGTAAAATAATAAAATCTTTCCTTGTAGGAAAAGAACGGTCCGGCCCGGATCACCACTGTGAAGAGTCGTTAGATTCTTACCGCTCAATATACGAAGAATAGTGTTTATTCAACTACTATTAGAAAGTATTGACCGTTCAGTACAATACTGTAGATTGCTAGACTGACAGTACTAGCAAGGAGATGTGCTACATGTCACAAGAGCAACTGTACAGTTGCTCTTGACGGCTAAAATGGGAGAACAAAGAGTTGACCTTTACGGTGCAACTCGTAGCTAAATGTAAATAGATAATCAACGAGAAGTCGAATATCTGCAGTAAAGAGATAATAGCACGAGTCGACTGTAGTGTCGACGAGCGCAAAGACCTTAGAGTGGAACTCGACCTTCGCGGTTTGAGTCCAAAGTATGTTAGGAGACTAGAGAACGCTACCTTATAGGTAGCTGAGATGTTATGTACCCTTGACACCTCTCGCTATTTGATGTCTGGGTCGTTTACGAGGTGGTGTCTGCTGGGTAAAAGATGTCTATCATTTAGCGCTGAGAGCGCCCATAGATATACACAAGACTTCGAACTAAGAAATATGGGTATGCTCGAAAGATATAGAGAGTTAGGGAAAAAGAGTAAAAACTAAATAATAAAATACTATAATATATGTATTATTCCACAGTCCAATCATGATATATGCATACCCTTCACACACATAAACATCATTTCTTCTTGAAAGAACATCTGTTTTCAAATTTAGTTTTCCCAGTCGAAATCGAATAATCAAATTAAAGGTCGATAAATATTCTGCCCATCGAGCTTGTCGTCGGGACAAAATTCGAGTTGTCGCAAAATATTCGAGATTCTTGTGATCCGTTAAAACTTCAATTGGTTCTTTTGTTCCTTCAAAATAATGTCACCAAATTTTGAAAGATTTGAATATTGCTAATAATTCTTTGTCATAAGTGTTGTAATTGATTTTGGAAGTCGAAAGAGTTCTCGAATGATAAGCAACTGGATGAATTTCATTATTGGGAGTCTGCATAGAAAATATTGAAGCTATAGCATGATTAGAAGCATCAGTTTCGAGTATAGGTTTATAATCTGGATTCCAATGAATTAAAATCGGGGCTGTAGTAAATTCTTTTTTCAAATAGTTAAATGCATGTTGACATTTTTCATCGAAATGCCATTGAACCTTTTTTCGAGTAAGTTGAGTCAACGGTAAAACGATTTCAGAATAATTTGGAATAAATCTTCAATAGAAATTCACGAATCCTAAAAATGATTGAATGTCATGGACTTTTTGTGGTTCAGGCCAGTCTTGAATAACTTTGATTTTTTCTTCGTCCATATATATGCCTTGAGGGGAAATAACATATCCTAAAAATTCAACACTGGTTTTATGAAATTCACATTTTTCGGGTTTTGCAAATAATCGATTTTGTCGAAGCCATTGAAGAACTTCTTGAACATGTCATAAATGTTCTTCAAGATTGTCGGAAAATATTAGTATGTTGTTGAGATAGATAATTACCCAAATATCAAGTAAATCTGAAAATATTTCATTCATTAATTGTTGAAAGGTTGCCAGGGCATTGCATAGTCCAAAAGGCATAACCAAATATTCGAAAGATCCATATCAAGTCCGAAAGGCTGTTTTCCACTTGTCACCTGGAGCAATCCTAACTAAGTTATAAGCGCCTCGGAGATCAAATTTCATAAAATATTTTGCCATTTGAAGTCGGTCCAAAAGATCTGGAATTAAAGGAAGTGGATATCAGTTTTTTCACGTAATTTTATTAAGTCCTCGATAATCAACACAAAGTCGTAGGCTTCTGTCTTTCTTCTTAACGAATAAAATCGGTGCGCCGGCAGGAGATTGCGATGATCGAATAAACTTTTTTGAAAGGTTCTCTTGAAGATATTCTTGTAACACTTGAAGTTCTGTCTCGGATAACAAATAGATCGGACCCATAGGTGGAATAGTTCCTTCTTCTAATGGGATAGCGTGATCATAACTTCGATGTTCAGGTAAAGCTTCAGCTTCTTTTTTATCAAAAACATCTGAAAAGTCGGAATATTCGGTCAGAACGTTCGGAACATCGAATGAAGTTGAAGTCGTAGTTTTTGCACCAGAGGCCCTACAAGTCTTGAAAGATTCATCACGAATAAAGACCACAAAAGTTTGAGAGTCTTTTGCTTTCGCAGCTTGTAGGAAAGTCTTCTGATTGACTATGTTGATATTCAGATTGACAGTCTCAGATTTTGATTCTTCATGGATTTTTTCAGATGTCAATGAATGACTCGCCGAGGTTGAAGCATGCTTCTCTTCCAATAACGTTTCGATTGACGGTTGAATCGGATTCGGATTTGTCGAAGGTGTCGAAGTAGGTTCGAATGATATACGATGTTAGGATACACACACAGGGTGGGTTTCCGGAGAAACCCACAGGATATCTGGTAGGACTTGGCTTCAGCTTATAGGCTGCGCCCTCGCTAGATCGTGTTGTCCAATTTCAAACGTACGTACGGGAATCCCAGGGAGTCCGGGTGGGGGTTCGTGGGTCGTAGGTCATAGGTCATGAGTCGTGAGTCGTGAGTCGAGATAGTCGAGAGAGATAGATGTGCCAGAGCCCGTGGGCTCCAACTAGTGCGAGCGGTCTGATAAGAGTAGGGTTTTAGAGAGGAAAATATATTAGATTACTGGGGGGAATCTAAGCTAATTTTCTGACTGGATTGTATGTACAACATCTGCCAGTTTATATAGACCGTGGAATGCATGACATACCGAATCCAGTAATAATGAGACAAAACGAGCAAAGCATAAAATGGGAATAGTAAACACCAAATTGGTGTTAGGAACGGGACGGAACGGAGCGGAGTCCGAATCATGACAAAGCATAACCCATAACGGGAAATGGAGCGGGAGCGGAGTCCTAAATTGTGACAGGTCATTTGACTAAAACGGGAACGGGGCTCGATTAGAGCAGTGACGGGCTTCCGAGCAGGTTCCGGTGACTGATGCGTGGGATGAAGATGGACATAGACAGAGATGGGGTCCGGGGGAAGTCCGGTGACTGATATGTGTCTTAATGAGGTCGAACGTAACAAGTCTTGATGTAACGGAGTCCGGGCGGGAAATCCTATAAACAGACAATTGGTGCTTGTAGCGTGTGGGGGCGTACGAGTTAGTGCCCGGAGTCCGGCGGGATTGTCCGGTTGTAACATACGGCCAGATCGCCAGTCAATCGCAGGATTGTATTGCTTCAGCCAGTTGAGTCCTAATACCACTTGACAAGACGAGTCGAGATTGGTTAAAAAGAATTGTAATTCTTGAATTTGCCCGGATGGAAAGTAAACTTGTAATGTAGTCGTATATGTGATTTGTCCTGATGTCGGAGTCGATCCGTCGATTAATTTTAATGATAATGAATTTTTCAATTGGTCGAAAGATAGATTATTTTGTCATGCAAATGTTTTATCCATAAAAAGATGACTAGATCCTGAATCAATTAATGCTTTCATTCTCAGAATTTTTTTCGATTTAAGTTCAATAGTTAAAGAATCAGAAACTGTTACCGCTCGTAATATTACACAGGAATCTTTTTTGGCGTGATCGAGTTTTCTTCGATACTCTTCACATGCCTGAAGAGTATCCCTTTTCAATTTTCCGAATTAACATTCAATGTTTGATTCAACTGGTCGGATTGAGTTGTCAAATCTTGGACTTCAATGATTCGTCCTTTTGCAATTTGATGAATTTTTCTTTTTGGACAATCCCTCGCTGAATGGCCTTTTTCTCCACATAATATACATAACCCTTCTTTAAATCTTCTGTCTTGTTCGGCAGGAAGTAATCATCCATCAGGTCCTAAAATTGTCGAAGATGGTTTCGCTTGTGTCGAAGGCCTAAATGTTCTTGAAGTCGAAGTTGTCAGTTTTGAAGTCGAAGGTGTTCGTGATGTCGAAGGATAAGTCGTAGGAGTCGTCGGTTGCTTTCTTTCAAATCTTCGTGGAGTGGAACTTGATTCTGTTTCACATTGTCATTCATTCTGTTAGGATACACACACAGGGCGGGTTTCCAGAGAAACCCACGGGATATCCGGTAGGACTTGGCTTCAGCGTATAGGCTGCGCCCTCACTAGATTGTGTTGTCCAATTTCAGACAGGTGGACGGGAGTCCCGGGGAGTCCGGGCGGGGGTTCGTGGGTCATAGGTCGTAGGTCGTGAGTTGTGAGTTGTGAGTTGAGATGGTCGAGAGAGTTTAGATGCATCGGAGCCCGTGGGCTCCGACTAGTGTGAGCGGTCTGATAAGAGTAGGGTTTAGAGAGGAAAATGTATTAGATCACTGGGGGGAATCTAAGCTAATTTTCTGACTGGATTGTATGTACAACATCTGCCAGTTTATATAGACCGTGGAATGCATGACATACCAAATCCAGTAATAATGAGACGGAACGAGCAAAACATAAAACGGGAATAATAAACACCAAGTTTGGTGTTAGGAACGGGATGGAATGGAGCGGAGTCCGAATCGTGACAAAGCATAACCCATAACGGGAAACGGAGTGGGAGCGGAGTCCTAAATCGTGACAGGTCATTTGACTAAAACGGGAACGGGGCTCGATTAGAGTGGTGACGGGATTCTGAGCGGGTTCCGGTGACTGATGCGTGGGACGAAGACGGACATAGACAGAGACGGGATCCGGGGGAAGTCCGGTGATTGATATGTGTCTTAATGAGGTCGAACGTAACAAGTCTTGACATAACGGAGTCCGGGCGGGAAATCCTATAAACAGATGATTGGTGCTTGTAGCGCGTGGGGGCGTACGAGTTAGTGCCTGGAGTCCGGCGGGATTGTCCGGTCATAACACATTCTCTCACATCCAATAGTAAGAATCGAGTCGAAGGGCTGCCATTCGCAGTTCGGCAAAACTTTCGGGCTGAACTTGAAGCTTCACTATTTCGTCCTTAATTTGATTCGGAAGTCCTTTATAAAATCGTCGTCGTAAAGCGAATTCGTCGTATTGAGTTTGAGCAGCAAGACTTGTAAATTGAATTGAATACTTCGCAACATGATGATGAGCTTTCATTCGAAGATTATCGAGTTTTTCTTCAGCCTCTCCCTCTGCATCAATTTTTCCAAACTGAGCATATAATTCATCTAGAAAATCGAGATAATCCACAAGGAAAGATGGCGGAGGAATTGGGGGATTTAATAAAAAAAATTGCCACCACTCTTGAGCTGTTTTCCGGAAATACGAAGTTACCATCGTAATTTTCGATTGATCGGATTCAAATGATTTTGGTCAAGATCGAAAGACCATTTCGCATTGAGTGATAAAATTCTTCAACATTGAAGGTTCTTCTCCAGTAAATTCTTCAGGCTTATTCACTGTGATTTCGGGCTCCTTCAAAGACATCTGGTCCTTCAATACTTTTCCGAGTGCATCTCCAAAATGTCGTAACATTGTTTCATCGTCAGACGTAACAGGTTCAGGAGGTGGAGATTCAGGCAAAGGCGTTAAAGGGGATTCGGATTCTTGAATTGGTAAGATCGGTTCTTCTCGAACTTCTTCGGGTTCTTGGATTGAAGTCATTGTAGCTCTTCGAGTCTTGGTCAAAGGAGAAACTGGAATTCGCGATGGCTGGATAACTCTCGGTGATGGAATGGGAGCCACAGATTGGAGTGCTGTGGAACTCGATGCTTTGGTAGTCTCGGATCACGTCCTGGGCTTCATCAACAGTTGATAGTCGAAATATACTGTCACGAATCAATTATTCTTCAATAAAGTCGAATAATATTCTACTAATCGAACTCAGAAGCCTCGTTCGACGAAGTATATATTCACCCTGTCTGTCACGAATCGATTATTCTTCTATAAAGTTGAATAATATTCTACTAATCGAACTCGGAAGCCTTGTTCGACAAAGTATATATTTGCCCTGTTGATGAAGTAAGAGGCTATCACCAGTTGTGAGAACCCACAGAAGTACTTGTCAAAGAAGTTACAACAAGATTGATTACTATATCACTAATATACAGATATTTCAACTGACTTCCCTCACTCCTTTTGTAGCCCTTTTATGCTTTTCTTTGTATCGTTATGACTATGTTATGAACTAATAGTGAAATCATACATGACATCGAAATGAGACATGTCAAAAGAGATTCGATGGTGTCGAATAATGTTCGGGTTTGTCGAGTTGAATTTGATAAGTCGAAGAGTTGTCGAAAGTTACCTTTGATTGTTTGTGACAATATTGTGACATGTGACAGTTGTGACAATTGTTTCATCAAACTTTGAGTTGTACTGATGGTCTCTTGCAATTATATTGTAAATATTGTATATATTATATATTTTTTACATTTTGCCCAGGGTGCAACTAAGCATGGGAAGGTAATACCTAATTGGGAATACAGGCACGGGTATCTTGGAGGAGCTGAGTGCCCAGAGTATCTCAAGAGAGAGGTGATGAACACAGAGGCAAAAAAGGTGGCCAAAAGTGGCTTAAAATTGGTGAACTAAGTTGTCACAAACTCCGACAAAGACAAAATTTGATGTGAAATAATCATGCATAATCAAGGCAATGTACAGTGGCTTCCAAAACTGTCCCAATGTTTTGGTAATTCTCAATAAATGTGTGAAGAGTCGCTAGATTCTGACCGTTCTATATACGAAGAAATGAGTAGAAAGGAAGGATATTGACCTATTCGGTGCAATATAAGAGAAAGTGAGAGAAAGAGCATGAGATGACGAAGGAGTCAACAAGTGCGATGGTTCGAGTGGAGGCCTCGAGTATTACAGTTCGAGGCCAGAAGTGCTCAGTAGTTCAGATACTGCTACTTATGTAGTAGCTGACACGTTACCCTGATCACCGCTCGTAGTAGACCTAGTTTGTGTCTTACAAGTGGTGGTTCTTGGGTTAAAGTGTGTCTGAGTTCCAATTGGTGCTGAGTGCACCCACAAGTATACACAATGCTTCGAACTAATGAAATATGCAATATTCAAAGAATATGAAAGATAGAAAAATATGAATAGAATATGTAAAATATAAATAAAATAAAAGGAGTGTTTTACCACAATGAAACTGTGGTAAAAGCATACCCTTCACAAAATGCTTTATAATCTACCAAATAAATTTTCTAAAATAGCTACATTATTCTCACATATACCTTAGCATACTAGCTTTGATATACCCAAATATTACATAATATAGATGGATATTGGTGTCACAGTGAATATTTAAAAATGACCAACCATTGGGACAGTTTTGCAACCCTCTCTTTTCACACATTTCATTTTATCATATTATATTCTAGAGGGCCAGGAAAATTACAGGAAAATTCATGTGACATCTATTTGATGTTAAAATTAATATGTGACATGAAATGTCACATTTTAACTATCATTCTTATCATGAAAGCTATTTTCCCTCTCAAAAGAGAACAAGCCATCTTCCTCCTACAAAATGGACTCTCCAATAGGAATGTAGCCTCTACAACAGGTCTTAGTAAATCTACTATCAGTAGAATTGCTCAGGAGATAGAGATAGACAAAGAAAACCTAAAAGGAGGATCATATATCAAATCACCTCTGGCAAACTAGATAATGCTGTCCAGGCCACACACTACATTAATTCCATCAATAAATATCATGTCTCCCAAAATAGTCAGAAGGACCTTGAAACAGCATGGTTTCAAAGCTGTAGTCAATGCAAAAAGACCTTTGCTCAAGGCTCAACATAGAAAGGCCAGGTTAAGCTTTGCCCTCAAGTACCAAAACTGGACTGTGGATGATCAGAAAAGGGTCTTGTGTTCTGATGAGACCAATATCAATAAGATTGGGTCAGATGGACATCAATATGTGTTGAAGAAAGCTGGAGAACCACTTTCTGATTGGACAACCCAACTTACAGTCAAGTATGGAGGTGGAGATATCATGGTGTAGGGCTGTATGGGTTGGAATGGAGTGGGAATGCTTGGAGAGATTGAAGGAAGGATGGATTCTGCATAATATGTGGAGATCCTGGCTCAGCATTTGTCCCAGAGCATTGAAGATTTGGATATTCCAGCAGATGGGGCCATTTTCCAGCAGGATAATAACCTAAACCATATCCAAGATGGCACAAAAATGGTTTTTTGAAAATCATATTCAGGTTTTAAACTGGACAGCACAGTCTCCTGACCTGAATCCCATAGAACATCTTTGATTCCATCTGAAGAAACAGCTCCAGAAATATCCTTCACCATTAAAGGGAGTTTAGGGGTTATAGGAGAGGGTGGAAGTGGAATGGGCAAAGATTGAGCCTCAGAAGTGTCAGAAACTGATCAGAAAATGCCCAGAAGACATGATGCTATAATAAAGCCTAAGTGAGGCCATACAAAGTACTAGAATAACAAGATATCTGATTCAAAAAGGGTGGTTGCAAAACTGTCCCAATGATTGGTCATTTTTAAATATTCACTGTGACACCAATATCCATCTATATTATGTAATATTTGGGTATATCAAAGCTAGTATGCTAAGGTATATGTGAGAATAATGTAACTATTTTAGAAAATTTATTTGGTGGGTTATAAAGCATTTATTGAGAATTACCAAAACATTGGGACAGTTTTGGAAGCCACTGTATATCTATATATTATTATAATAAAATAGTATTATATTTATAATTAACTAAAAGTAAATATAATAACTATATAATAGTATTGAACCAGCCACCTGGCACTTATTACACGATGTCATTTGTCACAGCAAGTGACATTTGTTACAACAAGGCATGACAGTCACAAGGGTGTGCAACAGTCACAAAAGGCATGTGACAGTCACAAGGGCCAACATATGCACACAGGTGCGAGAGCATTATGTCATCATATATGTTACAATGAAAAGTAACAGAAACTCCTGGAATATTCCAGCAGTTTCCAGGTAGATAGTTAATAATAGGTACAAATAGTTGATAGAATATTGTAGAATATTCTATAGTGTCTTAGAAATAGTTAGAACTTTCCATAATGCTCTAGAAAATTCTAGAAAATTCTAAATGACATTGTGAAGAGTCAATAGATTCTGACCGCTCAATGTATGAAGAATAGTGTCTATTCAACTACTATTAGAAAGTATTGACTGCTCAGTACAATACTATAGATTACTAGACTGATAGTACTAGTATAGGGACGCACTACATGTCACAAGAGCAACTGTACAGTTGCTCGTGATGACTAGAACAAGAGAATAAAAGAGTTGACCTTTATGGTACAACTGGTAGCTAGAAGTAAGATAGATAATCAATGAAAGACTGAATATCTAGGGTGAAGAGGTAGCAGCGCGAGTTGACTACAGGGTCGATGAGTGCAGAGTCTTGAGAGTGGAACTCGACCTTCGCGGTTCAAGTTCAAATACTATTAGTATGTGAGAAGATACTACCTGTAAGGGTAGCTGAGATATTACCCTTGACACCTCTTGCTATTCGACATCTGAGTCGTTATGAGGTGGTGTCTGCTGGGTAAAAGTGTCTTGTCATTTGATGCCGAGAGCGCGCATAGATATACACAAGGCTTCGAACTAAGAAATAAGGGTATGCTCGAAAGATATAGAGAATTAGAAAAAAGAAATAAAAACTAGATAATAAAGTACTATAATATGTCTATTATTCCACAGTCCAATCATGATATATGCATACCCTTCACAGACATCATTCAATCTTCTAGAATTTTCTAAATGTCTCAGACTAAAATGTATATAAGGAGCTCAGCTCCAGCCTTGAATAGAACATCTTATCATCTTCTCAACCCATTTACACCACATCTGTGTGTCACTAAGCAGCCTATTCCACCCCAATCTGGGCAGTTGGACATCTAATTCCACCTCTATCAGAGCTGTTGGAAACCCTTGCCACCTCTATCAGAGTTGTTGGCCCAACCAGATCCCTTGTCATCTCAATCTGAGTTGTTAACTGATCTGTTGTTCTCCTTGTCACCTCAATCTGAGTTGTTGACTTTTGTTCCCCCTTGCCACTTCTTAGTTGAATAGTTGGCTTTTATATATTATTTCCACCTCAGTTAGAGTTGTTAGCTATCAACCAATAATATATAAATAATCTTATACTATAGTCATTATGTTGCATGGGGGGCAATAGGGGGTATAGAAGAAGGTGCATATGGAACCATCACCTATGGCCCGCAAGAGCACACATGTCTGCATCACTAGTCTTTCTGATAGAACAGTCGAGAGCTGGATGCACTGCGTGGGTGCAGTGTGGGTGTGCTACATAGGTGTGGGCATATGGGTGTGGTGTGTGGATGTGGGTATGTGCCATGTGGATGTGGGTATGCGGCATGTGGATGTGGCTGTATGGCACATGGGTGTGTAGGTGTGGGCAGTATAGGACATGCAGCACACTTGCGCATCCACACAGCACACTTGCACACCCACACAGCACACTTGTGAACCCATGCAGCACACTTGCACACCCACACAGCACACTTGCACACCCACACAGCACACTTGCGCACCCACACAGCACACTTGCGCACCCACACAGCACACTTGCGCACCCACACAGCACACTTGCGCACCCACACAGCACACTTGCGCACCCACACAGCACACTTGCGCACCCACACAGCACACTTGCGCACCCACACAGCACACTTGCGCACCCACACACAGCACACTTGCGCACCCACACAGCACACCTTCAAACTGTGCCCACACAGCGCACTTGCATGGCTATGCACCATGCCCCCACACCATGCACTCACACCCACGCTGCACCTACACAGCTATGTGCTCATGCTCTGCACCCAATTCTCGACTATTCCATCAGTGAGACTGGTGACACAGACATTTGCATGCTCTTGCTGAGGTGACAATCCGTATGCACCTTCGTGCACAAGTGCACTGCATGGGTGTGCAAGTGCGCTGTGTGGGTACACAAGTGCACTGTGTGGGTGCACAAGTGCACTGTATGGGTGCACAAGTGCACTGTGTGGGTGCACAAGTGCGCTGTGTGGGTGCACAAGTGTGCTGTGTGGGCATGGTTTGAGGGTGCACTGCATGGAGGTGGGCAGACCTGAATGGGGTAGAATTGGTAGAGGCAGAGATATCCTGAGTAATAATGGAGCGCACATTGCTGAAGTCATTGCCAAGAGAGCCCAGGAGGGCAATACATTTCAAAAGGTCTTTGGAAATGTCACCCATTTCATAGGCTCAATCAAAGGGAACAGACCTTTTTGGCAGTAATGGGTAGGGGTGTAGTGCAAGCACAATGGGTAGAGGGCTTCTTCCAAGAGCTGTACTTGTTGAATTGGGCACTCACTTTGGTGTCATTGTTGGATAGCCTCCCAACATGCTTTCACACCCAGTTTGTGATCAAGATATTCTTGTTCAGAAGTCTCAATGGTAGAGGTGGTAAGTGCAGTGGCTAGGGAATTGTTGGCCAGCCAGTTGGCTGTGGCATGAGGTTCCGTAACACTGGGTTCCAGGATGGAGACATCAACATAACCTGAAAGGCTGGCAAGGATGAGAAAGAGATCAGTAGCACAGAACCAAGGACAGTAATTAGATTTGAGTTTGTCAAGTTTGGGTCCCATGTAAGTTAGATTGGTGTGGACAAGGGCAATGGAAGGTACAAGGGCATCCATGGGGGTAAAGTTTGGGGTGGTCATGGAAGATATCAATTACAGGAGTGTCTTACTCAGAAAGATAGGCCCATAACCTGTTATGTAGAGGTAAGACCTAAAGACAACTAACTCAGTCTCATATATGATATAACAGACTGTATTTTATGTACCTAAAGACAATTAACTAATGGATGACTATTAGTTAGATCATGCACAAATACATAACTGTTTTTTTAACTCACCTCAGTCTCGTATATGATACATATAACAGATTGTTATGTATTTTAGTGATTTTTCCTTTAATTTCCCCTCCAAAAACAAAGAGAATCAAGAAATTGAATTAAAATGTATTTATATCACTTACAAAACTTTGTATACATATTCTTCAGAAATAAATTGAATTTTTACAATTTATTTCATATTTTTAGAGTCAAATCTAAGCTAGATACAAATTTAATTCTTTTTTGTTTTAATAAAATAAATTCATCAGCCATGAAAGATCACATGATATTCACATGACATTTCAAACTCCGACAAGGACAAAACACAATGTGAAATAATCATGCATAATCAAGGCAATATATGTTTATATGTTATTATAATAAAACAGTATTATAATTAACTAAAAGTAAATATAATAACTATATAATAATATCAAACTGGCCACCTAGCACTTATTACACGATGTGCGGGAACATTTGTCACAGCAAGTGTGAAGAGTGGTGGAAGTTCTAACCATTCTATATACGAAGAATATCGACCGTTTAGGTACGACACAATGATGTATTGACTATCTAAGTCTAATACAGATCTAACATGTATTGACTACATAGTTCAATACGGTTGAGGGAATTAGCTATCTAAAGTAGAATAGGGAGCTAAGACGAATAAAGGAGAATCGATTGGGAAGTATGATTTTGAATGACTGCTCGAGTGTCGAAGAGGATAACGAGAGAGTCAAATAACAATGTAGCATGGATTTAGTCCGCACAAATTGAGATAAAGAGGGAGTTTCGACTAGTACAGTTCAAAACTCTGATTGCATAGATAGTCAAAGCCCGTCTGCAACGGTCGAGATGATACCCCAATCACAACTTACAGGACACTAACTGGTGTCTGGGTAAGTCATGGTTGCGGGGTAAAAGGTGTCTGAGTTCTAACTACCGGTGCTAGAATACATTAAGTCTAGTGCATATGCCCTACAAGAGTCAATGTACCAAATGCATAGGTCATTGAACTAATTATATGCATATAATAGAATAGAGAGAAAGTAGAAATAATGGTGGAAATATAGTATGAGCTCGTCCAGACTATATTTCCGGAATATCTTTCACCGTACCTCTCACAGCAAGTGACATTTGTTACAACAAGGTGCAACAGTCACACTGCATGATGGATGTTATATATGCACAGATGTGGAAACATTACATCATCATGTATGCTACTGCAGAAAAAACCAGAAACTCCTGGAATATTCCAGTGCTTCCAAAGGAACAGTTAGAAATAGGTACCACAGTAAATAGAATATTGTAGAATATTCTATAAGGTTCTAGAATATTCTATTATATCTAGAATGTTCTATAGTGTCTTAGAAATAGTTAGAATCTTCCATAATGCTCTAGAATCTTCTAAAATGTCTTAGACTAAAATGTATATAAGGAGCTCAGCTCCAGCCTTGAATATAATATCTTATCATCTTATCAACCCATTTACACCACATCTGTGTGTCACTGCAGCAAGCAGTTTATTGCCACCTCTAGTTGAGCTTCTGGTACCAATCAGGATTCCCTGTCACCTCTTGTTGAGCTTCTGACAATAGTCCTACCCCCTGGTCACCTCTTGTTGAGCTTCTGGTATTAATCCTATACTATAATCACCTCTTAATTGAGTACTGATTATTAGTTTTCTTTACATTGTTATTTGTAGTCTAAGACTTCAGTCACCTCTAGTTGAGTAATTTGACTGTTTATTACATTGCAAATAATCCCTGTTCTATTGCTCATTTATTGTGAATCAGTAAAGCATATTCACATAATATCTTAAGTGTTTGAGCATAAATAAATACTGAGAATATCCTTGCAAGATCCTTAAGACTACATTAAGATCCTGATAAGTTAGTATCATAGTAGACCCTGTAGGTTAGTGTAAATAAAGCATATATTAGCCAAATAAGTGTTTTATTCTATATCTAATCTTTTGACCTGTTTATAAATATTTTTACTGCTTGATAAATAGTATAAAATATATATATACTAGCTAGAATTGAAGTTAAATCTAGCTTCGGAATCAGTAAATTGTTATTATTATTTTAATAGTTGTTGCCACAGAAAAAGAACAAGCTTGCACAAGCAGCTCTCAAAACCTTCTTTGTGAAGTAGGGTGCATATATTCAAGTAAACTCTTGACTTCGGGGTTCTAAGTCTATTTAGGCTGCCACTGATTAATATCAAATACTTAAATTAGTTTACCTTGCAGTGAATTGAGTATTTGCACATTTTGATAGAGCATTGGACTCCTTTTTTGGAAAAGAGTATTAAAATAAGGCTAATACATCACACAGACTGAGGTGATACTATCATAATCCTTCAGTTTATATATGTTTAACCACATACAGTGAGGGACAAAACCCTTCCAATGATTTTTAGTTGTGCAATGATTCTTGAATAACTCAAGAACCACTGTAGATACAGACCTGAAATTTGGTGGTTGGTTAGGTCTATATGTTATTTATATGCCATTAAAATATTATGACATAAGCACTGGTATTTTCCATGCTATAAATAAAATAATAATAAAATCACATTGGAAGGGTTTTGTCCCTGGTATAAAAAGAACACAAATCAAACAATCTAGTACTTGGTATAGCCTCCCTTGGCCTTCAAAACAGCCTCAACTCTTCTAGGCATACTCTCTATCAAATTCTGACAAGTAGAGGCAGGGATCTTCTCCCACTCTGTCTAAACCTCTCCCACAACTCATGAATACTCTTGGGTGCCACTTCATACTCTCCCAGCCTCTTTTTGAGGTAATACCAGAGGTTTTCAATTGGATAAGGTCAGCAGACTGAGGTAGTCATACCATGACCACAAATCCATTATCTTTAAACCAATTGGTGGCCTTCTTGCTCTTGTGTTTGGGATCATTATCTTGCTGAAAGACCACATCTTCTGTGTTCTTGCCATAATACTTCATGATTGCTTGAAGTTCATCTTCCAGAATGCTAACATAAAGGTCAGCATCCATCCTTCCATCAATTTTGGTGGAATATTCTGGTCCTTCCCACAACATACAGCTTCACAACATCAGATTTCCTCCTCCAAACCTGACTGTACCCTCAACCACCCTATCACTGAGCCCCTCTCCTGCCCTTTTCCATACCTAATTCCTCCCATCTGACCCCAAACAATTGATTTTTGTCTCATCTAACCAAACAAACCTCTTCCAATCATCCACAGTCCAGTCCTTGTGTCCCAGAGCAAAGCCCATCCTTGCCTTCCTATGCCTCTTAGTGAGTAAAGGCCTTTTTCTCTTCACCACAGCTCTCATTCCAGCTTTCTTGAGTGCTCTATGAAAAATCTTCACTGAAATGGACTCTCCAGTCATATTTTGAAGGATTTTGGTGACCTCAGTGGCATGTTCTGCCTTCTGAGAAGTGATTTGTTAGAGGGAGTAATGAATATCTGAGGGAGAAAGCTTGCATGGATGGTCACCAGGTGCTTTGGCAAGTGATGGGCAATGGTTAAAGTGAATTCTGGATATAGTAAATTGACCTCTGCCAGTGATTGCAGAGATCTGAGAAGCAGACTTGCCCTTATTGAGCAATCCTTTGTAACTGTTGTTTCCTTTTGTAACCTTTGTCTCCTTTTGTAACTATTGTTTCCTTTTGTGGCTGTGGCTTCCATTTGTGACTGATGTTTCCTTTTGTAATGTTTTCCATTCTGAGAACGCTTTCCGTTCTGAGAACGCTTTCCGTTCTGAGAACGCTTTCCGTTCTGAGAACGCTTTCCGTTCTGAGAACGCTTTCCGTTCTGAGAACGCTTTCCGTTCTCTGAACACTTTCCATTCAAACAATGAGTCTCAGAAATACTTAAAAGTTGTTGATGTGGGGGGGTTTGGGGGGCTTCGCCCCCCAACAAGCTGGAGCCCACAGCGAAGTTGTGGGGCAGGTCGCAAAGTGACCACCCCACAGTGTAGCAAGGGTTCCTAAGCTTGTCATATATTATATTATATATATAAGTTAATTCGCGTTGGTGGGTCCATGGGTGTCATTGCTGAGTCATAAAATAGAAGCACTGCGAGTGAAGCGAGACTTAATTTCCCACAGTCTGTATCTGCTAGTGAAGCGAGCAGCATAGGTTCCCATGGTCACCTGCGAGCGAAGTGAGCCTTAGCTTTCCCACAGTGTTATGGTCACAGATGTTGTGCCTGTCACTGGTTGTTTCTCAATCATGCTCCTCTCTTTGTGCATGTACCGTTTCCTGCTCTCTCCATCTGGGTGCGTGTACCGTTTTTTTCTCTCTTGTGATCCTCCTCCTCTCTCTTTCCTCCAGTCAGTGCATGTACCATTTCCTTCTCTGATTGTCCTCCTCTCTCTTTCCTCCAGTCAGTGCATGTACCATTTCCTTCTCTGATCGTCCTCCTCTCTCTTTCCTCCAGCGAGTGCGTGTACTGTTTCCTTCTCTCTTTGTCCTCCTCTGATCGGCCTCCTCTCTTTCCTCCAGTCAGTGTGTGTACTGTTTCCTTCTCTCTTCATCCTCCTCTGATCATCCTCTCTAGGAGGTGCGTGTACCCTGTCTTTCTCTCTTTGTCCTCCTTTGATCATCCTCTCTTTTCTCCAGGAGGTGCGTGTACCCTGTCTTTCTCTCTTTGTCCTCCTCTGAGTGTCCTCCTCTCTTTCCTCCAGCCAGTCTGTGTACCGTTTCCTTCTCTCTTCATCCTCCTCTGATTGACCTCTTCTCTTTCATCCAGCTGGTGCGTGTATCATTTCCTCTTTTTTCGTTCTCCTCTGATCATGCTCCTCTCTTTCCTCCAGGTCGTGCGTTGTCCACTTTCTTTCTCTCTTTGTCCTCCTCTGAGTGTCCTCCTCTCTTTCCTCCAGCCGGTCCGTGTACTGTTTCCTTCTCTCTCTGTCCTCCTCTAATCAGCCTCCTCAGTCTTTCCTCCAGGAGGCGCATGTACCCTGTCCTTCTCTCTTCTTCCTCCTCTGATCGGCCTCCTCAACAGCATGCACACCCACTCGGGCCAAATGGGCACAGCACTTTGCATGCAAGCATGAACAGGCACGGTGCACCCACTCTCATCCATGGTGCACCCACTCTCATCCACGGTGCACCCACTCTCATCCACGGTGCACCCACTCTCATCCACAGTGCACCCACTCTCATCCACGGTGCACCCACTCTCATCCACGGTGCACCCACTCTCATCCACGGTGCACCCACTCTCATCCACAGTGCACCCACTCTCATCCACGGTGCACCCACTCTCATCCACGGTGCACCCACTCTCATCCACGGTGCACCCACTCTCATCCACGGTGCACCCACTCTCATCCACGGTGCACCCACTCTCATCCACGGTGCACCCACTCTCATCCACGGTGCACCCACTCTCATCCACGGTGCACCCACTCTCCTCCACAGTGCACCCACTCTCGTCCATGGTGCACCCACTCTCGTCCACAGTGCACCCGCTCTCGTCCATGGTGCACCCACTCTCATCCATGGCGCACCCACTCTCATCCATGGCGCACCCACTCTCATCCATGGCGCACCCACTCTCATCCACAGCGCACCCACTTCCATCCACAGGCACATGCCTGCCCACCAACTTGGGCACAAATGGACACAGCGCATTGCATTTGCCAACATGCACACATGCCATGCCTGTTCACAATGCACTGTGCCCTATTGGGCGTGCATTGCATTTTCCAATGCACGCACGTGCCACACCTGTTCCCAGCATGCTGTGCCCGATTGGGCATGCACCCTGCTCTGATCGGCCCCTCCAGTTGGTGCGTGTCCTCTGTCCTTCTCTCTTTGACCTCCTCTGATCGACCTCCTCTCTTTCCTCCAGGAATTGTGTCCCCATTCCTTCTCTCTTCACCCCTCTGTCTTTCCTCCAGATGGTGCATATACCCATTCCTTCTCTCTTCGTCCTGCCCTGATTGGGCCCCTCTCTCTTTCATCCAGCCACTGCATCTACCGTTTCCTTCTTCCTCTGTCCTGCTCTCCCTCTGTCCTATGCTGATTTACCTCCTGTTTCTTTCCTCCAGCCGGTGCATGTGGCATGTCGTGCGCGGGTGGGGTCCGCAGGTGTTGCCACATGTGCACTCATGCACCATCTCACTCATGTCCCACAACTGGGCGTGTTACCTCAAGAATGTGCACATGCGAACACGCCCATTCATGCGCGGGTGTTGCCATATGTGCACTCACGCACCTCACTAATGTCACGCAACTGGGCATGTTACCTCACGAACTCGCCCATTTGTGAGCATGTGGGGGTGCGCGGGTGTTGTCTCTTTGTCCTCTGATCAGCCTCCCCTCTTTCCTCCAGCCGGTGCATGTACTGCTCCTTCTCTCTTTCCTCCAGCCGGTGCATGTACTGCTCCTTCTCTCTTTCCTCCAGCCAGTGCGTGTACTGCTCCTTCTCTCTTTGCCCCTCTCTCTTTCCTCCAGCTGGTGCGTGTACTGTTTCCTCCTCCCTTTGTCCTCCTCTAATTGGCCTCCTCTTTCCTCCAGCCGGTGCATGTACCCTTTCCCTCTCCCTTCATCCCCCTCTCTCTTTCCTCCAAGAGGTGCATCTACCATTTCCTTCTCTCTTCATCCTCCTCTGATGGGCCTCCTCTCTGTTTCCTCCAGCCAGTGCATGTACTGTTTCCTTCTCCCTTCATCCTCCTCTCTCTTTTCTCCAGGAGGTGCGTGTACCCTTTCCTTCCTCCATCCTGCTTTGATCGGCCCTCTCTTCCCTCCAGGTGGTTTGTGTACCCTTTCCTTCTCTCTTCTTCCTGCCCTGATCACCCTCCACTCTCCTCCAGCTGGTGCGTGTGATTCTCTCTTTTGTCCAGGAGGTGCATGTACTGTTTCCTTCTTCCTCCATCCCCCTCTGATGGGCCTCAATTAAATCTGAATAATTCAAATAAAATATAATAAATGAACATAAAATGTTTAAAAATAAAATAAAATAAATTGAAATGAAAAACAATAAAATAAAATAAAATAAAATTCAATAAATCAAAATAAAATACATTAAATCAAAATAAATAAGTTAAGTGACCACAGTAATTACTGCAGTTGAGAGTCAATTTAACCACTCTTTCCATTTGTAATCATTGTTTCCTTTTGAAATCCAACAAATAAAATCATGGCAATAATCCATCCATGCTTAAAGAATGGTTATCAATTTTCTGTCAATCAATGTCTTTCTCTACTATCATTGCTCTTCTGACCTGGGATTACTTTTTGGGCCTGTGATTACTTTTGTGAGCTATCATTGCTTTTCTGGCCTATCATTACTTTCTGAGATAGAGTGGCTGGAAAAGGAAATCATTAAGTGGGTGTGTTGTTGGGTATCACAATGCCAGAGGACAGTATATGTAGGTTGAAAATACACACGGGCCTGAACAATGTGGTTCTTAACCCAAAGGTTCTATGTAAATCAATGTTTGAACTGGAGATTAGTAGAATACAAGACAATAATTTATACTAAAAGATTCAATGACAGACATGAGTGGAATGGAAGGAAAGTGGGATATGAAGAGAAACAAATTGAGGAAGAATGAAAAAGCCAAATATGTAGTATTTGAGAATGTTATTATTGATCCATGAGTAAGTATTCAGTGTTAGGATACACACACAGGGCAGGTTTCCGGAGAAACCCGCAGGATATCTGTGTGAAGGGTATGCTTTTACCACAGTTTCATTGTGGTAAAACACTCCTTTTATTTTATTTATATTTTACATATTCTATTCATATTTTTCTATCTTTCATATTCTTCGAATATTGCATATTTCATTAGTTCGAAGCATTGTGTATACTTGTGGGTGCACTCAGCACCAATTGGAACTCAGACACACTTTAACCCAAGAACCACCACTTGTAAGACACAAACTAGGTCTACTACAAGCGGTGATCAGGGTAACATGTCAGCTACTACATAAGTAGCAGTATCTGAACTACTGAGCACTTCTGGCCTCGAACTGTAATACTCGAGGCCTCCACTCGAACCATCGCACTTGTTGACTCCTTCGTCATCTCATGCTCTTTCTCTCACTTTCTCTTATATTGCACCGAATAGGTCAATATCCTTCCTTTCTACTCATTTCTTCATATATAGAACGGTCAGAATCTAGCGACTCTTCACAGTGGTGATCCGGGCCGGACCGTACTTTCCCTACGAAGAAAAACATTTTATTCAATACGAAATTCTAACTACACAGCTGCGAAGTGTCAACATTCGCAACTTGGCAAAACACTGTCTGGAGTTTCTCGCAAGCTGAGCGTTGCGAATCTGGTCAAATGGAAGGTAACTTGAACTTCGAGCAGTCGAGTCCCTTGGAAAGGCAAAATGCTCGCATCTTCATAAAGGATACCCTGGTCTTCCCGCCGAGACAAGTTATGCTCGAGCATCATGGCCAACTACTTTATCCGGAGCCTGTCAATGTGAAGTGGAGCTCCTACTACGCTTCTCGAGTTTCGAGAGATAAGGTCATCACTGCCACGAAGAATTACAGGACTAGATACCCATCCATGCCTGCAACAGTAGCAGTTTGGCTAGGTCAGTATCATGGCATCATATCAGCACACAATTTATTCACTTGGCCTGGAACTCTCGACGAGGTAACAAAGTTGATCCCGAAGTGGTCAAATGAAGTGATGTTCTTCTGAGAAAAGGGAATAGCAGGTATCAAGATGGAACTGTTCACTCTCCTCACTGATTTACTTTGTGTGCATGATGATCTGCTACAGATTATGCATGTATTGCTCGGAGGGGACCACATCGTGCCAAGGGTTGATAAGGATTTCATATACATTCAAACATTGAAGGAATCCATATACGGTAAACCCTCGAATGTGTGCTTCGCCTACTTTACTCTCAGGTCGAAATTGATGCACAACCTGGAGAGATGTAACAAGATGATGGTGGAATTGCTCAATGGGTTTGATGAGCCAACACGAACACCCTCTGGTCCCTTTCACGAAGAATGTCCTGGAATCTATGCCAGATCAACTGCCAAAAAAGGACAGTTGTCTTTCTCAAATGTGTCTGCAGAAAAGATCACATTCAAAGTCGTCTCCAGTTCCCCATCATTCTCAGGTCGAGATTCGCGGTGTCCTGACGAATCTCGCCATCTATCACCTATCCATCCTATCCCATTTACTCCGCCGAGTGGACCCTCCAATAAGTTGTCCAATAGCTCGAATGATTGGGACTGCAGTAAAGGGTTGGAAACTGGGGGGCAGAAATCAGACAATGGTTCTGACAATAGAAAAGGCTCAGAACAGGACTCACCAACGGTAAAGGCATCCCATCTTGCAGGACTCGACAAAAGCTTTCCCATGGAGATACCACCAGGAATTCGTCGACACATGCCCCTAATTCCAGAATGGGGGGCACTGATGAAGTTTCTGCAAATGGAAGGCAATCACGGACACACCATGCTGGACACCTCTCGACAGACCAAGCCGAGGACAGATACTTTCCCATTTGACCCAGGATGCTCCCTCAAAAATTATGTCATTTGGAGGATGATTCTTATGTTGCGAGATTGTTCTGGCACAACAATATCGCAACAGGGGGGCAGTATAGGGGATATAGGGGAAGGCACATACAGGATCGTCACCTATTGCCAGAAAAAGCATGCAAACGACTTCATCACCAGTCTCGCTGATGGAACAGTCGAGAGCGGGGTGCAGTGCGTGAGCACAGGTGCAAGTGTGCGGGAGTATGGGTGCATCACATGGATATGGGTGTGGCAGTGTGCAAATGACTACATCACCAGTCTCGCTGATGAAACAGTTGAGAGCTGGTGCAGTGCATAAGCACATAGCTGCACAGGTGTGCAAGCATGAAAACACATCAGGCCTGCACAAGTACGCTGTGCGAACGCGCCAACGCGGTGCATGCGTGCGGCGTGTGGATGTGGTGCGTGCACGCGATGTGTGGATGTGGTGCGTGCACGTGATGTGTGGATGTGGTGCGTGCACGCGATGTGTGGATGTGCGTGGATGTGCGCGCGCGTGGTGCATGGATTTGGTGCGCACGTGTGGGGTGTGGACGTGGAGCGTGGATGTGGGGCGTGTGCATGGGGCGTGGATGTGACGCGCGCGTGCAGGGCGTGGACGTGGTGAGTGCACACGGGGCGTGGAAGTGGTGAGTGTGTGCGGGGCATGGATGTGGTGAGTGCGCGTGGCGCATGGACGTGGTGCACGCACGCGGCGTGTGGACGTGGTGCATGCGCACGGCGTGTGGACGTGGTGCGTGCGCACGGCATGTGGACGTGGTGCGTGCACACGGCACATGGACATGGGTGTGCGGTGCGTGGGTGCATAGGTGCCGGTGTATGAGCGTGGCGCGTAGATGTGGGTACGCTGCACAGGTGCACAACTGTGCAAGTGCGCGTGCACGAGTGTGCACCGTATAGGTATGCAGGTGCGCCATGCAAGTAGCAACGGCTCCCCCAACGGTTCCTCGTCGCCACATCCCAGATCCGGATCGAGCCAACTGCACAAATGCACTGCACGGATGTGCAAGTGCACCGCGAAGATACGCAACCACACTGCGCGAGCATGTCAACACGTCGCGTGGGCGTGCAAGTACACCGCACGAGCACACCAACACGTCACACGGGCGCATGAGTGTGCCACATGGGATACAGCACACGGGCGTGGTTTGAAGACGCGGTTGCACGACTGTGCGACTGCACTGTGCGAGTGCGTGATTGCACCGCGCGGGCGTGCCACGCAGGTATGCCAGTACACCCCGCGGGTGCACAAGTGCGGTATGAAGGCGCGGTTTGCGGACATATGGTACAAGGCGTATGGGTGCGGTCCATGGGTGCGGTTCAAGAGCGTGCTGTGTGAGTGCGCAAAGTGTGGCAGGGGTGTAGTTCAAGGGTGTGCTGCGCAGTGTTTCAAAAGTGTGCAAGTCATCCTTCCAAACAATGAGGATATGAGGTCGACAGTGGAACACGAGACAGACTAAAGGACTGACTTCCAAAACTTGTGGACACAGGGCCGTGTCACCTCACAACGAAGCCTTCACACTGGCTCAACTTTCAATGTCATCTACTCTTAGCTTTCCCCTCTGCTAAAGCTTCGTACTGAAATAGTCGAAGCTTTGCTTTTCTGACCTTTGCAACTTATGGGTTTGGCTCGGTGTGTGACACTTTCTGATCAGCCATTCACAGATTCGGATTCAGTGTGCGACGCCTTACGACACTGCCCTGATAACTTCACACCATCTCAACCTTCACCTTGCTTCTTCAGTAAAACCCGTGACTTGTCTCGATGTCAGTCTTGGTCCTGACGTCAGTCTTGTACTCTTCCCCACTCCTTGTCATCAGCATCGACACTACTACTGTCCCACGACGTTGTTGACGTGCAGGAAATGGCGTCGACGGAACTTCTCTTGGTCGGGGAGACGTCCAGGGAATCTGGTCTAGCAGAGGTTGTTTCAAAGGAACGTCGAAAAATAGAGGGACGGGGTATGATGGTGCGATTGCGTGACTGCGCTGCAAGAGTTCACGACCGCACGATCGCGCTGCACGGGTGCACGACGGCACGACGGTGTGACTGCATGACGGTGTGACTGCGCGATCGCACTGGACGAGTGTGCGACGGCACGACTGCGCTGCACGGCTGCGCGACGGCGTGACTGCGCGACTGTGCTACAGCACGACTGTGCTACAGCACGACTGTGCTACAGCACGACTGTGCTACAGCACGACTGTGCTACAGCACGACTGTGCTACAGCACGACTGTGCTACAGCACGACTGTGCTACAGCACGACTGTGCTACAGCACGACAGTGCGACTGCACGACGCTACGACTGTACGACCGCACTGCACGGGTGCGCGATGGTGCGACTGCGTGACTGTACGACAGCGCGACGGCGCGACTGCACAACGGTACGACTGCGCGATGGTACGACTGCGTAACTGCGCTGCAAGAGTTCACGACCGCACGACCGCGCTGCACAAGTGCGTGACTGCGTGATCGCACTGTACGATTATGCGACCGCACGACTGCGCTGCATGGGTGCGCGACGGCGCGACTGTACGACGGTGCGACTGTGCAACGGTACAACGGTGCGACTGGGCTACATGAGTGCGCAACTTGTGCTACACGGGTGCGCAAATGCGGTCTGGGGGCACAGCTTGAAGATATACTACATTGATGCAACAACGACGGTGGTACACTCTAAGCTCACTGGCTGTGCAACACCACACCTCAATGACTTCGCTGATGAACACAGACTTCCAGTGGAATTTGCGAGTTGTGTCAATGTGCTCGTCACTTGCAGTCAAATTCATGAGTGTGCTTCTCACACATGCCGACGTGCCTGTAGCCCTCTGGTTGCACAACACCATGCCCTGACAACGTCTCGCCAACAGACAGGGACTCTTTCCCCTTCACCCCTTTCACTTTCGATTTCAGTTCATGTGCTTTCGTTAGGCATAGCGACGACACACATTTTCGATAGGTGTGACTTGTGATGTCAAAGTCGGCTGCGACGGGGGCAGGAAAAGCAGTTATGTGCCAGTGTTGGGATTTTGGAGCGAGGAATGCGTACACACCCAACTCAAGTACCGTATTCGGGTTCATTATTACAATCGTACTGAACTCAGTTGATTTCGTGATTTTTTCTTTTTCCTCCAGACTTGCCCACCTACTCGCAGCATTTCTGGACACTTTCTAGACCTTCCATGGGCTAGACCTTTTGGGAACACAGACTGGTGCACAATAATGGTTAATTTGCAAGATCGTGGTGGAATCACAATATCGCAAAGTGGGGGGCGGTATAGGGGGCATAGGGTATACATCCTGGCATGCTGCTAGGTCCCATAGACTAGCAGCATGGAAAGATCCTAATCCTGAGTCTTACACTATCTCGCCACAGCAAAGCATCATAAACCTCCTCCGGTACTCATTTAAGGAGGAGGAGATTCCGATGGACTCTAATGATAGCTTACCCTCCTAACCCCAAGATGCACTGCCCAACGAGTTACATGACAGTCTGTCCGCCTACAGGACATCTACTATGAGGAATGCCTCGTGTCCTGGAAGGAGAAAATGTGGCAGTGTCTAGAAGGCTATCAAGTAGTCCATTTGCTGTTCGAGGACTGAAGGAGTGCTCGACTAGGGACTGCTCGACTAGGGACTGAAGGAAAAGAATGGATCTATTTTTTTCCCCCTTCCCTTCCCTCCCTTTTTCTACATTGACATCTTCCCTTACTGCTCCTAAACCCACCAACCTCTCTTCGAATACTGGGGTCTTGGCACCTTGTAGTTTGGGGGGCTCCACACAAGATACCTGGGGGGCATCCCTGAAGCTTTCCAGAACTTCGTATAGCACATCCCTTCGAACTGGGGGGCACTGTGAAGGGTATGCTTTTACCACAGTTTCATTGTGGTAAAACACTCCTTTTATTTTATTTATATTTTACATATTCTATTCATATTTTTCTATCTTTCATATTCTTCGAATATTGCATATTTCATTAGTTCGAAGCATTGTGTATACTTGTGGGTGCACTCAGCACCAATTGGAACTCAGACACACTTTAACCCAAGAACCACCACTCGTAAGACACAAACTAGGTCTACTACAAGCGGTGATCAGGGTAACGTGTCAGCTACTACATAAGTAGCAGTATCTGAACTCTAAGCACTTCTGGCCTCGAACTGTAATAGTCAAGGCCTCCACTCGAACCATCGCACTTGTTGACTCCTTGTCATCTCGTGCTCTTTCTCTCACTTTCTCTTATATTGCACTGAATAGGTCAATATCCTTCCTTTCTACTCATTTCTTCGTATATAGAACGGTCAGAATCTAGCGACTCTTCACAATCTGGTAGGACTTGGCTTCAGCTTATAGGCTGCACCCTCGCTAGATCGTAGGTTGTGAGTCAAGGTTGGTGAGAGGTATAGATGCGCCGGAGCCCGTGGGCTCCAACTAATGCGAGCGGTTTAGATCAAGTAGGGTTTTAAGTGGAAAATGCTATTAGATTACTGGGGGGAATCTAAGCTAATTTTCTGACTGGATTGTATGTACAACATCTGCCAGTTTATATAGACCATGGAGTGAATAACATACCAAATCCAGTAATGGTGAAACGAGACTAACAAAACATAAAACGGGAATAGTAAACACCAAGTTTGGTGTTAGGAACAGGATGGAACGGAGTGGAGTCCAAATCGTGACAAAGCATAACCCATAACGGGAAATGGAGCGGGAGCGGAGTCCTAAATAGTGACAGGTCATTTGAATAAAACGGGAATGGGGCTTGATTAGAGCGGTGACGGGATTCTGAGCGGGTTCCAGTGACTGATGCGTGGGACGAAGACGGACATAGACAGAGACGGAGTCCGGGGGAGTCCGGTGACTGATATGTATCGTAATGAGGTCGAAACGTAACAAGTCTTGTTGTAACGGAGTCCAGGCGGGAAATCCTATAAACAGACAATTGGTGCGTGTAGGGCGTGATGGCATACATGTTAGTGCCCGGAGTCCGGTGGGATTGTCTGGTCGTAACAGTACCCTCCCTTTATGCCGAAGTCCCAAAGAGGCTCTAGACCTAAATAAGGTTCTTGTCGGCTACACGCATGTGTCAAAAGTCATGTCGGTTACACGTATGTGTCAAAGAGTCAGGTGATCTGGAAGGTAAGGTTCAAATGCGGCGAGGCTATATATAATTTTGAAAAAATAGAAATTTCTTTCTTCTTCATTACCCCCACATCATCACCATGGGACCAAAGCCAATGCCACGCAAACCCATGCCGACCGCTGGGCCCTCACGGGCAATCCATACCAGGCGCCACTCTCTCCTGCCCAAATCTTGGCACAGCGGGACGAGCAGCGTCGACAGCGAGAAGAGGTGGAGCGAGAAGCCTGGGAGGTCGAGGAGGCCCTGAATAGGGAATACCAGGTGGCAGTGGCCATGGAGGAAGAGGCTGTGAGGCAGAAGCAGAGGGATGAGGAGGAGGCTGCGTGGGTGGCCGCGGAGAAGGCCAAGGTGGCGGCAGAGAAAGCCCAGGTGGCCACGGTAGTTGCAGGAAAGGTAAGTCCCAACATTTCGACTTGTCATTGTTTTGACTTGGCATTTTCAGCGCAAGGCGGCGGAAGTCAAATCAGAGTCCGAGGGGGAGCTGGAAAGCCCCAACAAAGTAAGTCTCAGGTCCGTGGGGATACCATGGAGCTAACCACATCAACAGAAAGCAAGGAAGGTGGTGCCAGTCCGCCTACCGACTCGGAACGACCCATGGTGTTCTGGTTGTAATGACCGGAACACTGAATGCAATCGGAAGTCTGGACGGGCCCAGGGTGCTATCAGTGCGTGCATCTCAAGGTGAGATGCTCGCTTGTTCACGAGCAGGCCACAGGGTCCGGTTCACAGGAGAATGGTGGGTCGGACGGGTACTCCGGTCTGGAGGAGGCCTTGGGATGGATCGCCGAGGGCATAGAAACCCAAAACGAGTTGCTCCGGAAGAGCAACAAGGTCAGTGTCATCATGGCCAATGATCTCCATGCAATCCGTGGGGACCATTACAAGTTCCTAGTGGAGTATGCCAGCTTTATATATGAGAAGCCGGAGGCTGGGTCAGATGAGGGAGAGGTGCCCATGGAGGTAGTGGAGCTACCTGAGGAGATGAATGAGGTGGGAAAAGCTGAGGTGGAAAAGGAGGCGGGGAAAAACGATAGTCCCATAAATGTGGACTGAAAAGTAATATAGAATAAAAAATAATTGAACATAAAAGTAAAGTGTGAAAAACATAAGAATGAAAGTCAAAAGCAAAGTCAAAGTCAAAGTCAAAGTCAAAGTCCGGGGGAACCCCACTTAAGGACTTGACAAGACATGTCAGAACCTGTAAAAGCAAAGAGAGACACAGGGCAACAGGGAATAATGAAAATGAGTCCAAACGTATCACAGGGTCCACGGGGTGTGGTCAGAGAGACAATAATGGTCCAGGTTTGAGTGGGTAAGCTGTATGAAAGTCAGTAATGATTTCCATGGCATTACCGAGTTCCGTGGCCAAAATCCATGAGGTCTCTTCATCGGTGCCCTCGTATCCCGCCCACTTGACCAAGTAAAGCAGTTTACAAGTGCGTCGACACTAATCAATTTTTGAATCTAAAATCTGTGAGATTTCAAACTCGGGTTCTCCGTCAATGATAACAGGAGGAGGCGGAGATTGCACGCGATCCGGGATAGTGTTAGCAGTACAAGGTTCTAGCATAGAAACATGAAATACCCGGTGTACCACGTGCATGCTATCTGGAAGCCGTAGAGTCCAAGAGACTGAACCTACTTGTGCGATAATTTCAAATGGACCTAAATATTTTTCAGCAAGCTTTTTTGATGGACAGGTAGTCCAGAAGAATTGGGCTTTGACATAAACACGGTCGCCAATATTGAAGTTGGGTGGTGGGATCTGGTGTCTGTCCGCTGAAAGTTGGTATTGCTCTTGCACGGACAATATTGCAGTCCGGAGTTCCTCGTGGAGCTCGTGGAGGTCCGTGGTGAACTCTTGAGCGCGAGCAGAGGCGAGATTTCATACTGGATGTACTGTAATATTTGGATTATATCCTTTATTTGCAAAGAACAGGGAAACGCCAGTAGTGGCCAAGGGTGCATTGTTGTAAGCAAACTCTGCAAGTGGTAACAAGGATTTCCAATTGTCCTGTTGATAGTTGCAATATACACGGAGGTATTGTTCCAATGTCTGGTTGATGCGTTTGGTTTGTCCGTCGCCTTCCGGGTGGTGTCCGGACATGAAATGTAATGTCATGTCCAAGGATTTTCCGAGGGATCTAAAGAAGTGAGACATGAACTCTGATCCTCTATCAGAAGTCACGTGGGACGGAACTCCGTGCTTGGAAAATATGTGGATAATGAAAAGTTCCGCTAACTGCACGGACGTAATTGTGTCATATGTAGGGATGAATATACCTTGTTTTGAGAATCTGTCAACAACGACTAAAATGGCAGAAAAGCCTTCAGAATCCAGTAGGTGTTCAATGAAATCCATAGAGATAGAATTCCACGGGTGTTCCGGTACCAGGAGTTGTTTCAAAAGGCCGTATGGCTTGTGTCACTGAGATTTTGAGCAGGGACAAGTAGTGCAAGATTTACAATAGTGCTTAACGAATCCACGGAGTCTGGGCCAAGTATATTCTCTTCTTATTAATGATAGCATTTTGTTGTACCCGAAGTGTCCTGAGAGTGGATGATCATGTTTGTATTGAAGGATCCTGAGGCGGAGGCCATCAGAGTCCGGTACATAGATGCGATCGTCAAGTCTAATGAAACCATGCTGATCAAGAGACCACCGGGGTTGACCGGGGTCCACGGGGTTGTCAAGGTGAGCTTTAGTGATTGGGTCTAGCGGAATTGCCGACAGAATATCTTGATGTAACTTCTCAATATCCATAATGATAATTCCACGGACAATGGGATTGACGAGGGAAGTTGCGCGGACCGATGCGGTAAGTTGTTGATTCGTGAAAACAGGTTTCAGATTGTGCGGGTTTACCATGGCATAGTCGTTGCTCCCCTCTTTAGGATAGACATCCCATCATCTAGTTAAAGCGTCGGGTTTGCCGCCGAGATGGCCAGGTCAAAAACAGATAATCATATTGAAAGCGGATAGATATTCAGACCAGTGGGCCTGCCGGCGGGTCAAAGGTTTTGTGGTAGAAAGGTATTCCAGGTTTTTGTGATCTGTTACAATGTCAATAGGAGTTCCCAAGCCTTCCAAATAGTGTCGCCATGCTTTGAAAGCTGAAAAGATTGCCAGGAGTTCCTTATCATGAACGTTGTAGTTGAGCTCAGCTCTGGTGAAAGTCCGGGACAGAAAAGCCATGGGGTGGACCTCTCCGTCGACAGAATGGCTCCAAGTGCATAATCCAAGGCATCCATTTCGACGATGAGCGGGAAGTCCAGTTTCCAATGTGACAGAATAGGAGCTGTAGAAAAAGAATTTTTTAAAAGATTGAAAGCTTTTTGACACTTATCATTAAAGTTCCACGGAGTACCCTTATGCGTAAGACGGGTAAGGGGTACCATGATGTCGGAATATCCACGGATAAAACGTCAGTAAAAATTGGCAAAGCCAAGGAAGGATTGTATGTCTTTAACCTTTCGGGGTTTGGGCCAATCTTTGATGACTTGTACTTTAGTTTCATCCATGCGGAGTCCATCGGGTCCCATCATGAAACCTAGGTATTCCACGGAGTCCATGTCAAAAGTACATTTTTTACCATTTGCGAATAAACCATGTTGTCTGAGTCTCCGGAGAACACCGCGGGGTCCTCGGAGTAGATAAGAATGTCGTCCAAGTAAACAATGACGCATACATCGAGCATGTCAGAGAAAATGTCGTTGATAAAATGCTGAAAAACAGAAGGAGCATTGGTGAGTCCAAAGGGCATCACCAACCACTCAAAGGCCCCATAGCGGGTTCTAAAAGTGGTTTTTCATTTGTCGCCCGCGGTAATCTGGACCAAGTGATAGGCATGTTTGAGATCTATTTTGGTGTAAATCCGGGCATTCCGTGGAGCATCGAGCAGATCAGATATTAGTGGGAGTGGATATTTATCCTTTTTGGTGACAGCATTGAGTCCTCTAAAATCAACACATAGTCGAAGGGATCCATCCTTTTTTCTGACAAACAGATCAGGTGCTCCAAAAGGAGACTTTCAGGGTTGGATAAAACCTATGGACAAATGTTCATCCAGGAAATCGCAGATTGTGGAGAGTTCCGTGGACGAGAGCAGGTAAATATGTCCTAGGGGTGGCTGGGCGCCATCTTCAAGATCAATTTTTAAGTTGTATTCTCTGTGAGGCGGAAGCCGGTCAGCTTTTCGCTTGCTAAAAACATCCACGAAGTCATGATATTTCTCCGGGACGCCTTCTAGGTCAGTGGCTTGCTCAGATTCAGATACCGGGGTTGAAAAACATCCAGTTGCTTCATCAATTTTTAAGTTGATAGTGAATGCCTGGGACCCATCCATTTTTGAAGCCCTAATAAAAGCTGCAGCATTAATCAGAGAAATGGATGGAGGTGCCGTGGGTTCTGGGGAAGCCAAGGGTGCCGTAGGGATCACAGGAGTCCTCGAGACTGCAGGTGCTGGGAAGGCCATGGGTGCCGTGGAGGCTGAGACAGGTGCGGTTTCCTCGGCCACTGTGGGGGTCCGGAATGTTATACTGTTAGCTATCCAGTCAATCAACAGATTGTAGTGGGTAAGCCAGTTATGTCCTAGGACCACCGAGCAACTTGAGTCTAACTGGGTCACATAGAAAGTGACCAATTGAGATGTTCCACAAGGGAAACTGATGGGTAAATCACAAGCTTGGGTAACAACCGAATTACTTGTGCCATCGAAGAGGTGGAGTCCGATGGGATTTATCGAATAAGTTGACAAAAAATTTTTTTGTGTGAATTTTGTATCTAAAAAACAATGAGTAGAGCCGGAATCTATGAGAGCTGAAAAAATGAAGTTTGGGATCATATTAGACATAAGTTTAATGAAAAATGAATCAGAATGTGAGAGAGCAGATGCGTTGAGGCAAGTAAACTCTTGAATGCGTGGAGAGGCAATGCAACCCCCAACCCCCGCGGAGTCCGTGGGGTTGCTCACTCTTTTTTCGAGTCGGAAGCCGGTTTGTCCTTCGATGGGGTCTCCGTGGAGGCTTTGGCTGTTTGACCTGTTGAAGAGTTTGCTTTTGCCAGCGGACATTCCAGGACTCGATGACCAGGTTTCCTGCACAATAGACAGAGGTTGTTGTCCATACGACATTGTCTTTCTTGTGGGGTCAATTTGCCATCGGGTCCGAGTTTGCCTGAGAGGTCGGGTTTTCCAGCTTGCTTGCCGGACTGTTGACCTTTGTTATTGTCCTTGTTGTCCTTGTTGTTGTTGTTGTTTGAAGACTTTTTATCGTTCTTCTTGTCAGATTGTGTGGAGTTGCCGGTTGATGAATTGTTTTGTTGTTTTTATTGGCCGTGGACTTGTTCACTTTGTCCGTGGAGGTCTCGCGGGCAACTTCCACACGACGTTCCCAATAACGTGCATCTGCGTTTTGAGCTTTGAGGCGCATACGGGACAGGGTTTTTGGCTTGCCATCTTCACCTTTTGAGACTTCGTCTTTAAGGCGGGATGGCAGACCAGCGTAGAATTGGTGGTGGAGAGCGGGATCGCCCCACTGACAACGAGCTGCAAGATTATTGAATTGGACGATGTAGTCTGTGATGCACTGTGTGTCCTTCATACGAAGATTTGTGAGACTATTCTCAGCTTCTCCTGTCAGGTCATATGGGCCAAAGTTGGTTTCAAACTCCTCAACAAAAGCATCCCAATTTTCGAGCCAAAGCAGCTCATCCTCAGAAATTCCGCTAAAAGCCGGTTCGAACCATTTCAACGTGGATCCCGACAAGTATGAAAGTGCGTAGTTGACTTTTCGGGAGTCTGTGGAGAATGCAGCGGCACAATCGTGGAAATTGAAGCGACATTGCATGAGGAAAGTAGAGAGTTTGTTTGGGTTAGAACCCGTGAAGGGTTCCGGAGCATTGACTTTTGACCGTGGAGGTTCTTGTTCCTTTCTTTTTCGTTCTTCTAGCAGGTGCGTCATAAATATATCTACAGTACCTGCTAAAAACTCAGAAGTAGGATCCCCCAAGTGCGGTCGTTGACTAGGCAGAGGATTTTCGACACCTTTGCCCTTGTCGGGGCCCACAGATTCTTCCTCGTGCTCGGAGTCACCCTGGTTTTCCAGGACTTCTTCAATACTGGCTTCTTCCACGGGTTCCGACTGGTTCGCAAGCATCTGGCTGGTATACAAAGTTAACGGGGACTGAAGAGTTGACGGTCCAGGTAATGATGCCTGTGCATGTGTATTCCTTCTTGGTGGCATAATGAAACAATCTGTGAGTGTAAGTCAGAAAATACTGTTAGGATACACACACAGGGTGGGTTTCCGGAGAAACCCACAGGATATCCGGTAGGACTTGGCTTCAGCTTATAGGCTGCGCCCTCGCTAGATCGTGTTGTCCAATTTCAAACGGACGGACGGGGATCCCGGGGAGTCCAGGCGGGGTTCGTGGGTCGTAGGTCGTAAGTCGGGTCGTGGGTCGTAAGTCGGAGGTCGTGGGTCGTGAGTTGAGTAGGTTGAGAGAGATAGATGCGCCGGAGCCCATGGGCTCCGACTAGTGCGAGCGATGTGAATTGAGTAAGGTTTTTAGAGCGGAAAATATTATTAGATTACTGGGGGGAATCTAAGCTAATTTTCTGACTGGATTGTATGTACAACATCTGCCAGTTTATATAGACCGTGGAATGCATGACATACCGAATCCAGTAATAATGAGACGAAACGAGCAAAACATAAAACGGGAATAGTAAACACCAAATTGGTGTTAGGAACGGGACGGAATGGAGCGGAGTCCGAATCATGACAAAGCATAACCCATAACGGGAAATGGAGCGGGAGCGGAGTCCTAAATCGTGACAGGTCATTTGACTAAAATGGGAACGGGGCTCGATTAGAGCAGTGACGGGCTTCCGAGCAGGTTCCGGTGACTGATGCGTGGGACGAAGACGGACATAGACAGAGACGGGGTCCGGGGGAAGTCCGGTGACTGATATGTGTCTTAATGAGGTCGAACGTAACGAGTCTTGACGTAACGGAGTCCGGGCGGGAAATCCTATAAACAGACGATTGGTGCTTGTAGCACGTGGGGGCGTACGAGTTAGTGCCCGGAGTCCGGCGGGATTTGTCCGGTCGTAACAGGTTTCAAATACGGCTTGAATTAGTCCCGATCATTTTCATCCATCCCAGTTCAGGCCAAATGACCTTTCTGTTTAATTGCTATTTTAATCGAAAACCAATGTCTGGGTTGGTCGTTTCCTTGCTTGTTGCACGAAAGCCCTCAAATTACGATGGCAAACACTTCGACTATGCAACAGTTTAAAGAGAAATCTTAATTTATTCAGTACATGCCATTTTTTTTAGCTGCGTTTGAAAAATAGTCATACAGATTGATAATTGATATTACTAGAGTATAATAGCCTCATCAACAAGTGGACAAGTGTCCAGTGGAAAGCATCCATCCTAGATTTGCATTATGACAAAGGGATGAAGTCAAAGCAACTTCAAACAGTTCGTAAAAACGCCTCCAAGCTCCAAAGATGACATATCAGCCCAGTGTTTAAGTAAAATAGCCTTTTTATGGATTGTGCTTATGCTCTCTGTGAGAGAATATATTCTGGTGCGGTGCTGTTAGATGGTCATTCAGAGGTGTAACAACTAAACGATCTAGCCCCGATCCGGGAGGAAGGTCTTGTTCATGACAATATTCTCACACATTGTGCATAAGCGCTGAGTCACCAGTGAATGACATGTTAATGTTAATCACAAGATAGAAATTCCATAGCTCACTCAATTTATTAGATAATCGTACCAACCTTGATCAATGAGGTTACTTGTATATTTGATAATTGAAACAACATACACTTCTACAGGATAGCAAGGGAGCGACACAAATTAGGCAACGAAGAAACTCTTATCTAAACATTCCGAGTCGATTTGATCAAAAAACTTGACATTCACCGCATAGTTTTCATTCTCTTGTGTGGGTTACTTTGACTGGAACGGGGCATCCTAGCTTTCAGTGAATCAGCCATTGAACCAATATAACGTTCCACAACATCCCATCGCAAAACGGCTACATCACCCTTCCATTCCCCTTTCAGACGTTTCTGCTGTTCGTCGTCAGGAGTTGCAATGATGCGAAGGAATCTGGGGGTCTGTCGCGTTGAGTGCGAAGCAGATTTCTGCTGAGCTCGGATGCTGCTGCGGAGTTTTTTGCGATAACTTTGAGCTATTGGCGTGTATACTGCTGACCCGAGAACCATCTCCAAACTCCCTGTCAAATCATCCACCAGATTTGGGCAAGACACTCGTGCATATCGATCCCGTGTCCCTCCCTTCTATAAACATCGGAATAAAGGTTGAGTGCGATAGGGTTTACAAGTGTAATACTTACCTGCACCGTGTAAAAGAATTCGGGAGTAACAGAAGTGATGGCATCCCGCCATTTCTGAGCATTCAGGGTTGGTGAAACTTTTGCTTGCACTGCAAGAATAATCAGCTCCTTCGTCTCCTTGTCTTGAAGGGTACACATCACGTCAGGGCCCATGTGGTTATCTGGAAAAAGAAAGGGTTTTCCATCTGGATCGTGCAAGAAAGCGAGAACGTCTTGAGGGGAATTAGCCTTGAGACCCAAGCGGTCAGAAGTGCCTGTCTTCCACGATACCGGGTAGCATTGCATTGTGTCATCAGCCACACGCTTCAGCGTGACTAAGGTAACTTTCCTCGACCCTAATGATTCGCTACAGTGGAAGGCGTGCGAGAGAGGTTTGAACTCCCCCCCAAAAGTCTCCATCAGCACGAGAAGGATCGCCTGTTCAAACACATAACCAAGTACAGAGGGGTTACAAGCACTGCGAAGTGCATTGGCCATCCATGTCTCTCTCATCGTGTGGCTGTGATCTTGGAAAAGCGAGCTGAGGGCGAGAACTATCAACGGTTCAGAAATGTATACAGGATAGTTCGTTGTATCTTGGAATTCCCAAGGGCCCGTTATCTTCTCCAAAGTACCTACGCCATACCCAATTATGTCGTGCATATGGTTTTCGATGGCGATGGTCGTGGGTTGGCTTCCCAAAGTCCACCGCCTAAGGATTTCAACTAGGCATGGTATCAATTCCTCTCCTATCAAATACGCGGTCAGTTCTTGCATTAGTAAAAGAGATATTACACCGACTATTCTTTGCGTTGAAAATGCGCTTCAATCCGCTAAAGGGTCGATAATTTAAGATTGACACGGACAGCTCAGGGGAAATGGGGGGTTCATCATCCTCCAGTTCAATTGCGTCAGTGACTCTAAATCCAGTCAAGCGTTCAGCGAACGAGGTAAGGACACGGTGGCGTGGGACATTTTTCAAGCAGATAAACAGCTCAATAAGGCTAGCTGTCAGGCGATGGCTACAATTTCAATCATAAAAAAAAGGAATCTCTTAGCGTCAAACGATAGACATACCGGCCAGAAAACCAGTACACTATGCGTTCCAACAATCGTTGATCTGAGTAACTGTCGGAGAGAGTGATATACCGGCGAATATAGTCCAATTGAGAAGAATCGTTCTCCGTGAAACGCCCAATATCAGTGAAGACATGTGAACCACTAGGTACATTTTTTGCGTCAACAGAGCCAACGGTATCTTTCACCATTTTCATCGACAGACCAGTTCCCGAGAGAATAAACCCAGTGAAGAATTGAGTCTCCAGAAAGAATCTATACATTTCACGAAGAACGGGGCGCATATCAGTCCCTGTGTTGGAGCGAAAGTACTCCTTCAGCCTGTCGGCTGCCACCTGTGCTTCGTCGATCACGACGAATAGAGGTGTGTGGGGTCCATCTGGAAACAAATCCTTCCTCTTAGTCTTGAGCTCACGTAGGGTGGAGCTGATAATGTCACGCATGATTTCCGTGTCGGCAGGCCGGAGGGTTTCGAGCACGCTGACGAAGAGATCTTTACCCCGACGGTCTGACCAGGGTGGCAAAACTTAACCAAGAACCCATCGCCGGCGAGCTAACGTGGCATCTGTGTTAACAGGAACGTGTTGCACAAATTGCTTCAGGATAAAGATACGCGCACACAACAACATTGCAAAGACTCGGTCGGCAGCTTTAGCGTTCTCTTTATGCTCATCAGTTTCTTCTGTGTGCCAAGTGCTTATAGTTGGCAATATGTCTTCCGTCGCCACCTGGAAGTCTTTGGAGCCAGATGCTGGACCTCGTGTGCTTTTGCACGAAATATAAAGGCCCCAATTCAAGCAAAGACCCTCAAGTGCAAGGCGTGTTTTACCTGAACCAGAGACGCCGAATAGATGGCTGGAAAGGGGAAGATTAGGATTTATTGTCTGTAAAATTGTCAAAACGCCACGAACACTGTGCTACGGGTGAACAATTGTTCGATCCGAACCTTGTCTGGGTGGTTGCCGAGGTCGTGAAGGAGAAGAATTGGGTCAAGGGGAAGCGTCACCTCGAGGTCTGTAACTTTGTCTTCACGTCGGATCGAGTCAAGATATCCATCCAATTTCCCAACAGCCAGGTATTTAATGTAGTTCTCAAAGTCTTTAATTGCGGGTACCATCGTAGCTTTCGTCTCGTTGTCTGTGAGACGACGAGGGGATTCACCTAACGAAAACTATTTACAATGTCATCCACACTTGGAAATATACCACCTACCTTTGGCTACAACCTTTCCTTCTTGTTTTGGGGTGTGCGGGAGTTCGCTATGGTCAGGTTGGAGCATCTCTAATAAGAGCGATGAGGACAAATGGAGAGAGAGTAATACACTAGAAATAACCAAGGCTCCGAATCTCTGAAAACGATTCTTTTTGTAAACATTCGCCCAATAAGTTGAAGAGTTCATCGTTCTCCTCGATACACTTGCGAACATGGCGACGGTTGTTTAGGGCGGGCAGGAGAGGGGGATTCGCCGTTTCAGCAATTTGAGACAGAAGTGTGACGGCAAATTCCAACTTAAACTTTTTCGTGCCTGACTGGACGCCCTCGAGGATCAAGGCGATAGTATCGTTCTCCAACACCTCACGATCTTGCCTCTCCTCGTCTTCAAGAGATGTGCGTCTGGTTGCCATATGAAGAAATTTCTTGCTTGACGATTCGTTAGCAGATTGCGAGGATGAAGACCGCTGGGTATCATGAGGGAGCTGTGGTCGATTGGACATGATAGTGATGGGCAGAAATGACTAGGAGGTCACGTGATATCACGGAACCATCTAAATCCGGTTGATTTCTCGTGCTTTTGCACTTATCTAACACATTACTAATATCTTATTTTTTTTATGTTTTATTAGTATCCATTCAAGCTCAACTGACACTCATAGTAGTACTTCAAAGAGCACTATCGTACCTAAGGGTCGATAGCCATCATGTGTATACAAGGCTGTCATGTCGGAAAAATCCGAAAATCCTGATCAGGCCTGTCGGCCCGGCTTGATGCCGACTTACCTGCTCAGGTCTGAACAGGTGGTGCACCCCCAAGCATCAGGCCGGCGGTGCTCGGCACACACCCCAGCTCCCTGCCATGTTGTAATATGAAGTGAGTCTTGTTGCAAACGGATAAGGACTACAATACATGTATTGTCCTTATATGTATATGCCTAGTAACTGCTTACTAATATAGGCGTATGGTCCGTGCTTCTTGCTGCTCACATATCAGATTCCCAAAATCCAACACACTCCCTCAAGCACAAGGAGATCACACTAAATCAGAGCACTCCCTTAAACATATCCTTAAGTTCATTTGACTGAACTCCATGAGATAACCGCAACATCCTCCAAATACCTCAAGTGTGCTCCTTGAACCTCAAGTATTCTCATACAGTTGTCCATCATTTTGACTCCCAATCCTATCCTGGATATTACAGGCAATAATGGCAAGTGGCGATGTTCAACAGTGTGAGGAGTATGCTTTTACCACAGTTTCATTGTGGTAAAACACTCCTTTTATTTCATTTATATTTTACATATTCTATTCATATTTTACTATCTTTCATATTCTTTGAATATCGCATATTTCATTAGTTCGAAGCATTGTGTATACTTGTGGGTGCACTTAGCACCAATTAGAACTCAGACACACTTTAACCCAAGAACCACCACTCGAAAGACACAAACTAGGTCTACTACGAGCGGTGATCAGGGTAACGTGTCAGCTACTACATAAGTAGCAATATCTGAACTACTAAACACTTCTGGCCTCGAACTGTAATAGTTGAGGCCTCCACTCAAACCATCGCACTCGTTGACTCCTTCGTCATCTCGTGCTCTTTCTCTCACTTTCCCTTATATTGCACCGAATAGGTCAATATCTTTCCTTTCTACTTATTTCTTCGTATATAGAATGGTCTGAACTTCCACCACTCTTCACAAACAGCGATCCAGGACAAACTTGCCGAATAGTAAAATGGCAATTTGGCCCTTTCCACTGGTGGGCAATGATAAATGCAGATCATAAAAGTTGTCGCTGTGTGAATGTAGGCATGAATGAGTGTTGTAGTGCCAATGTGATGTGTGGTAAGCAATGAATGGTGTGCAACGTTGAAGGGAGGACAGTCGCTTTCTTGATATGTGGCAATTCGATTGAGCACCTGCCACTGATATGCTCAGTGCATTTGATGTTGATGTCCTTGGCTCGGCATTGACATGGTGTTGCACCTTCTTCTCGTTGGCCAGGCATTACATCGTTTCACCTCTGTAACGTTCACAGTGGATATATGACCATTGCCATTGCATTTTCAAGATTCCAGGTATGTTCTCATCCATTTTGTCCTGGGACTGATTATCTATGTGGAGCAAGGGTGTAATGGCAGCAACATCTCGCAGCAAGTTGTTCTGAGGCAGCATAGGGATGCTAATGTCCCCTTCAACCATGCCTTTGTAGCTGCTGATTGAATATGCAGGTGTACGCTAATGATTTGCGTGTATGATAGTCTCGACTGATGGTTCCAATTACCGGTGTGTGTATGCTCTTTGAAATCTTTGAGTAGGTCCATGCAGGTGCGTCAATCATCATTTTGTCTCGGCGACATCTTTCGCTTCTTATATTGCAGGTGGCAATTGCAGTGTGATTGTAAAGGGTATGCATATATGCATACCTGGACTAAGGAATAATAACCGGATTATAGTACTTTATTATTTACCTTTTATTTTCTTTCTTTATATTCTTTCTATATTTCGAGCACACCTTGATTTGTAGTTCGAAGCTTTGTGTATATGTATGGGCGCCCTCGGCGCCAAACGATAGACAACTTTTTACCCAGCAGACACCACTTTGTAACGACTCAGACATCGAATAACGAGAGGTGTCAAGGGTAGTATCTCAGCTACCATAAAGGTAGCATTCTCTAGTCTACTAATAGCCTTTTGAACTCGAACCGCTAAGGTCGAGTTCCGCTTTCAAGACTTTGCGCTCGTCGACACCGTAGTCGACTCACACTACTAATACTCTATCCTAGACACTCAGTCTTTAGCTGAGTATCTTTCTTATTTCTAGCTACTAGTTGTACCATAAAAGGTCAACTCGTTATCTTACTGTTCTAAGCCGTCGCGAGCAACTATACAGTTGCTCTTGAGGCGTGCAGTGCGTTCTTATACTAGTACTAACAGTCTAGTAGTCTATAGTATTGTACTGACGGTCAATACTCTCTAATAGTAGTTGAATAAACACTATTCTTCGTATATAGAGCGGTCAGAACCCACCACTCTTCACAGTGATGAACATGTTGTCTTGCCTGATGTACTGGGTGTCCGCAGGTTTATTCCTTCCCTCAGCCTGCATGTCATTCAAGTTGACTAGACCTAGTCGTCGAGGTCGTCCTTGAGCATTTGGTTGTTGTCACTGCACCTCGCCCTGTGTGGTATGCCTTGAAGTAAAATTCTTGGTTTTCTTCTTCCAATTCATCACCCTATCACTAACGTTCCTTTGCCTGTCTAGCTAATCACCCAGTTCAGCATTCCCTCCAGTAGGGCTCTTCCGTCCCTCTGGCTCATGATGAGACTGCGATTTGGTCACTACCTCAGTCATCCGCTGGGTTTTCCTGCATTCCATACTTTCACATTTGTCTCTATCACAGCTGTCATTGATTGCGATATTGGTGGTAGTTGTGATTGGTGGTGCCTCAAAAAGGTGAGGACTTTCATCAATGCCTGGAACTGCCTGCGGGTCTTTGTATGTTGAGTCATCTTGATTCGAGGTCTCGATTGTTTGCAGTTCAGCTGTGGTTAATGGGAGCCATCCGTAATGTGTTTGACATTGACAGCTGTTCCTGGCTGTTGCATACGTGGCAGTCCCTGATGTTGTGATGCGAGTCCTAATGCTCGCTATCCCTTCCTATCCCAAATCTAACGCACTGCCTCAAGCATGAGGGACTCACAGTGACCATTCCCACTCCTTCAAATGATAAATCCATACTGTCCAATTTTCCCAGTCCACGTTTTCCTCACTGCAACTTCATCCTGATGCACCATATCTCTCCAAGACATGATAGTCATAGCATTCCCTCTGGTGAAGACAGCTTGTCTTTCCAGCTCACAATCGACCTGTCGGGTTGGCCATCCTCAGGCTCAATGGATCTGGGATTTTTGGCACCTCAGTCAGCCAGATCATCGCAGCGTTATTGGGAGCATGTGCAGGATATTACAGTTTTGAGTGTAAATTCTTGTTATGGTAATGACTGTAGAATTAGTGGTAGTATGTGAAGAGTGAAGTTCGCACAGTTAATGACAATGCGTGGAATGGCAGTTTGTGCAATGGGATTACAGGTGGTCTACAACAGCACCTAGCTTTGGTGAATGGTAGCTAACCATGATCTGTTTGTGTTTTGTGAAGTTGACATTTCGAATGTGCAGGAGTGCGTTGCTGGGGCCCATAACCTGTTGTAATATGAAGTGAGTCTCATTACAAACGGATAAGGACTACAATACATGTATTGTCCTTATATGTATATGCCTAGTAACTGCTTACTAATATAGGCGTATGGTCCGTGCTTCTTGCTGCTCGTATATCAGATTCCCAAAATCCAACATGCCAAAGGGTCACACATCCCGCCATAAGGTCACACAGCCTGGCCACAAAGTCACGCAGCCTGATCAAGGCCTGCACAGATGCCTGGCAGTCTGACTAAGATCTGTGCAGACAACTTATGACCTCTCAGACAGGCTTCACAGTACAGCCAAGGTCTGTAAGGTTTTGTTCCCACCAACACAACTAACTCTTGGTGGAGTAGCAACCTGATGGAAGCAGTATGTTCCCCATTTAAACTATTGACAGGTTCTCACTTTTCAACAGGTCAACAATGGCAGTATCTCTGTCAAGCATCTCGAAGACATGGTAACCCATTCCATGGCCTCATTCTTTGAACTTGGTCAGGATATCGGCTACCCTGCCCTCAATTTTTATTACAGTACTGAGGACATATTCTCTGGTGGGATGCTTGTTAATGAGCATATTAAGTAGGTGTTTTCTTCTTCTACAGTTGAGGCGTTTCCCTAATCCCATGTGTTTAGTGTGCAGGCAGATCATTACAAGTTGATTAGGGGGATTGACTCAGCAAGTAATATCTTGCCCAAAAATACTAATAACACTCTCTCCTTGGACACTGTTAAGAACTGAAAACTGACTATTGTCGGTGGCCGACAGGGACCGATCGGAAGGACTTGGCCTCAGCTTATGTGCTGTGCCCTCACAAATATCTGTAGGGTGTCCTTAAATTTCAGATGGGCGAAGACTGATTCTAAAGAGTTCCTTTCAGTGAGATACCGATCGGGACTGAGGAACCAGTCGAGTGTTGGGCCAAGGGGTCGGGGCCAGGAGTGGGCAAGCGCACGCGAAGGCGGATGAGGGGATTCTTAGTATGAGACTGTTACAGACGTATGAGGGTATTCTGAGTTGATATTCTGATTGCCTAGTAACTACAACTACAGCAGGTTCATATACAAGTAACAGGCGTCCAGAAAATACTAACGGGGAGAAGGGTGGAAAATGGTATTAACAATAAGCTTGACTAGGAATGGGAAGTTTATGATTAGTTTGGAGGCCGATGATAACCGAGGGCAGAATTATGGTAAAAGGAAATAGTTCGAGGACTACAAATATAGATAGACATATGTGAAACATAGGATAGGACAGATCAACATAATAAAAGGAACGTATCAAAAGTTTAACCAGACAATATGAGTATGTTTGACGTGGGCGTAAATGGAGTTTGATCATGGCGAAAGCATACATCAGTTTCGGGGGCCAATGGTTTCTGATGTGGTGACTTGAATAGTAACTTGAATCATTGATAAGTGGCGATAACCTCGGGGACCGATAGGGTTGCGACACAGTCGGAACAGACACCAAGAACATCAAATGTGTGTATCAACCGTCCCAGTTGTTACAGCATGCTAATTGCACCTTCCAGGTAATGCCATTCTCGGTTTGGATGCTGGCCCAAATCTTGATGGCCCCAATGGTTGTGGTGACCATGGATGCGATCAGGGAACTTTAGTGATGGGATGGGGATCCAGCACCACAACTTGTGAAGAGTCGTTAGATTCTTACCGCTCAATATATGAAGAATAGTGTTTATTCAACTACTATTAGAAAGTATTGACCGTTCAGTACAATACTGTAGATTGCTAGACTGACCGTACTAGCAAGGAGATGCGCTACGTGTCACAAGAGCAACTGTACAGTTGCTCTTGACGGTTAAAATGGGAGAACGAAGAGTTGACCTTTACGGTGCAACTCGTAGCTAAATCTAAATAGATAATCAACGAGAAGTCGAATATCTGAAGTAAAGAGATAATAGCGCTCGTCGACTGTAGTGTCGACGAGCGCAGAGTCCAAAGTATGTTAGGAGACTAGAGAACACTACCTTATAGGTAGCTGAGATGTTACCCTTGACACCTCTCGCTATTCGATGTCTGGGTCATTTACGAGGTGGTGTCTGCTGGGTAAAAGATGTCTCTCGTTTAGCGCTGAGAGCGCCCATAGATATACACAAGACTTCGAACTAAGAAATATGGGTATGCTCGAAAGATATAGAGAGTTAGGGAAAAAGAGTAAAAACTAAATAATAAAATACTATAATATATGTATTATTCCACAGTCCAATCATGATATATGCATACCCTTCACACAACTGTATATTGTATTCCAGCAGTTCCACTATGGACAAAATCCACACCGTGATTATGGCCTTTGAATTTATGTGTCACTGTTGGGATCAACACTGCATTTCCCCTACTGGCCCTGTGCTCCATTCCAGGGCACTGTTATGACCGGAATTCCCGCCAGACTCTGGGCACTAACTTATATGCACCTGCACCCTATATGCACCAATTGTCAGTTTACTGGAATTCCCGCCTGGACTCTGTACATATGTCAGACTTGTCCACGTTCAACTTCGTTACATTGTGTATCAGTCACCGGAATACCCACCAGACTCCATCCCTGTCTATGTCCGACTCTGTCCCACACATCAGTCACTGGACCCCACTCGGAAAACCCGTCATCGCTCTAACTGAGCCCCATTCCCATTTTAGTCCAATGACCTGTCACAATTCGGACTCTGCTCCCGCTCCATTTCCCATTATGGTTCATGATTTGTCACTATTCGGACTCCACTCCATTCCGTCCCGTTCCTAACACCAAATTGGTGTTTACTATTCTTGTTTTATGTTTTGCTAGTTTCATTTCATTATTACTGGATTTGGTATGTCATTCACTCCATGGTCTATATAATCTGTACATACAATCCAGTCAGAAAATCAGCTTAGATTCCCCCCAGTAATCTAATACATTTTCTGCTCTAAACTCCTCTTTGAATTACACGGCTCTCACTAGTCAGAGCCCATGGGTTCTGATGCATCTATCACTCGACCTCTGACTTATTTATCTTGACCTCACGACCTCATGACCCACAACCTCCACCTGGACTCCCCAGGATTCCTGTCTGCCCGTTTGAAATTGGACAACACGATCTCACGAGGGCGCAGCCAATAGCTGAAGCCACGTCCTACCAGAACGCCCACGGGTTCCCCAGAACTGTCAAGATCCGTTCCCGGAAACTCTTCGGAGTATTTCCTGGATATTATCTCTGGGTCCAAACCATCTTCCGGACCAGTATCAAGATCCGGAATCCACTGGAACCTGGTCCTCATCCCTTCAAGTTGACTTCCAGTCAGACTCCTGGTCAGACTTCCAGTCAGACTCCTGGTCAGACTTCCAGTCAGACTCCTGGTCAGACTTCTAGTCAGACTCCCGGTCAGACTTCCAGTCAGACTCCCGGTCAGACTTCCAGTCAGACTCCCGGTCAGACTTCCAGTCAGACTTCCAGTCAGACTTCCAGTCAGACTTCCAGTCAGACTTCCAGTCAGACTTCCAGTCAGACTCCTGGTCAGACTTCCGGTCAGACTCCCAGTCAGACTTCCAGTCAGACTTCCGGTCAGACTCCCGGTCAGACTTCCAGTCAGACTCCCAGTCAGACTTCTGGTCAGACTCTGTGAAGGGTATGCATATATGCATACTTGGACTAAGGAATAATAGTTGGATTATAGTACTTTATTATTTACCTTTTATTTTCTTCATTTACATTCTTTCTATATTTCGAGCATACCCTTATTTTGTAGTTCGAAGCTTTGTGTATACGTATGGGCGCTCTCGGCGCCAAAAGACAGACATCTTTTTACCCAGCAGACACCACCTCGTAAACGACCCAGACATCGAATAGCGAGAGGTGTCAAGGGTAACATCTCAGCTACCTATAAGGGTAGCGTTCTCTAGTCTCCTAACATACTTTGAACTCGAACCGCGAAGGTCGAGTTCCACTCTAAGGTCTTTGCGCTCGTCGACACTATAGTCGACTCGTGCTACTATATCTTTACTTTAGATATTCAGCTTCTCGTTGATTATCTATCTTACGTCTAGCTACGAGTTGTACCGTGAAGGTCAACTCCTTCCTTCTCTCATTCTAACTGTCAAGAGCAACTGTACAGTTGCTCTTGTGATGCATAGCGTGTCTCCTTACTAGTACTGCCTGTCTAGTAATCTACGGTATTGTACTGTACGGTCAATACCTACTAATAGTAGTTGAATAAACACTATTCTTCGTATATTGAGCGGTAAGAATCTAACGACTCTTCACAGACTCCCAGTCAGACTTCCGGTCAGACTCCCATCTCTGATCTGACTTTCCATCCCAAGTCTCCGATCCGACTTTCTGACATCCACCTCAATATCCGATATGACATCCACCTCAAAATCCGACCTGACTTCCAACTATGGAGCACTTATAGTTTCCATATTTCTGAACCTCATCCTTGTTCCGTATTTAGTAACTGACAGGTTAACAGTTATTCATTCGCTTGTTTATTGTTCTTGTTGTATTCCCATTTCGGAATCTTCATCCTAATCTGTCTTATTATACTTCTAGATTTGTAGTACAATTACTGGAACATCTATATAGTCTTCCATAGCCATGTACTTACTCTTTAGTTTTAATCTCGAATTAGTTTGTATTTCTTCTGTCTTTCTGACGCTCAATCTTCAGAACTCTCTGGACTCCATATATCTGGAACTCCCGGAGCTTCCGAGTATCCATAACATTCCGACATATATTCATCCTCTGAAATATGGACACCCGAGCGAGTGCATGAGGGCGCAGCACATAAGCTGAAGCCAAGTCCATCTGTACTCTGGTAATATTCTGATACTCCCGTTACTAATTCCCCGAAACTCCGAGGACATATTTCTGGGATGTGTCCGGAATATCCCCAGAAAATCTGCCCCAAGATCCAGAACTTAATAGGAACCCTCTGTGTATGCACGCATCTTAACAGGCACAGCCAACAGCAAATACAGTGCTTTGACATGCCAAAGAGCAACTATCCCTCATCATATACTAATATCATTAACCATTGCTCATGGACATTGTAGCCATTGTTGTCAAAGTTGCTGGCAATGCCATTCCATTACCTGGCTTAAAGAGTGCAGCAACCCTTGTTTTGGAGATTATGAACATTATAAAGGGAGGTCATCTGCATTAACACCAGTTTAATAGCTGATGTGGATGATGATTCACAATCATCAGGCAAGTGGGGAACAAAATGAGAGATTGAATAACCTTGTCCAGCCCACTGGACATTGCCTTGTTGCTTTCCATGATCAGCTGAGGGGGAATATCCCGAAAAATTTCAAAGCTATATTGGATGATTATCAGAAGTGAGAACTTGAGGCTCACTGGGTAACCATACTTGACAAATAAATCAATTGTTTTCAGTGCACTTAAGGATGTTCTTATGCTTACACAGTCATACAATCCAAGCCATGGTCTTGAAGCACATGTGTCTTTGATGTGACAATGAGATAAGTCTATTGCCAAACTGGAAAAGCGATTGGACAAAGCGAAGAAAGAAGCAATGGTATATGCTGAGAGTGACACTCAGACTTGTTCATTATACATATTAGCTCTTAGATGTATTTTTCACTGGATACCTCATTAGCCATTGCTCAACTCATAGCCATCGATGATACCAGAATGGATGATATCATATGTCAATTATGCGATATCCTTGAATCGTTTTTGTGGGTCACAGCCAGAGGGGGAGCTGTGCATCTCAGTCATCTGTAGCTTCTGGCTTCTCTTCACCTTTTGACCTGGTAGATTCATGCATCTGTGTGAAGAGTCGCTGGATTCTGACCATTCTATATGTGAAGAAATGAGTAGAAAGGAAGAATAGTAACCTATTCGGTGCAATATAAGAGAAAGTGATGAGATGACACAGTAGTCAACGAGTGCAATGGATCGAGTGGAGACCTCGACTGTTGCAGTTTGAGGCCAGAAGTGGTAGATAGTTCAGATATTGCTACCTATGTGGTAGCTGACATGTTACCCTGATCACTGCTCATAGTAGACCTAGTTTATGTCTTACGAGTGGTGGTTCTTGGGTAAAAGTGTGTCTATTCTCCTTTGGTGCTGAGTGTGCCCACAAGTATACACAGGGCTTCAAACTAATGAAATAGTGCAATATTCAAAGAATATGAAGGATAGAAAAATATGAATAAAATGTGTAAAATATAAATAAAATAGAAGGAGTGTTTTACCACAATGAAACTGTGGTAAAAGCATACCCTTCACAGTCTGTGTGCCAGATACCTTACAGGCACTTCCACCGGGAGAAGAAATGCCACAACAGGGAAGTCCATACTGATTCGGTTTGAGTGAGTTGTCATGGGTGGTAGGATAGGATGGAACAAGTGCAGCATAAGTGGAGGAGGATGCATGATCGTAGTGATGATGAAAGGGAGGATGTAGGTTGTGAGCAGCACATTGTCTAAAACCAGTGTAGAAACTTCATTGACTTCTGTTAGGATACACACACAGGGCGGGTCTCCGGAGAAACCCGCAGGATATCCGGTAGGACTTGGCTTCAGCTTATAGGCTGCACCCTCACTAGATCGTGTTGTCCAATTTCAGACAGGCGGACGGGAATCCCGGGGAGTCCGGGCAGGGGTTGTGGGTCGTAGGTTGTAGGTCGTGAGTCGAGGTTGGTGAGAGGTATAGATGCGCCGGAGCCCGTGGGCTCCGACTACTGTGAGTGGTTTAGATCAAGTAAGGTTTTAAAGTGGAAAATGCTATTTGATTACTGGGGGGAATCTAAGCTAATTTTCTGACTGGATTGTATGTACAACATCTGCCAGTTTATATAGACCATGGGGTGAATGACATACCAAATCCAGTAATGGTGAAACGAAACTAACAAAACATAAAACGGGAATAGTAAACACCAAGTTTGGTGTTAGGAACGGGACGGAGTGGAGTCCAAATCATGACAAAGCATAACCCATAATGGGAAATGGAGCGGGAGAGGAGTCTGAATCGTGACAAAGCATAACCCATAACAGGAAATGGAGCGGGAGTGGAGTCCTAAATCGTGACAGGTCATTTGACTAAAACAGGAACGGGCTCGATTAGAGTGGTGACGGGATTCTGAGTGGGGTCCTGTGACTGATGCATGGGATGAAGATGGACATGGACAGAGACGGAGTCTGGGGGAAGTCTGGTGACTGATATGTGTCGTAATGAGGTCAAACGTAACAAGTCTTGTCATAACGGAGTCCGGGTGGGAAATCCTATAAACAGACATTTGGTGCTTGTAGTGCGTGGAGGCGTACGGGTTAGTGCCCAGAGTCCGGTGGGATTGTCTGGTCGTAACAACTTCACCTTTGACATTGTTATGTATTTTTAGGTTTTTTCCATTTTTTAAACCAATCTCCCCCCAACAAATTGCGAAAAAGAATATTTAAATGTAATTATATTGCGACAATAAAATTGTACAATATTCTTTTGATTTATCTTGAATTTATACAATTTATTTTGTATTTTTATCTTATACATTGAGCAAGTTATTGAATTTCTACTTTTTATTCTTTTTTGATTAATATGCAGGTGACTCAGTGCTTATGCACAACACGCTAAGAGATCATGTGATTTTCACATGACATTTCAAACTCCGACAAGGACAAAACCCGATGTGAAATAATCATGCATATTCAAGGTAATATATATATTTATATTATTATAATAAATATGATTATATTTATAATTAACTAAATTAAATAATAATTATATAATAATATAAAATAGGCCACTTGGCGTTTAGTACATGGGGCGTGGGAAAATTGTCACAATGAGTGACAGCCGTCACAACAGGTGACAGTTGTCACAAGGGCGTGCAACTGTCACAAGGGCACGCAACTGTCACAAAGCGTGACAGTCACAAGACGCGAAGGATGTCATACGCGCATAGGCACGAGAGCATTAGGTCATCATATATGCTACTGCAGAAAAAACCGGAAATTCCTGGAACATTCCAGTGGCTTCCAAAGGAACAATAAATAATAAATACAAATAGTAGATAGAATATTGTAGAATATTCTATAAGATTCCAGAATGTTCTATTATGCCAAGAACATTCTATAGTGTCTTTGTGAAGAGTGGCGGAAGTTCTGACCGTTCTATATACGAAGAAAGGAGTAGAAAGGAAGGATATTGACCTACTCGGTGCAATATAAGAGAAAGTGAGAGAAGGAGCACGAGATGACGAAGGAGTCAACGAGTGCGATGGTTCGAGTGAAGGCCTCGACTATTACAGTTCGAGGCCAGAAGTGCTCAGTAGTTCAGATACTGCTACTTATGTAGTAGCTGACACGTTACCCTGATCACCGCTCGTAGTAGACCTAGTTTGTGTCTTACGAGTGGTGGTTCTTGGGTTAAAGTGTGTCTGAGTTCTAATTGGTGCTGAGTGCACCCACAAGTATACACAATGCTTCGAACTAATGAAATATGCGATATTCGAAGAATATGAAAGATAGTAAAATATGAATAGAATATGTAAAATATAAATGAAATAAAAGGAGTGTTTTACCACAATGAAACTGTGGTAAAAGCATACTCCTCACAGTCTTAGAAGTAGTTAGAACCTTCCACAATGCTCTAGAAAATTCTAGAAAATTCTAAATGACATCATTCAATCTTCTAGAATCTTCTAAATGTCTCAGACTAAAATGTATATAAGGAGCTCAGCTCCAACCTTGAAAATAAATCAATCTAACCATCTCATCAAACCACCACATCTGTGTGTGACTGCAGCAAGCAGGCTACTCCACCCCAATCTGGGCAGTTGGACATCTAATTCCACCTCTATCAGAGCTGTTGGAAACCCTTGCCACCTCTATCAGAGTTGTTGGCCCAATCAGATCCCTTGTCACCTCAATCTGAGTTGTTGACTTTTATTTGTTCCCCCTTGCCACTTCTTAGTTGAATAGTTGGCTTTTATATATTATTTCCACCTCAGTTAGAGTTGTTGGTTATCAACCAATCATATATAAACAATCTTATACTATAATCACCTCTTAATTGAGTACTGATTATTAGTTTTATTTACATTGTTATTTGTAATCTAAAACTTCAGTCACCTCTAGTTGAGTAATTTGACTGTTAATTACATTGCAAATAATCCCTCTACATTGTTATTTGTACTCTAAGACTTCAGTCACCTCTTGTTGAGTAATTTGACTGTTTATTACATTACAAATAATCCCTGTTCTATTTGCTCATTTATTGTGAATCAGTAAAGCATATTCACATAAATAAATACTGAGAATATCCTTGCAAGATCCTTAAGACTAATTAAGATCCTGATAAGTTAGTATCACAGTAGACCTTGTAGGTTAGTGTAAATAAAGCATATATTAGCCAAATAGTGTTTTATTCTATATCTAATAGCTAAAAATAGGTAAAACAAGTAGCTAGAACATTCTCCCATGTCTCAGATTTTACTGTATATAAGGAGCTCTGCTCCACCACTGAAATATAACTCATTTTAACCATCTTAACCAGCCACATCAGTGTGCCACTGCATCAGCAGTTTTATTCCACCCCTAGTTGGGCTGTTGGACAAATACATACATACACTTAGTCACCTCTAGTTGAGCTGCTGACCTAAGCTAACCCAGAATCCCTTAACCACCTCTAGTTGAGCTGTTGGTTATCAATCAATAATAAATAAATAAACATATCAATTGTTCCCTTTGCCACCTCTTAGTTGAGTAGCTGGCTATCCTTTATTACTAATCCACCTCTAGTTGAGTTGTTGGCTATCAATTAAAGTAATAAATACTTTAGGTTATATTGAGATTAGAAATACATATATTCTAATTTCTACCCGGTTTTTGGCATAAACAAATACTGAGAATATTTTTGCAGAATCCTTAAGACTACATTAAGATCCTGATAAGTTAGTATCACAGTAGACCCTGTAGGTTAGTGTAAATAAAGCATATATTAGCCAAATAGTGTTTTATTCTATATCTAATCTTTTGACCTGTTTATAAATATTTTTACTGTTTGATAAATAGTATAAAATATATATAAACTAGCTAGAATCAAAGTTAAATCTAGCTTCGGAATCAGTAAATTGTTATTCTTATTTTAATAGTTGTTGTTATGACTGGACAATCCCGCTGGACTCTGGGCACTAATTCCTATGCACCCGTGCCTTAGAAGCACCAAATGTCAGTTTACAGGAATTCCCGCCTGGACTCCGTACGTCAGACTTGTTTACGTTTGACCTCATTACGTCACATATCAGTCACCGGATGTGAAGAGTCGTTAGATTCTTACCGCTCAATATATGAAGAATAGTGTTTATTCAACTACTATTAGAAAGTATTGACCGTTCAGTACAATACTGTAGATTGCTAGACTGACAGTACTAGCAAGGAGACGTGCTATGCGTCACAAGAGCAACTGTACAGTTGCTCTTGACGGCTAAAATGGGAGAACGAAGAGTTGACCTTTATGGTGCTGTTATGTATTTATAGGTTTTTCCCGATTTTTAACCAATCTCCCCCTAACAAATTGCGAAGATAAAGTTTAAATGTAATTATATTGCAACAATAAAATTGTCCAATATTTGTTTGATTTATCCTGAATTTATACAATTTATCTTGTATTTTTATCTAATAAATTGAGCAAGTTATTGAATTTCTACTTTTAATTCTTTTTTGATTAATATGTCGGCGACTCAGCGCTTATTCACAACGCGCGAGTAATCATGTGACATTCACATGACATTTTAAACTCCGACGCTGACAAAACGCGATGTGAAATAATCGCGCATAATCAAGGCAATATATATTATTTTATAATAAAATATTATATTTATAACTAACTAAAAATAAATATAATAATTATATAATAATATAAAACCGGCCACTGTGCTTATTACACGGTGCGTGGGAAAATCGTCACAACGAGTGACAACCATCACAACAGGTGACAGTTGTCACAAGGGCATGCGACTGTCACAAAGGCGTGCGACTGTCACAACACGTGACAGTCACAAGACACGAAGGATGTCATGCGTGCGCACAGGCGCGAGAGCATTATATAATCATATATGCTACTACAACAAAAACTGGAAACTCTCTGGAACATTCCAGTGGCTTCCAATGGAACATTAGTCAATAGATACAAATAGTAGATAGAATATTGTAGAATATTCTATAAGATTCTACAATGTTCCTTTATGCCAAGAATATTCTATAGTGTCTTAGAAGTAGTTAGAACCTTCCACAATGCTCTAGAAAATTCTAGAAAATTCTAAATGACATCATTCCTTCCAGAATGACATCATTCAATCTTCTAGAATCTTCTAAATGTCTCAGAATAAAATGTATATAAGGAGCTCAGCTCCAGCCTTGAATAAAAATCAATCTTTACTACATTTTATCAGCCACATCAGTGTGCCACTGCAGCAAGCAGTTTATTCCACCCCTTGTTGGGCTGTTGGACAAATAAATACAAACACTTAGTCACCTCTAGTTGAGCTGCTGACCTAAGTTAACTAAGGATCCCTTTATCACCTCTTGTTGAGCTTCTGACAATAGTCCTACCCCCTGGTCACTCTTCTGACCAATCAGGATTCCCTGCCACCTCTTGTTGAGCTTCTGGTATTAATCCTTTATACTATAGTCACCTCTTAATTGAGTATTGATTATTAGTTTTCTTTACATTGTTATTTGTAGTTTAAGACTTCAGTCACCTCTTGTTGAGTAATTTGACTGTTTATTGCATTACAAATAATCCCTGTTCTATTGTTCATTTATTGTGAATCAGTAAAGCATATTCACATAAACAAATACTGAGAATATCCTTGCAAGATCTTTAAGACTACATTAAGATCCTGATAAGTTAATATCACGGTAGACCCTGTAGGTTAGTGTAAATAAAGCATATATTAGCCAAATAGTGTTTTATTCTATATCTAATCTTTTGACCTGTTTATAAATATTTTTACTATTTGATAAATAGTATAAAATATATATAAACTAGCTAGAATCAAAGTTGAATCTAGTTTCGGAATCAGTGAATTGTTATTCATATTTTAGTAGTGTTTTTACAGAAAAAGAACAAGCTTGCACAAGCAGCTCTCAAAACCTTCTTTGCGAAGTTGGGTGCATATATTCAAGTAAACTCTTGACTTCAGGGGTTCTAAGTCTATTTAGGCTGCCACTGATTAATATCAAATACTTAAATTATTTTACCTTGCAGTGAATTGAGTATTTGCACATTTTGAAGAGCATTGGACTCCTTTTTCGGAAAATAGTATTAAAATAAGGCTAATACATTACAGGTGCAACTCGTGGCTAAATGTAAATAGATAATCAACGAGAAGTTGAATATCTGAAGTAAAGAGATAATAGCGCGAGTCGACTGTAGTGTCGACGAGTGCAAAGACCTTAGAGTGGAACTCGACCTTCGCGGTTCGAGTCCAAAGTATGTTAGGAGACTAGAGAACGCTACCTTATAGGTAGCTAAGATGTTACCCTTGACACCTCTCGCTATTCGACGTCTGGGTCGTTTACGAGGTGGTGTCTGCTGGGTAAAAGATGTCTATCATTTAGCGCTGAGAGCGCCCATAGATATACACAAGACTTCGAACTAAGAAATATGGGTATGCTCGAAAGATATAGAGAGTTAGGGAAAAAGAGTAAAAACTAAATAATAAAATACTATAATATATGTATTATTCCACAGTCCAATCATGATATATGCATACCCTTCACACCGGACTTCCCCCACACTCTGTCTCTGTCTATATCCGTCTTCATCCCACACATCAGTCACCGGACTCCGCTTAGAATCCCGTCATCACTCTAACTGAGCCCTGTTCCTGTTTTAGTCAAATGACCTGTCACAATTAGGACTCTGCTCCCACTCCATTTCCGGTTATGGGTTATGATTTGTCACGATTCAGACTCTGCTCCGTTCTGTCCCGTTCCTAACACCAAACTTGGTGTTTTCAGATGGGCAGACGGGAATCCTGGGGAGTCCGGGCAGGGGTCATGGGTCGAGGGGTCATGGGTCAGAGGTCGTGGGTTGTGAGTCGAGATTGGTGAGAGAGATAGATGCGCCAGAGCCCATGGGCTCCGACTAGCATGAGCAGTGTGATTCGAGTAAGGGTTTAGAGCGGAAAATGTATTTAGATTACTGGGGGGAATCTAAGCTAATTTTCTGACTGGATTGTATGTACAACATCTGCCAGTTTAAATAGACCATGGAGTGAGTGACATACCGAATCCAGTAATAATGAAACGAAATGAGCAAAACATAAAACGGGAATAGTAATTGGACAACACAATCTAGTGAGGGCGCAGCCTATAAGCTGAAGCCAAGTCCTACTGGATATCCCATGGGTTTCTCCGGAGACCTGCCCTGTACGTATCCTAATAGTTGTTGTCACAGAAAAAGAACAAGCTTGCACAAGCAGCTCTCAAAACCTTCTTTGTGAAGTAGGGTGCATATATTCAAGTAAACTCTTGACTTCAGGGGTTCTAAGTCTATTTAGGCTGCCACTGATTAATATCAAATACTTAAATTATTTTACCTTGCAGTGAATTGAGTATTTGCACATTTTGATAGAGCATTGGACTCCTTTTTCGGAAAATAGTATTAAAATAAGGCTAATACATTACAGACATGCAGTGAATCAGCATTCTCTTTGACACCAGCGAACCCTATCCAATTTCTATTTTTCCAAGCAGTGACTCCGCGATTGACATCCCAAGCACAAAGACACCAGGAGCCTAATTGTGAGAGGTACGGTGAAATATACCCAGGAAATATAGTCTGGATGAGCTCAAACTATATTTCCTTTATTATTTCTATTTTCTCTCTATTTTATTATGCACTCATAATTAGTTCGATGACCTATGTATGTGGTACATTGACTCTTGTGGGCACATACATGCCAGACTTATGTATTCTAGTGCCCGTAGTTAAAACTCAGACACCTTTTACCCCGCAACTATGACTTATCCAGACACCTGTTAGTGTCCTGTAAGTTGTGATTGGGGTATCGTCTCGACCGTCACAGATGGGCTTTAACTATCTACTCAATCAGAGTTTTGAACTGTACCAGTCGAAATTCCATCTTTATCTCAATCCGCGCGGACTACATCTGCACTACTCTATTATTCAACTCTCTAGTTACTCTACTTTACACTCGAGCAGTCATCCAGAATTGTACTTAACAGTCGATTCTACTTATTTGGTCTAGCTCTCTACTCTACTTTAGATAGCTACTTCTCTCAACCATATTGAACTAAGTAGTCAATATGTGTTCGGTCTGTATTAGACTTAGACAGTCAATACATCTTAGTGTCATACCTAAACGGTCGATATTCTTTGTATATAGAACAGTTAGAACTTCCACCACTCTTCACACTAATACATGCAATATTTGGCCCTCCAATCCTATTTTGTGAACAAATGTGACAATGACTGCTTGGCATCATGACAGGATAACCTCAGTGATTCTTGCGATGACTGACTCCAGAGCATGCTTAATAGTATCCAAAGCAGAATGCTTGAGTAATGCAACAAGAAACAATATTGCATACCACCTTCGTGCCTCATCATTGGCTTCTGCTACTGCTGCTCTTGCATATTTCGAAAGATGATCCAGTGAATCAGTCAATAAATCTTGAACCCAGCTGTTAGCGTGAAGAAACAGAAGTATTTTACACCCTAGTTCACTTACCTGATGCAATTGCCCCTAACTTATCAAGAATGATGGCAACTTTAACACCAGCAATGTCAGGTTCCACATGAAGTGCTCCACCCAATTCACCAATGAGCTTCTCAAAGAAATGGTATTAGTGAATGGTATGCCTGTTCTGTCATCTCAAAGATCATTCCCATGGGCTTATCGTAATGAGACAGTACTTGGTTGATCAAAGGGAATTATCATTGGTGTGTTTGTAGCAGTCGCCATTTTGCCGACTTTTTCTGAATGTGAATTGTCTACAGGTGTCAATCACATTCCAAGACCTGAAGACTGGCCAGTGTATGTTGAGATTCATTTCATCAGGTGGATTCAACTGATGTATCTTTGCAGCAAGCCTGTTGAACAAGTGCGATTGACATTGAAGCCTGTATATTTCTTCAATGCAAATCCTTCTTTGGACATACCTGGATGAAGGACTCAGTGAGTGCTATGGCTTTTGAGAATGGGACTTCCAAATCTTCCAGTAATGAGATTTCCAATGACCCAGCTAATGGGACTCCGAATTATTCCACTAATGGGACCTCGAATCCTACCTGTAATGGAGTTTCTGAGCATTCAAGTGATCAGACTTCGGATCATTTGAGTAATGGGATGTGTTGTGCTTAATGTTGGGATGCTAGATTTGGGCTGGTTGATGGTCGATATGTTGAAAGACTTGATGGTTGATATGTCGAGAGACTTGATGGTTGATATGTCAAGAGACTTGATGGTTGATATGTTGAGAGACTTGATGGTTGATATGTCGAGAGACTTGATGGTTGAATTGTCAAGAGACTTGATGGTTGATATGTCAAGAGACTAGTCAGAAAGCCCACAGGCTCTGACAAGGTTGATAGTGTTGTCAGATGGGGTTGGAGTGGGTATGTGTTAAGTAACTGGGGGAGGACTTAGTCTGAAAACTTAGTTGATTTTCTGACCGGATTGTATGTACAACTTAGCTAGTGGATATAGACTGTAGAATGTATGTAATACCAAATCTGGTAATAATGAGATCCAAACAAGTAATCATGAAATGAGATAAGTAAACACCAAATTAGGTGTTAGGAACGGAGCAGAATGGAGGCAGAGTTTGAAACATGACAGGTCATTAGACCATAACAGGAACAGAGCTCAGTTAGAGAGCTATCAGGTTATCCAGGTGGAGCCCAGTGACTGGTGCATGGAACAGGGTTCAGACATAGACAGGCTTTGATGTGTGTGGGTCCCAGAGGGGTCTGGTGACTGATGCGTGAGACACAGGGGGTCGGGTGTAGACAGGCTATACATGCACAGGTCCTGGCAGAGTCCGATGACTGATGTGTGAGAGTGAGACACAGGGGGTTGGGCATAGACAGGCTATACATATACAGGTCCCCACAGAGTCCGATGACTGATGCACGAGACACAGAGGGTTGGGCATAGACAAGCTTGACATCTGGGTCCCAGTAGGTTTTCCAATTTATCTGTAACTTGGTGTAGCGAGTTGGGTGCATGTAGGATGGGGTCTGGAGAACAGCAGGTTTTCTGGTCCTAACAACTTCACCACATCATTTGCCACCTATGTAAGAGTATTTATCTTTTTTTTTCTGTTGTCTTGTATCCCTTGTCTTGATCTCCTGTTCCATTTTCCAATTTTCCTTTGTTCTGTTATTATCAAATCCATTTACAGTCCTCCATGCTTCTATTGACTTTAGTATAAAACTGTTAAGTGTGGGGCTCATGGGTAGGTCTCTGGGTGTGAAAAGTCATAGAAGTTCTGACTGCTCTATATACAAAGAATATTGACCATCTAGGTACAACATGATAATATATTGACTATCAAAGTACAATATACATATGTATGTAGTAGAATAAGTTTAGATGACTTACAGTAAGTAGCTGTAGGATAACTAAGATGGCTAAGGAAGAACAGAATCGACCTTACAGTACGATTCCAAAGGGCAAGTTAACAAATAATGAGTTAGAAGGAGAGAGGATGATATAAGTAATGCAAGATGCAAGTAGAAGATGATGATGATCCAAGCTTTGACTACACAGTATGAAGCTAGATACATAGTTGTGGCAAGTTTGACTTGAAAGCCATTCAAGATGACTGAGATAATATCCCAATCACAACTTACAGGACACTAAAAGGGGTGTCTGGGCAAGTCATGGTTATAGGTAAAAGTATCTGAGTTTCTCATTACACTCACTAGTGTACATATATAAGTATACAGTATGTATGTTATGACCAGAATTCCTGCCAGACTCCAGGCAGTAACTGTGATGTATTAGCCTTATTTTAATACTATTTTCTGAAAAAGGAGTCCAATGCTCTATCAAAATGTGCAAATACTCAATTCACTGCAAGGTAAAATAATTTAAGTATTTGATATTAATCAGTGGCAGCCTAAATAGACTTAGAACCCCTGAAGTCAAGAGTTTACTTGAATATATGCACCCAACTTCGCAAAGAAGGTTTTGAGAGCTGCTTGTGCAAGCTTGTTCTTTTTCTGTAAAAACACTACTAAAATATGAATAACAATTCACTGATTTTGAAACTAGATTCAACTTTGATTCTAGCTAGTTTATATATATTTTATACTATTTATCAAACAGTAAAAATATTTATAAACAGGTCAAAAGATTAGATATAGAATAAAACACTATTTGGCTAATATATGCTTTATTTACACTAACCTACAGGGTCTACTGTGATACTAACTTATCAGGATCTTAATGTAGTCTTAAGGATTCTGCAAAAATATTCTCAGTATTTGTTTATGCCAAAAACCGGGTAGAAATTAGAATATATGTATTTCTAATCTCAATATAACCTAAAGTATTTATTACTTTAATTGATAGCCAACAACTCAACTAGAGGTGGATTAGTAATAAAGGATAGCCAGCTACTCAACTAAGAGGTGGCAAAGGGAACAATTGATATGTTTATTTATTTATTATTGATTGATAACCAACAGCTCAACTAGAGGTGGTTAAGGGATTCTGGGTTAGCTTAGGTCAGCAGCTCAACTAGAGGTGACTAAGTGTATGTATGTATTTGTCCAACAGCCCAACTAGGGGTGGAATATAACTGCTGATGCAGTGGCACACTGATGTGGCTGGTTAAGATGGTTAAAATGAGTTATATTTCAGTGATGGAGCAGAGCTCCTTATATACAGTAAAATCTGAGACATGGGAGAATGTTCTAGCTACTTGTTTTACCTATTTTTAGCTATTTTACCTGGAATGTGCTGGAATATTCCAGGAGTTTCTACTCCTTTCCATCGTAGCATATATGCTGATGTAATGTTCTCGCGCATCGCGAAGTTGCTGATTACCTAATTTTCCCGTGCATGTCACAATGTGTTCATATGTGTGACATTATGATTATTCAGCCATTTGTGACAGCTGGGTCGCGTTTGTGACAACTTGTCGTGTTTGTGACAAGTCGTCACATTTTGTGACACCAGTCACTTGTTGTGACAAATGTCACTTGCTGTGATGAATGTCACTTGCTGTGATGAATGTCACTTGCTGTGACAAATGTCACCTGTTGTGACGAATTTTCCCGTGCATCGCGCAATAAGCGCCAAATGGCCGATTTAGAAGATAAAAAAGAATAAACAGTAGAAATTTGATATCTCTCCCAAAATAAATGATAAAAATATGAAATAAATTGAAAAAATCAGGTTAATTTCAGGAGACTATTGTACAATAATTTCGTCGCAATATAAGTACATTTAAACGTGTTTTTATCAATTTGTTTAGGGGAGATTGGTTAAAAATCAGAAAAACCTAAAAATACATAACAGTAACTTATACGCACCAGCACCCCGTATGCACCAATTGTCAGTTTACCAGAATACCCACTGGACTCCATCCATCAGACCTGTCCATGCTCGACTTCCGTCACGTCATGTGTCAGTCACTGGAATACCTGCCAGACCCCACTCCTGACTATCTCCGACCCTGTCCCACGTACCAGTCACCCGACTTCACTTGGAATACCCGTCAGCTCTCTAACTGAGTCCCATTCCCATTATGGACAATGACCTGTCATGATTCAGACTCCGCTCCCCTCCATTCTGTTCCTAATACCAAATCTGGTGTTTACTTATCTTGTTTTATGTTTGCTAGTTCTGTTTTCATTATTACTGGATTTGGATGTTATTCATTCCACAGTCTATATAGTCTGGCAGATCTTGTACATACAATCCAGTCAGAAAATCAGCTTAGATTCTCACCAGTAATCTCAGTCTATTTTCCGTTCCAATCTCCTCTTTGAAACACACCGCTCTTACTCGTCGGAGCCCATGGGCTCCGACTCATCTATCTCCCAACATCTGACTCAACCCTCAACCTCCAACTCGACTCATGACCTCCAACATATCATCTACTCCCCGGACTCTCTGGGATTCCCATTCACCCATTCGAAATTGGACAAGACGATCTCATGAGGGCGCAGCCCATAAGCTGAAGCCACATCCTACCAGAACACCTGCAGGTTCCCCAGAACCCTCGGTTAATCTCTGTGAAGAGTTGATAGATTCTGACCGCTCGATATACGAAGAATAGTGTTTATCCAACTACTATTAGAAAGTATAGACTGTTCAGTACAATACAATAGGCTACTAGACTGATAGTACTAGTAGAAAGACGCACTACGTGTTAAGAACTGAAAACTGACTAGTGTCAGTGGCTGTTATGTATTTTTAGCTTTTTTCTGATTTTTAAACAATTTCCCCTAACAAATTGCGAAAACAAATATTCAAATGTAATTATATCGCAACGATTAAATTGTACAATATTTGTTTGATTTATCTTGAATTTATACAATTTATTTTGTATTTTTATCTAATAAATTGAGCAAGTTATTGAATTTCTACTTTTTATTCTTTTTTTGATTAATATGTCGGCGACTCAGCGCTTATTCACAATGCGCGAGTAATCATGTGATATTCACATGACATTTCAAACTCCGATGCCGACAAAATGCGATGCGAAATAATCGCGCATAATCAAGGCAATATATATATTTTTATATATTATTATAATAAAATATTATATTTATAACTAACTAAAAATAAATATAATAATTATATAATAATATAAACCCGGCCACTGTGCTTATTACACGGTGTGCGGGAAAATCGTCACAATGAGTGACAACCGTCACAACAGGTGACAGTTGTCACAAGGGCGCACGACGGTCACAGAGGCGCGCGATGGTCACAGAGGCACGCAATGGTCACAACGCGTGACAGTCACAAGACGCGAAGGGTGTTATACGCGCACACAGGCGCAAGAGCATTATATAATCATATATGCTACCACAACAAAAACTGGAAACTCTCTGGAACATTCCAGTAGCTTCCAATGGAACATTAGTCAATAGATACAAATAGTAGATAGAATATTGTAGAATATTCTATAAGATTCTACAATGTTCCTTTATGCCAAGAATATTCTATAGTATCTTAGAAGTAGTTAGAACCTTCCACAATGCTCTAGGAAATTCTAGAAAATTCTAGAAAATTCTAAATGACATCATTCCTTCCAGAATGACATCATTCAATCTTCTAGAATCTTCTAAATGTCTCAGACTAAAATGTATATAAGGAGCTCAGCTCCAGCCTTGAATAAGAAAAACCAATCAATCTTTACTACATTTTATCAGCCACATCAGTGTGCCACTGCAGCAAGCAGTTTATTCCACCCCTTGTTGGGCTGTTGGACAAATAAATACAAACACTTAGTCACCTCTAGTTGAGCTGCTGACCTAAGTTAACTAAGGATCCCTTTGTGTGAAGAGTGGTGGATTCTGACCGCTCTATATACGAAGAATAGTGTTTATTCAACTACTATTAGAGAGTATTGACCGTCAGTACAATACTATAGACTACTAGACTGTTAGTACTAGTATAAGAACGCACTGCACGCCTCAAGAGCAACTGTATAGTTGCTCGTGATGGCTTAGAACAGTAAGATAATGAGTTGACCTTTTACGGTACAACTAGTAGCTAGAAATAAGAAAGATACTCAGCTAAAGACTGAGTGTCTAGGATAGAGTATTAGTAGCGTGAGTCGACTACGGTGTCGACGAGCGCAAAGTCTTGAAAGCGGAACTCGACCTTAGCGGTTCAAGTCCAAAAGGCTATTAGTAGACTAGAGAATGCTACCCTTATGGTAGCTGAGATACTACCCTTGACACCTCTCGCTATTTGACGTCTGAGTCGTTACGAAGTGGTGTCTGCTGGGTAAAAGTTGTCTAAGATTTAGCGCTGAGAGCACCCATAGATATACACAAGACTTCGAACTAAGAAATACGGGTATGCTCGAAGATCTAGAGAGTTAGGGAAAAAGAGTAAGAACTAAATAATAAAATACTATAATATATGTATTATTCCACAGTCCAATCATGATATATGCATACCCTTCACACTTTGTCACCTCTTGTTGAGCCTCTGACAATTATCCTAACCCCTTGGTCACTCTTCTGACCAATCAGGATTCCCTGCCACCTCTTGTTGAGTTTCTGGAATTAATCCTTTATACTATAGTCACCTCTTAATTGAGTATTGATTATTAGTTTTCTTTACATTGTTATTTGTAGTTTAAGACTTCAGTCACCTCTTGTTGAGTAATTTGACTGTTTATTGCATTACAAATAATCCCTGTTCTATTGTTCATTTATTGTGAATCAGTAAAGCATATTCACATAAACAAATACTGAGAATATCCTTGCAAGATCCTAAGACTACATTAAGATCCTGATAAGTTAGTATCACAGTAGACCCTGTAGGTTAGTGTAAATAAAGCATATATTAGCCAAATAGTGTTTTATTCTATATCTAATCTTTTGACCTGTTTATAAATATTTTTACTGTTTGATAAATAGTATAAAATATATATAAACTAGCTAGTATTGAAGTTAAATCTAGTTTTGGAATCAGTAAATTGTTACTCTTATTTTAGCAGTTGTTATCACAGAAAAAGAACAAGCTTGCACAAGCAGCTCTCAAAACCTTCTTTGCAAAGTAGGGTGCATATATTCAAGTAAACTCTTGACTTCAGGGGTTCTAAGTCTATTTAGGCTGCCACTGATTAATATCAAATACTTAAATTATTTTACCTTGCAGTGAATTGAGTATTTGCACACTTTGATAGAGCATTGGACTCCTTTTTCCAGAAAATAATATTAAAATAAGCCTAATACATTACAGTGGCCGACAGGGACCGATCAGAAGGACTTGGCTTCAGCTAATATGCTGCACCCTTGCAAATATCCATAGGGTGTCCTTAGATTTCGGATGGGCGAAGACTAATCTTAAAGAGTTCCTTTCGGCGAGATACCGATCGGGACCGAAGGACAAGTCAAGTGTCGGGCGAAGGGGTCAGGGCCGGTGTGAAGAGTGGTGGGTTCTGACCGCTCTATATACGAAGAATAGTGTTTATTCAACTACTATTAGAGAGTATTGACCGTCAGTACAATACTATAGACTACTAGACTGTTAGTACTAGTATAAGAACGCACTGCACGCCTCAAGAGCAACTGTATAGTTGCTCGTGATGGCTTAGAACAGTAAGATAACGAGTTGACCTTTTACGGTACAACTAGTAGCTAGAAATAAGAAAGATACTCAGCTAAAGACTGAGTGTCTAGGATAGAGTATTAGTAGCGTGAGTCGACTACGGTGTCGACGAGCGCAAAGTCTTGAAAGCGGAACTCGACCTTAGCGGTTCGAGTTCAAAAGGCTATTAGTAGACTAGAGAATGCTACCTTTATGGTAGCTGAGATACTACCCTTGACACCTCTCGTTATTCGACGTCTGAGTCGTTACGAAGTGGTGTCTGCTGGGTAAAAAGTTGTCTCCATTTAGCACTGAGAGCGCCCATAGATATACACAAGACTTCGAACTAAGAAATACGGGTATGCTCGAAGATCTAGAGAGTTAGGGAAAAAGAGTAAGAACTAAATAATATAATACTATAATATATGTATTATTCCACAGTCCAATCATGATATATGCATACCCTTCACAGCCGGGAGTGAGCGAGTGCACACGAAGGCGGATGAGGGGATTCTTAGTATGAGACTGTTACAGACATATGAGGGTATTCTGAGTCAATATTCTGATTGCCTAGTAACTACAACTACAGCGGGTTCATATACAAGTAACAGGCGTCTAGAAAATACTAATGGGGAGAAAGGCAGAAAACGGTAGTAACAATAAGCTTGACTAGGAATGGGAAGTTTATGATTAGTTTGGAGGCTGATGATAACCGAGAGCGGAGTTACTGTAAAAGGAAATAGTTCGAGGACCACAAATATAGAATAGACATATGTGAAATATAGGATAGAACAGATCATCATAATAAAAGGGATGTATCAAAAGTTTAACCAGACAATAGGAGTATTTGACGTGGGCGTAAATGGAGTTTGATCATGGCGAAAGCATATGTCAGCTTTGAGGGCCGATGGTTTCCGATGTGGTGACTTGAATAGTAACTTGAATCGTTGATAAGTGGCGATAACCTCGGTGGCCGATAGGGTTGTGACACGGTTGTAACACTACACGTGTGAAGAGTCGATAGATTCTGACCGCTCAATATATGAAGAATAGTGTTTATCCAACTACTATTAGACAGTATAGACCATTCAGTACTATACAATAGATTACTAGACTGATAGTACTAGTAGAAAGACACACTACGCATCACAAGAGTAACTGTGCAGTTGCTCGTGATGACTAGAACAAGAGAATAGAAGAGTTGACCTTTACAGTACAACTGGTAGCTAGAAGTAAGAGAGATAGTCAGCGAAAGACTGAATATCTAGAGTAAAGAGATAGCAGCGTGAGTCGACTACAGTGTCAACAAGCGCAAAGACTTGAGAGTGGGACTCGACCTTTGCGGTTCGAGTCCAACAAATATTAGTATGCGAGAAAACACTACCTTTATAGGTAGCTGAGAAGTTACCATTGACACCTCTCGCTATTTGATGTCTGGGTCGTTACGAGGTGGTGTCTGCTGGGTAAAAAAGTGTCTCTCGATTGGCACCAAGTATGCCCACAGGTATACACAATGTTTCGAACTAAGAAATAAGGGTACGCCTGAAAAGTAAAAGGAAGTAAAGAAAAGAAATAATACTAGATAATAATGTACTATAATATGTATAATATTTAACAGCCTGATCATGATATATGCATACCCTTCACAGTGCCCCCCAGTTCCAAGGGATGTGCTATATGAGGTGCTGAAGAGCATTTGGGATGCCACCCCAAGCTTCCTGTGAGGATCCCCCAAGGTTCAGAATGAAGTTTCCCCACTGTTCCCTTTTTACTCTGAAGGATTCGGCTATTCTCACCTGAGCTAAATTGCTAGAGTCCCTGTGCAAGGAATTGGCCCAGCATCTGTAGGCCTTCTCTCTACAGCGAATGACTGCACGGACACTAATCAGCAGAGTGGAAATCCGCACGAGAAGAGGAGTATTAGGAAGGGGAGATGAAGATGCGGGTAGCAGGGCAGGAACATGTGGCTGCATAGTGGTCTCTGTGGGAAGCGTCAGGGTGAGGGCCTCAAGTAAATCTACAAGGCCAGCGATAGAGAGAACACTCGCTGAGTCTGGGGGCAGACAGTGTGGTTCCACTGTGATGTGCCGGAACATAGAGAGCTTAATCTCCCGAGCTGCTCGTGCAAAGTTCTCCCCCTCCACAGGATCCTCGAAGGAGAGATAGAAGTCCTCCATAATCTCAGATGACGGAGCAAGACCACAACAACCCTTAAGGCTCCCTTGAAGGAGCGGTTGCTGGAGTACCGGCACCAGCTGCGATAGCACCCTTCCGACTGGAAACTGTTCGGAAGGGTAGTTGACAGCTACTTGTGTCCAGAAAGTGGTGCAGATGGGCCCGGTAGGGGGAAGCGAGTTATCTAGGATGAGAATAGGGGATTGCTCTGGGAGAGGGGTGGTGGCCTTCCGTATCTCCTGTACCTTTCCGCTCATCGGGAATGATGATGTCCAGTGTAAGGGGGTCCAAGTCACCATCCATTCGCTCCTGTGGATGGTCATGGATAGGACTACCTAGGGACATGCAATATGAATATGGAGAGTCGGGAGGGATAACCAGTGATGGCGGAAGTGGGGTAGGTACCAGTATAGCCTTGGGGGACAGGGGTAGACGAGGCATTAGAATTGGGGCTGAGGGAGTGTGTGCTGGGTGGGATTGGAGGGAGCCTCGAAGTCGGGGAAGGGCATGGGACTGGAGTCGGGGAAGGTTTGCGTTCCTATGATGGTTGACTAGGATGATGACCCCTCCATACTTTGGATGATGGTCTCCGCATTTGTCACTGATTGGGGTTGCTGGTCATGAAGCGAACTTTCGAGAGGAGGAGGAACCCTTCATGACAATCCTCTCCCAGATATCGAATGCTATACGCATCATTCCTATCCTCATCTTCCTCCTCATCCTCATCCGAGGAAAAATCGATTGGTCCCCTATGATATCCTTTTTCTCGTTGGGGCAGTGCTAGACCGTCCCCTCGAGTAAGAGTTATCCGTCGCAACTTAATATGCTGAAGCAATTCCCAGTCATAGAAGATGGTGCCCTCCTTTTCCTTCCAGCTCTTGATTCCCGTCATTCTAATGCAAGGTGTCCCACCCTCGCTATCATCTGTCTCTGCGAAGTCGGCCCATTTCTCTCCTGGAGGAGGAAGGATCGGTGCAGAGGCTCTGTCTCCGAATCGTACTCTGTCCTCACTGTAATGTATTAGCCTTATTTTAATACTATTTTCCGAAAAAGGAGTCCAATGCTCTTCAAAATGTGCAAATACTCAATTCACTGCAAGGTAAAATAATTTAAGTATTTGATATTAATCAGTGGCAGCCTAAATAGACTTAGAACCCCTGAAGTCAAGAGTTTACTTGAATATATGCACCCAACTTCGCAAAGAAGGTTTTGAGAGCTGCTTGTGCAAGCTTGTTCTTTTTCTGTGACAACAACTATTAAAATAAGAATAACAATTTACTGATTCCGAAGCTAGATTTAACTTCAATACTAGTGTGAAGGGTATGCATATATGCATAATTGGACTGAGGAATAATAGTTGGATTATAGTACTTTATTATTTACTTTTTATTTCCTTCATTTACATTCTTTCTATATTTCGAGCATACCCTTATTTTGTAGTTCAAAGCTTTGTGTATACATATGGGCACTCTCGGCGCCAAAACCAAGAGACACTTTTACCCAGCAGACACCACCTCGTAAACGATCCAGACGTCGAATAGTGAGTGGTGTCAAGAGTAACGTTTCAGCTACCTAAAGGTAGCGTCTTCTTGCATCGTGCATACTGATAATACTTGGACTCGAACCGCGAAGGTCGAGTTCCACTCTCAGGACTCTGCGCTCATCGACACTGTAGTCGACCCACACTGCTATCTCTTTACTTCAGATATTCAGTTATTTGCTGAGTATTTCTTTATTTCTAGCTACAGGTTGTAGCGTAAAGGTCAACTCTTCTACTCTCTAATTCTAGTCATCACGAGCAACTGTCCAGTTGCTCTTGTGACGTGTAGTGCGTCCTTATATTAGCACTATCAGTCTAGTAATCCATAGTATTGTACTGAACGGTCAATACTCCCTAATAGTAGTTGAATAAACACTATTCTTCGTATATTGAGTGGTCAGAATCTATCGACTCTTCACAACTAGCTAGTTTATATATATTTTATACTATTTATCAAACAGTAAAAATATTTATAAACAGGTCAAAAGATTAGATATAGAATAAAACACTATTTGGCTAATATATGCTTTATTTACACTAACCTACAAGGTCTACTGTGATATTAACTTATCAGGATCTTAATGTAGTCTTAGGATCTTGCAAGGATATTCTCAGTATTTGTTTATGTGAATATGCTTTACTGATTCACAATGAATGAACAATAGAACAAGGATTATTTGTAATGCAATAAACAGTCAAATTACTCAACTAGAGGTGACTGAAGTCTTAAACTGCAAATAACAATGTAAGGAAAACTAATAATCAGTATTCAATTAAGAGATGACTATAGTATGAGATTATTTATATATTATTAGTTGATAACCAACAACTCTAACTGAGATGGAAATAATATATAAAAGATAGCCAACTATTCAATTAAGAAGTGGCAAGGGGGAACAAAAGTCAACAACTCAGATTGAGGTGACAAGGGGAACAGCAGATCAGTCAACAGCTCAGATTGAGGTGACAAGGGATCTGATTGGGCCAACAACTCTGATAGAGGTGGCAAGGGTTTCCAACAGCTCTGATAGAGGTGGAATGAGATGTCCAACTGCCCAGATAGGGGTGGAGTAGCCTGCTTTGCTGCAGTAACACACAGATGTGGTGAGATGATATGATATTTGGATTTTCAGGGCCGGAGCTGAGCTCCTTATATACATTTTATTCTGAGACATTTAGAAGATTCTAGAAGATTGAATGATGTCATTCTGGGAGGAATGATGTCATTTAGAATTTTCTAGAATTTTCTAGAGCATTGTGGAAGGTTCTAACTACTTCTAAGACACTATAGAATATTCTTGGCACAATAGAACTTTCTGGAATCTTATAGAATATTCTACAATATTCTATCTATTATTAGTACCTATTAGCTACTATTCCTTTGGAAGCCACTGGAATATTCCAGGGAATTTCCGGTTTTTGCTGTAGTTGCATATATGATTATATAATGCTCTTGCGCCTGTGCATGCGTATGACATCCTTCACATCTTGTGACTGTCATGCGTTGTGACAGTCGCGCGCCTTTGTGACAGTCGCGCGCCTTTGTGACAGTCGCGCGCCTTTGTGACAGTCGCGCGCCTTTGTGACAGTCGCGCGCCTTTGTGACAGTCGCGCGCCTCTGTGACAGTCGCGCGCCTCTGTGACAGTCGCGCGCCTCTGTGACAGTCGCGCGCCTCTGTGACAGTCGCGCGCCTCTGTGACAGTCGCGCGCCTCTGTGACAGTCGCGCGCCTCTGTGACAGTCGCGCGCCTCTGTGACAGTCGCGCGCCTCTGTGACAGTCGCGCGCCTCTGTGACAGTCGCGCGCCTCTGTGACAGTCGCGCGCCTCTGTGACAGTCGCGCGCCTCTGTGACAGTCGCGCGCCTCTGTGACAGTCGCGCGCCTCTGTGACAGTCGCGCGCCTCTGTGACAGTCGCGCGCCTCTGTGACAGTCGCGCACCTCTGTGACAGTCGCGCGCCTCTGTGACAGTCACACGCCTTTGTGACCATTGCGCGCCTTTGTGACAGTCGTGCGCCTCTGTGATCGTTGCGCGCCCTTGTGACAACTGTCACCTGTTGTGACGGTTGTCACTCGTTGTGACAATTTTCCTGTGCGCCGTGTAATAAGCATAGTGGCCAGTTTGTATATTATTATATAATTATTATATTTATTTTTAGTTAATTATAAATATAATAATATTTTATTATAATAATATATAATATATATTTTTCACCTTGAAAATACATGATTATTTCACATCGAATTTCTTTGTTGTCGGAGTTTGAAATGTCATGTGAATATCACGTGATCTTTTTGCGCATTGTGCATAAGCGCTGAGTCATCGACATATTAATCAAAAAAGAATAAAAAGTAGAAACTCAATATCTTGCTCAATTTATTAGATAAAAATACAAAATAAATTGTATAAATTCAAGATAAATCAAACAAATATTGTACAATTTTATCGTCACAATATAATTACATTTGAATATTTGTTTTCGCAATTTGTTAGGGGAAATTGTTTAAAAATTGGAAAAAACTTAGAAATACATAACAGCAATGGTACAAGCAGAAACCAGATGTGAGCAACTTGTGAGTGTGGGGTTGTACTGCTTATGTTTACATTCAAAGGGATAAAAGGAAGTCACTTCAGTCACACATGGAGAAATGCCTCTTTCTAGGCTATCCTGTGGGATACAAAGGTTGGCAATTTTACAACCCTGTTACAAAGAAGTTTATCATTTCTGAACGGGCTGTATTTGATGAACGCCACTTTCCTGGTCTATCTACTACTGGACCAATGCCTAATATTAGCCTTGTTCCAAATAAACCAAACTCTGACATTCCTTTATTTGTACCAGAAGTAGAGGGGGATAATGATATTTCTGTCCCTCCTACTCATATTCATGCACCTCCTGCTCATATTCCTATACCTCCTGCTCAGATTCCTGCACTTCCTGAACCACATTTGCCTCCTCCTGGTGTTGAAGAACCTATTCAACTACCTCCTCCACTTGCACCAGAACCACAGCTTCGTCGCTCTCAGTGTGTTTCCAAGCAACCTGGTGAATGGTGAAAGGTACAACCAGCTCTAGCTCCAGCTGAGGATGATGATGAGGACATTGATTATGAGGAATACAGTTTGTTGGAACAGCTTCAACTGCTAATCCACAAAACTACAAGCAGGCTATGAAAGGTGATGATGCAGATAAATGGCAAGAAGCTATCAATGCAGAGTACAATACACTGGTAGAAAACAAGACATGGGAACTTGTTGACCTCCCAGTTGGTGCAAAGGCAATTGGTTCTGGTTGGGTGTTTAAAGTCAAACACAATGCAGATGGAACAATTGAGCGTTATAAAGCTCGCCTTGTTGCCAAAGCGTACTCACAACGTCCTGGCATTGACTACAATCAAGTGTTTGCACCTACTTTTAGACCTGCCACTCTGTGTTTGATTCTGGCCCTAGCTGCCATTGAAGACATGGACTTGCACTCTGTTGATATTTCTGCTGCTTTCACTCATGGCGACCTTGATGAGACAATCTATATGAGACAACCTGAAGGCTTCCAACAAGGAGGTCCTAATAAGGTTCTCAGACTCTTGAAATCACTTTATGGTCTCAAGCAGGGATCTCGTCAATGGAACATCAAGTTACATGGTGCACTTACTGAAATGGAGTTCAAACGAATTGAATCTGATACCTCTGTTTACATTTATTCAAATGGAGAGGTCAAGATCTTTGTACCCATTTACATTGATGATATTACATTTGCATCCAAGTCCACTCTTGCCATTGACAAAGCTGTCAAGCAATTGTCCCTGCATTTCAAATGCCATGATCTTGGACCCACTGTTTATTTACTTGGTGTGGGAGTTGGGAGAGATCGCTCTAAGTGTCTCCTTACTCTTGATCAGCGACAGTTTATCCTCAACATGCTTGAGCATTATAACATGTCTGACTGTCATCCAGTTCTCACACCTATGACACCTGGTACATCCCTTTCCAAACAAATGGGTCCTGAGAATACTGCAGAAGTGGATTTCATACATAGTGTTCCTTATCTCAGTGCTGTTGGGTCTTTACAATACCTGGCTACTATGACCCATCCAGATATTGCTTATACTGTGTCCTACTTGGCACATTTTAATGGCAACCCTGGACCGAAGCATTGGACAGCAGTGAAGCACTTGTTCAGATACCTAAAAGGTACACTGGAATACAAGTTGCATTACTCTGGTAAATGTGGCTCTGAATTATTCACCACATACACTGATGCAGCTCATGGTGATTGCATTGATTCTGGAAGATCCACTGGAGGTTATGTGACTATGATGGCTAGAGGTGCTATTTGCTGGAGTAGTAAACTCCAAAGTATTGTCACACTTTCTACAACTGAAGCAGAATTTGTCTCTGCTGTAGAAGCTGGCAAGGAGATTGCCTGGATGCAAAAAATCCTAGGTGAATTTGGCTACCAAGTTAATCAACCTTCCACTCTACACATTGACAACCAGTCTGCCATCAGTGTTGCTAAGAATCCTGAGCATCATGGAAGGATGAAACACCTTGACCTTCACTACTATTGACTTAGGGATGCTGTAAATGCCAAGTGTATTACTCCTTCCTATATTCCTACTGCAGAACAACTTGCAGATATTCTAACCAAACCTCTATCCACTCCCAAGGTTCAATTTTGCCGTGCTGGAATGGGTATAAGGACTTAGTTTCTTGTTTTCTTTCTTACTCTCTGTAGTTTAGCAAAGTCTCTCTCTCTCTCTCTTTCTTTTTCTTTGGAGACATGTGAGATCAGGGGGGTCTGTTAAAACTGCCTCCACTGTCTCCAAAACCTTCTGGAACCTTCTAGAAGCTTCCAGCATGTTCCAGGGTATTCCCAGTTCATTTCCCATGACAGCTGTCAATCAGCTGTCACTTCTGACAGCTGACAAGCCTACTGATGTATAACATATATAAGCTTGTAGTTAGTGACCTGAATAGTAACAACTTTCCTCAGACTTGTGTGTGTCACATGTCACAGTAAGTCACAGGTCACTTTTAACACAACTGCCAATGAATAATCCTCCTGATCCTCAGGTGGAACATCCACCAACAGGGCAGTCGAGCACTCCTGGAGCTAGTGTTGAGCCTACCCATGCACCCGAGCCTGTTCTCTCGTTCCCAACAAGGCAGGTCATCCTCAAGCAGTTCTTTGGGGGTCATATGGTTTACGCTGAACCTATCAATATGCAATGGGACATGTACTACGCCGATCGAATCCCTGCAGATCAGGTCACTCCTTTCGTAGGGGAATACGATACGGATTATCCTTATTTACCGGTGACTGTAGCAGTCTGGTTAGGTCATTATCAGGCCATCTTATCGGTGCGGGACTTATTTATGCAACCAAGAACCCTTGAGCATCTAACCCACTTGATTCCTGAATGGTCGAATAAAGTTATTTCCATTATGGAGGGGGGAAGGACGATTTTCAAGCAGGAAGTGTTCTCTCTACTCCTCGAAGTGCTCCGTACACACGACGATGCATTACAAATCCTTCACGTCCTACTCGGAGGGGATCACATTGTGCCCAAGATTGACTATCAGTACATATACATTCAAATGTTGGAGGAATCTCTTAATGGAGTCACGCGAAATACATCGTTTGCATATTTTACTCTAAGGGGCCGGTTGAAGTGAAATCAGAGGAGACTCGACAAGATGGTTTTGGAAGTGCTTTACTCTTATAATAACTCAATTCAAGTGCCCGATTCACCCATCTCCACGACTAGTTCATTTGTCCGCAACCTAAATGGGTCTCCCAATACTCGTTTTCTTCACTCGCTCAATCGTCCTGTCATTCTGCAAGACTTCCCATTGGATATGAGGATGCAGGTTGCAGATCATCTTCAGGGAAAGGGGATTGAAGTCTGCATTCCCCTCTATCAGCCTCAGCCACGTCGACCTTTGAATATGATCGAAATCGATAGAGAAATCGTGACAGAACCTAGTCCTGCACCCCATCAGGGGATTCACTGCTCTTGCATCGCGTTCGAGCGAATTCCGGGTAATCCTAACTTCGGTTATGAGCAACCTGTGACTAGGAATCGATCAGTTGCCAACAGGGGTCGACTGTCCTTCTCTAATCCATTCACTGAGGGTATAGCTGGTCAGGTTGCTGGTTGAGGATTGCTGAATCCAGTCAATCCCCACCATTCCCTGCCGATCTCCTTGAATCCCTTTCTGCCATCAGGAGGACCCCCTAGCAGTTCATCTGGGAGTTCTGGTGATTCAAGCTATGGAGGGAATTTGGGACGTGGGGGGCATCACGGTGGAATACCTAACCCTCCTTTTCAAACTCTGATGCAGCCTCAAGCCAGCGTGCTTATCGATGACTTACCTAAGGATAAAAAGATCACTCTTAACACCAACAACATCAAGATAAAATGGTCAGACCTTCCCAAATATGATGGAACTAAATCCAAGGCTGTGGACTACATTATGGATATTATGAGTCTCTCGGAGATCTCAGACTCCATGAGCACATTGTTAGGAGTCGCTCTGCCAAGACGACTCACTGGCGATGCCAAGATCTGGTGGAGCACCCTGGGCCATGAACATTGCACTGAATTCAGTCAATCTCACAGATCGTTCCTTTGGGGCATCGTAGAGGGATTACTTGGAACTCATTGGCGTGAATCCCTAGCTCTAGAATGGGAAACCATGAAATTTCGACAAGCCGGTCACAATCATGAGACACCCATTCACTACATTCAATGGAGGGTTAAGCTCTATCGATTCTTGTATGGGTTCCACCAAAATTGACAGGACGAAACATGCAGACTCATTCTGACACTGCCCACGGAATGGCTTTACCTTCTACAAGGACAACCCATCGATGACATAATGAGCCTGCAGACTTATGCTAACAATCTACAAGAGGCTCTGATTAATGCTTGGGTTCAAATGCATCGAGAGCGTTATCGGTTTCAGAAACCCAGAGTCATGATCACTGAGCAGGAAGAGTCGGATCCCTGGCATGAGGAAGAACACTCTCGAGGAATCAACCCCACTAATTGGGGCCATGTCCTTCTCAGCAAAGTTGAAGATAAAACCACCCCTAGGAGAGCTAACACAAAACAGGGTAAGAAGCATGGCAAGTTCTTTTTTGAACAAAGTGACAAGAAAAGTGTTGCCAAACCTCCGAAGGAGTGCTGGATTTGTGGGAGTTTAGAGCATTTTAAGATCGACTGCCCTCACATGGGTAGGATGTCACACTATGTCTCTATTAACAAATGCTCTGCACAGAACCCAACTGAGGAGGTGGAGGATCAGAGGGCTTATGAAATGGTTTATGGATTAAGCATACAGGGACAAGTACATAACGTTGATGAGGAATCGATTTTCATTTCTGTCTACCTTCCTCAATCAGAGGACAACATTGTTTCAGACGTGAATCCATCTTCAAATAAGAATGAGGCATCGCAAGTCTATGTTTCTATATCAGACTATGATTTTCTCGAGAAAGGAGATTGGCTAGATGCTCATTGTCAGAACCGGAAAGGTCTGACTGAGATGGGAGTTTTATTGCGATCTGAACCTCCCATCATTGAGGAAATCGTTGACGAGGAAGTATTTGCGAACAGATCTAAGGAAATAAGTCAGACCTACATTATAGAAGACCCCTCTGAGTCAGAGAGATCAGAGGAGGAGAGCTTCCCCTTCGACCCAGGACAATTACCCAACTTAATTCCTTGTGAGGAGTCAGACTCTGAAGTGGATGACTCCATTCTGAATGCTACCCCCGAGATACCTAACGGTAGACGTGTCAGGAGGAACGTCAAACTGGCTACAAGAAAAGAAAGCAAAAGACCCAGAGTTCAATACCCTCAATCCAGTCGACTTATGAAGGAGGATTTGACCATTATTTACTGCAGAAGGGACCCCCCGGGTGGATATTCCAGTATTGGGATCTCAGCATTACATGTCTACAGACGTGTAGGGAACTCAGAAATCTCAAATCCTATTAAAATCAGGCTGGATGCTGGGGCCGACCTCTCCTTAATTTCGGAGGACTTCTATAAGGAACTAGAGGACTGCCCCAAGCTCAAGCAAGGACTCAAGTTGCACCTCGTACAGCTTACCGGTAATGCTAAAGTATTAGGATACGTCAACATCCCCATTTATCTCGAAGACGACACTAGTATGCTCCTTAAATTTACCGCCGAAATGTACGTTGTCCGAGACATGACCATTCCGATTCTTCTCGGAGAAGACTTTCACGTGAACTATGAGATCGGGACACTGCGAGACCAACTGCTGGGCTCTAGATTGATTCTACCAGGGAGGGCAGGATCTATCCCAGCCAGTTCTTCCAAGGAGCCACAGCCTTTAGCCTTCTCGATTAGCAAGATCCCCCTGGAGGAACTAGCTAATGACTCACCTGAATTGACTTCTAAACCAGACAAAGAGGTGCATACTGAAAGAGTCGCACGGGCCCTGCAGGATTGTACTATAGAACTGGAATCAGCTCGATTAGTACCAATCTTTGTTGGAGATCTTATTGGTGACCAATGGATAGTCGAGGGAGTTGTCTTGCAGAATGACGAGGGGAGTATATTAGCCGCTCCCACCACTGCTATCTCCAGGGAACGCACCACGATACCTCTCGCTAACCCCTCTCTGACACCAAGAATCATTAGATGAGGGGAAACTGTTGGATTAATTCATGATGCAAATAAAAGGGCCCAGACACCTAGATCCTCAACTGAGAAGGCATCGATGCAGTCAATGGCAACCAAGATTGCTCACCTCGTAGAAAGTCTATCAAGAATAGAGGAGGAGCGTGTCCTTAATCCTTGATCTTCCAGACAGCCCCCAGAACAGGAACTCACAGACGATTTCGACCCAGCAGGCCCTAAAATGTCTGAGGTTGCCACCACAGAAACATTTCATGCAGAGGACCTACATAAACTGGTTAACTTAGGACCAGACATTCCTACTGACGTCTCCTCCCACTTGGAATCGGTATTAACTAAGAACATCCAAGCCTTTGGAGTAGACGGGCATTTAGGACAAGTAGACATCAAGGTCAATGTCCCCTTGAAAGAGGGCACACAACCTATTTCAATGTCAATGTTCCCAACCTCCCCAGCTAATAGGAAAGTCATTGATGAACAAATGGATACTTGGTTTCAACAGGGAGTGATCGAACCGTCCAAGAGTCCTTGGGGGGCGCCAGCCTTTGTCGTCTATCGCAATGGGAAACCGCAAGTGGTGATAGACTATAGAAAGTTGAACAGCCTAATGGTTCCCGACGAATTCCCACTGCCATGCCAGTCAGAAATCATGCAAGCACTTTCAGGATCCAACGTCCTATCTTCCTTTGACGCACTAGCCGGCTTTACCTAACTTGAAATGTTAGAAGAAGACAAACCGAAGACCACCTTCAGATCCCATCGAGGACTGTGGCAATTTAGGAGGATGCCCTTTGGACTTCGTAATGGACCTTCTATATTCCAAAGAGTTATGCAAACTGTACTTGCGCCTTACTTATGGATCTTCTGCCTAGTTTATATTGATGACATTGTGATCTTTTCTAAGACATGGGACGATCATCTAGAGCATTTAGACCAGGTTCTGAAAGCCATAATTGCAGCAGAAATCACTCTCTCGCCTAAGAAGTGCTATGTTGGGTATAATTTGATTCTATTACTAGGACATAAGGTGTCTAGACTCGGTTTTTCGACCCACCAAGAAAAGGTCGCTACTATACTAGAACTAGCTATGCCTTCTAGGATAGCAGATCTTCAACGTTTCCTCGGAATGGTCCTGTACTTTTCCGCATACATACCATTTTACTCCTGGATGGTTGCTCCGCTCTTCAACCTCTTAAAGAAAGGAGTTCGTTGGACCTGGGATTCCGAACATGCCCGAGCTTTTGAAGACATTAAGGTCGCATTGAGCTCTGCTCCTGTCCTCAGACACCCTGCGAGTGGTATGCCTTATCGGTTATACATGGATGCTTCAGACTTCGTGCTGGGATGTTGTCTTCAACAAATACAGAAGATGACGCTTAAGGACCTAAATGATACAAAAATTTAGGCCCAAGCAAGATCAGCCTTCAATCAATCACGAGACATGCCCATTTTCGTTCCTTGTTATAAAACCAAGGAGCCGGAATTTACTTGGATGGATTCCTGGGCCTCAGATTTTGATGACACCAGTGTCACAGTCGAGCGTGTCATTGCCTATTGGAGCCGTATGCTCAAGAAAGCAGAATGTAATTACTCAGCCACAGAGTGAGAGGCGTTAGCTGCTCAAGAGGGACTAGTCCATTTCCAGCCCTTTATCGAGGGAGAGCATATCCTTCTGATCACTGACCATGCGGCATTACAATGGGCCAGATCTTACGAGAATACCAATCATCGACTGGCCACATGGGGGGTGGTATATGCGGCATACCCTGGTCTGGAAATCTTACATAGAGCGGGACGGATACACAGCAATGTTGACCCACTGTCTAGACTTCCTCGAGTACCTGACTGTGCTAGTCCCACGAGAGATGACCTCTTACCAATCGTAGCGGACTCTTACAGCCGGAATGACAATGAGACATTATGGGAGAACAAACCAGCAGAAAGGGCCATATTTCTCACTCATCACAAGTTAGTTGAACCAGTTGGAACGATGGAAGAGGTCCCCCAAACGAAATGGGATTGGCACAACCTCCCCAGAAATGATGAAATCAATGAAGCGAACTTTACTCTCTCAAATCCCCAATTGCTTATAGAAATCGATGAAATTTATGCTAAAGAACTTTGCGATGGATACCAGAAAGATCCTGCCTTCAGAAATCATTATGCCGCCAATCCCATTTCCCCAAATATGGTAGCCACCCCTTTGCATTATTTCATTGGCAAGAATAAGCTATTGTTCTTTCGAGACTCAGACTGGAAAAGTCAAATCTGTGTTCCTAGCAGCATGATATCAACCATACTCAAATTGATACATGACAACCCCTTCAAAGGAGCTCATGCAGGTGGGCACAGACTTTTCCAGCTTATGAAGGACCATTTCTTCTGGCCGAGGATGTTGCATGACTGCATGGCATACGCTCGCAGCTGTGACATATGCCAGAAAACTAAGGTCGATCATTCCATTAGACAAGGAGCTCTTTGACCTGCAGATGTACCCTTAAGGCCGTTTGAGGTTGTCTCAATGGACCTGATTACCAGATTGCCTCCTTCTGCAGAGGGTGCTTATTCGGCCATCTTTGTCACTGTGGATAAACTCACACATTTTTTAATTTGTGAGCCCACAACTTCAGATCTATCTGCAGAAGGATTCATGCGAATCTTCGTGAATAAAGTGGCCGCTCCTTTCGGCCTACCTTCAAGGATAATCTGTGATCGAGACAAGAGGTGGACCTGTAGGTTCTGGAGAGAGGTCTGCAAGGTATATGGAAGTGCCCTTGCAGTATCCTCATCCCATCATCCTCAAACTGATGGTCAAACAGAGAATGCCAATGCTATCATTGAGCAAATACTCAGAGTGTACTGTGCTTCTTCGAAAGAGGAATGGTCTAAATGGTCTCAAGTGGTGGCTCATACCTACAATTTGACAGTTCAGAGTTCAACGAGCTACATGTTGGCCTTTTTGCTGATGGGATACTTACCGAGAGGAATGTCTCGCTGCCTAGGAGGGGACGACCCCGTGGTTCCTAGGGAATTATCGGATAACCCCTTAGCTGACCAATGGATCTTAGAATTGGAAAACCATCGACAGGTTGCATGGGATTCGATTGCGTGAGTACAAGAAACACAAGCTCACAGCTACAATAAGAATAGGAGATTGGTGGAAGATATCTTGGAGGGAGATTATATTCTGATCAATCCCCATTCTCTTGAGCTCATCGAAGCCAAAGGACCCGGAAACTTATACAAAGACGAATAGGGCCGTTCGAAGTCTTGGAGAAGATCAATCCTCAAGTCTTTCAACTCCGCATTCCCTCGGAATATCAACTACACCCAGTGATCAACCGAGACTATCTTAAGAAGTACCATCTTTCCCTTAAGAAATTCGGATCAAGGGAGTTACTCGAAAATCCTTGGGAACTCGATCGTAACGATGAGGAGTATGAAGTAGAAGCTATAGTAGGACACAAGAAGCATCAAAATCGACTCCTTTTCCAAGTTCGATGGAAAGGATATGGACCAGAGGAGGACACCTGGTTAAACGGCAATGACCTTCGTAATGCCCCCGCTCTTCTCAGAGCTTACAAAACTATTTATCGAATCTAATGATCATTTCATTTCCTCACAACAACAACACTGTTTATTTACTTCTAACTCTACCCTTCACTATTCATCCCCCTTGGCCTTTCACCTCAATAACCGAGTGGAATTTGAAATTAATATAAAATACATAAATCCACTAAAGAAAAATTTTATCCCCCTATCTCTTCCCTCCACATCAACCTCTCAAATCAGTACACTATGTCGCAGGAGCAACAACCCAAACCCAAGTTCCCCAACTTCAAAAGAATACCACAACCCCAGCCTATTAATACTTCTACCACGTCATCTTGTACTGAAAAAGTCGAGCACTGCATGGGTAATTCGGGGATGTCATCATCAGTATACTCCGCTGCACAGGACAACACGGTGGGAACGTCCACCAACTCAGGGAATGGAACTGCTTTCACTCCATATACTCCTTCCTCCAGACCCTGATTTCCTAACTTTAAACAAATACCTCGACCCCCAACAATGGTTCCTCCTTCCCCACCACCTCGAACAGAAATTGTCGAGCACATGGAGGAGACCTCGTCATCCACATACCCTATGCGGATGGACTCCGTTTCAAAGGCTACGCCCCTGATACTTGGGGGGCTCCCTTGGGAACATGGAGCAAAACCCCCCCACCTTCTCGTAGCATTTTCCCTTCCACTGAGGAGGAGATCAGGAAAAAACGGCAGTCTGAGGCTTTCTCTGTGCAGGTTCAGGAGGAATTCCAAACACTCAAGAGGAAGAGGAGGGAGGAGTACTTAGAAGGACAGCGGAAGATGGGTGCTAGAGATAATGTCCCTTCGAGGCAGACATGGCAGGAATGGAGGAGAATGGAAGGACACAACAATCCTTCAACCATCACTCCCCCCTTGGGTCATAAGTGGACAGACTTCGCTGAGACGGATTGCAGCGATGGAGGCACGCCATGCGTTCGAAGTGTAGGGCAGAAAAGCAGAAAAGGAAAAGATGGGGTCACCTTCTATGATTGGGACAAAGTATGGAGGATCAAGCTACAAAGCATTCCATTGCGACATGGAGACAGAGTTGCAATACCTCCCCGACCTCCTTCCCAACGTGGGATTCTTCATCCAATTTGGAGGATGACCAATCACTCTACCCACCTACGACAGCAGGTACCTCGGTGCTGATTGCCACGAAGGTTTTTACTTACTGACAACATTCACTTCTTCACGAGTGTGATGTATTAGCCTTATTTTAATACTATTTTCCGAAAAAGGAGTCCAATGCTCTATCAAAATGTGCAAATACTCAATTCACTGCAAGGTAAAATAATTTAAGTATTTGATATTAATCAGTGGCAGCCTAAATAGACTTAGAACCCCTGAAGTCAAGAGTTTACTTGAACATATGCACCCTACTTCGCAAAGAAGGTTTTGAGAGCTGCTTGTGCAAGCTTGTTCTTTTTCTGTAAAAACACTACTAAAATATGAATGACAATTCACTGATTCAGAATCTAGATTCAACTTCGATTTTAGCTAGTTTATATATATTTTATACTATTTGTCAAACAGTAAAAATATTTATAAACGGGTCAAAAGATTAGATATAGAATAAAACACTATTTGGTGAATATATGCTTTATTTACACTAACCTACAGGGTCTACTGTGATACTAACTTATCAGGATCTTAATGTAGTCTTAGGATCTTGCAAGGATATTCTCAGTATTTATTTATGTGAATATGCTTTACTGATTCACAATAAATGAGCAAGGGAACAGGAATTATATGTAATGTAATAATCAGTCAAATTACTCAACAAGAGGTGACTGAAGTCTTAGAGTACAAATAACAAGAAATGTAACAAGGATTATTTGCAATGTGATAATCAGTCAAATTACTCAACAAGAGGTGACTGAAGTCTTTAGATTACAAATAACAATGTAAAGAAAACTAATAATCAATACTCAATTAAGAGGTGACTATAGTATAAAGGATTAATACCAGAAGCTCAACAAGAGGTGGCAGGGAATCCTGATTGTAGGATTATAGTCAAATTACTCAACAAGAGGTGACTGAGAATCCTGATTGGTAGGATTATTGTCAGAAGCTCAACAAGAGGTGACAAAGGAATCCTGAGTTAACTTAGGTCAGCAGCTCAACTAGAGGTGACTAAGTGTTTGTATATATTTATCCAACAGCCCAACTAGGGGTGGAATAACTGCTTGCTGCAGTGGCACACTGATGTGGCTGATAAAATGTAGTAAAGATGATCTGTATTTCAAGGCTGGAGCTGAGCTCCTTATATACATTTTAGTCTGAAACATTTAGAAGATTCTAGAAGATTGAATGATGTCATTTAGAATTTTCTAGAATTTTCTAGAGCATTGTGGAAGGTTCTAACTACTTTCTAAGACACTATAGAATATTCTTGGCATAATAGAACATTCTGGAAACTTACAGAATATTCTACAATATTCTATCTATTATTAGTACCTATTAACTAATGTTCCATTGGAAGCCACTGAAATGTTTCAGAGAGTTTCCTGTTTTTGCTGCAGTAGCATATATGATGACATGCTCTCACGCCTGTGCATGCACATGACACCCTTCGCGCCTTGTGACAGTCACGCGTCCTTGTGACAGTCGTGCACCTCTGTGTGCCCTTGTGACAACTGTCACCTGTTGTGACGGTTGTCACTCATTGTGACGATTTTCCCGCGCACCGTATAATAAACACAGTGGCCGGTTTTATATTATTATATAATTATTATATTTATTTTTAGTTAGTTATAAATATAATATTTTATTATAATAATATAAAAATATATATATTGCCTTGATTATGCGTGATTATTTCACATCGCGTTTTGTCGGCATTGGAGTTTGAAATATCATGTGAATATCACATGATCACTCACACGTTGTGAATAAGCGCTGAGTTGCCGACATATTAATCAAAAAAGAATAAAAGGTAAAAATTTAATAACCTGCTCAATGTATATGATAAAAATACAAAATAAATTGTATAAATTCAAGATAAATCAAGCAAATATAGTACAATTTTGTCATCGCGATATAATTACATTTAAATATTTGTTTTCGCAATTTGTTAGGGGAAATTGTTTAAAAATTCAGAAATACATAACAACGAGTGACCCTAATCAACGACAAAAACTGCCGACTTCTGTCAGAGTTTGGAGGGGGTATTGTCCAGCCGACCCTGTGATGCCATCCAGCTCCACTCACCTCTCTCCACTGCTGCCCATCTTTTCCGTATCCCCACTGCAGCACTTTACACCCTTTTCAGAGCTGCCAGGAGGTCTTCAACCATCCACCGACCTGCCTTCCCTTCCCCCTATACCATTACCCCTCCCCTCCATGGGACATTCCTTCATGCCACTGCCCTCACCCACACCCAAGCCTCCTCCAGCACCATGGCCAACCACACTCCACCACACGTCACCTGATCCCCTTGTCATCACTCGCTCTACTCCGACGCCATTGCTCCCTGCGGTGTCAGACACCTCCCCTGTTCCCCCGCCAGCACGGAGTCCACCACCTGTCTCTCCCTGCTCACCTTGCATTTCTCTGGGGAGCCCCATTCAACAACCTAATATTAGATTAATGGATGTTGATCACCCTACCTCAGAAGTCCCCACGACGCCTCCCTCAGATATGGAGGAAGTTCTTGAGGTGCCTCCCTCAGTCATGGAGGTCTCCAAGGCACCTCCCCCAGCAATGGAGGTCTTCAATGAGCCTCCCCCTTTAAGTGAAAAGGTGAAAGGGAAGTGGAAAGCTGATGTTCAGACCAACGAGCCCCTTGTCATTGATCCTCCATCAGCCAACCCCATTTGCAGCCCTCCGCTGCAGCCACCCTCTCCCTCTCACTCTAGGGACACGGCTGACTTAGCTCGTTCCTTTCAAACAGGTTGGATGCGCGTATCCATTAACTACCCCTCTGACATCTTCACTGTGGGACACACGTTAATGCGACTGGGACCTACCTTGTGGCACCCCCTTCTTAAAGGACACATTCAAGGGTATAGCAGGTCTCTGATGTTGTCGGACTGCATGAGTATGTTTTACTTATGTGCCAATGACCCTAAGGAACAGCTGCGTTTAGTGGAGGATATCAAACGGGTTGAGCACTCCATGTTTCGATCCCTGCTTGTCGACTCCTCCTGTGTTCTTCCTGAACATACACCAATTCACTCAGCTGTGGACCTAGTCGACTTGTTGGAGCAACTGTTGTTGGATCCCAACACCTTGGGAGGGTTTCCCCCTGGTGGAGATGCGAGCTGCACATCACTTCCCGCTCCTACCCTGCCATCATTACACCCTCGGCCTCCTCTCATTGCCCGCATTACTGACACCTCCGCTGATCGCATTCATGCCATCATTCGAATGCGCCAGTAGGCCTACCTTCATTGGGTCTCATCGATCCAGAAGCTGGACGGGTTGACATCTGCCAATGATGTTTTGAAGCGAGAAGACATTGCTCTTTCCTTTCACACCAAGCATCTCGCCTGGGGAAACACTATTCTACACCTCGGAGGTTCGTCGCAGGACATGTGGGGAGGAGTTCCAAGTGTCCTTTGACATCTTCTTTGACATAGCTCTTCGACCTGGGGGGCACTGTGAGAGGTACGGTGAAATATACCCAGGAAATATAGTCTGGATGAGCTCATACTATATTTCCTTTATTATTTCTACTTTCTCTCTATTTTATTATGCACTTATAATTAGTTCGACGACCTATGTATGTGGTACATCGACTCTTGTGGGTGCATACATGCCAGACTTACATATGTATTCTAGCACCCATAGTTAAAACTCAGATACTTTTTACCCCACAACCATGACTTACCCAAGACACCAGATAGTGTCCTGTAAGTTGTGATTGGGGTATCATCTCAACCATCACAGATGGGCTTTAACTATCTACACCATCAGAGTTTCGAACTGTACCAGTCGAAACTCCATCTTTATCTCAATCTGCGCAGACTACATCCACACTACTCTACTATTCAACTCTCTCATTACTCTACTTTACACTTGAGCAGTCATCCAGAATCATACTTAACAGTTGATTCTCTTTATTCATTCTAGCTCTCTACTCTACTTTAGATAGCTACTTCATTCGACCGTATTGAACTAGGTAGTCAATACACATTCGGTCTGTATTTGTGAAGGATAGGTCACATAGGAGGTGTGGCTAAAGGCTCTAAGCCTTACTCCTTAGCCACTTTATAATTTCATTATTTTCTTTATGTTCTATATTTTTATTCTATTTCTATATCTCATAATCTATATCTCATAAATACGGGTCAAACCCCCTTTATTTAGTTCGAGAGTCCATGTATGCTTGTGGGCACTCTCGCCCACAAGAAGTACGCACATGTCACAGTAGTAGTCACACGCGATAAAACTCAGACACTTTTCAACCCCGACAACCATCACCTGCACATGCAAGTACTGGTCCGGGGTCTAGTCTGAAACCAGTCTTCGCTTTATCTCTCTTCCTAAATCTACAGTAACTACACTTCGCACTGAAACAGTCGAAGTCAGTTACTACTACTCAACTTGACTTCTACCTCTTGGTTCGCATGGTAAGAATATCCATTGTACCTCACGTTCTTAGGATATTCTCTCTCTCACACAATATATACTTTCTCTCCGCTATTTGGCCATTGGCCCAGCTAGCTACGCAATCAGATCACACCGTAAGGTCGATCTGCTCTTGTAATTATCTACCAATTGCACCTTAAGGGTCAATCGTAATCTATATTTGATCACTTCAAACTACTAGTCAGTTGTATTTCATACTATCGTTAGTCGATAACGATCGCACATTGAGTAGTAAACTACTCAACCCTTTACAGTATTAGACTTAGACAGTCAATACATCTCAGTGTTGTACCTAAATGGTTGATATTCTTCGTATATAGAACGGTTAGAACTTCCACTACTCTTCACAAACAGACTCCTTTCTTTAAGAGGTTGAAGAGTGAGCAACCGTCCAGGAATAAAATGGTATGTAAGCAGAGAAGTACAGAACCATCCTGAGGAAACGTTGAAGATTGGCTATCTTGGTAGGCATAGCTAGTTCTAGTATGGCAGCGACCTTTTCCTGGTAGGTCAAAAAACCGAGTCTAGACACCTTATGTCCTAGTAATAGAATTGAGTTATACCCAACATAGCACTTTTTGGGTGAGAGGGTGATTCCCGCTGCAATTATGGCTTGTAGGACCTGGTCTAAATGCTCTAAATAATCATCCCATGTCTTAGAAAAGATCACAATGTCGTCAATATAGACTAGGCAGAATATCCATAAGTAAGGTGCAAGTACAGTTTGCATAACTCTCTGGAATATAGAGGGTCCATTATGAAGTCCAAAGGGCATTCTCCTGAATTGCCACACTCCTTGATGGGATCTGAAGGCAGTCTTTGGTTTGTCTTCTTCTAACATTTCGAGTTGGGTAAAGCCGGCTAACGTGTCAAAGGAAGATAGGATGTTGGATCCTGAAAGTGCTTGCATGATTTCAGACTGGCATGGCAATGGGAATTCGTGGGGAACTGTTAGGCTGTTCAATTTCCTATAGTCAATTACCACTCACGGTTTCCTGTTGTGATAGACGACAAAGGCTGGCACCCCCCAAGGACTTTTGGATGGTTCGATTACTCCCTGTTGAAACCAGGTATCCATTTGTTCATCAATGACCTTCCTATTGGCTGGGGAAGTTGGAAACATTGGCATCAAAATAGATTGCGCGCCTCCTTTCAACGGGATGTTGACTTTGACATCTACTTGTCCTAAATGCCCGTCTACTCCAAAGGCTTGCACATTCTTAGTCAAGACTGACTCCAAGCGGGAGGAGACGTCAGTGGGAATGTCAGGTCCTAAGTTAACCAACTTATGTAGGTCCTCCACACAAAATGTTTCTGTGGTGGCAACCTCTGACATTTTAGGGCCTGCTGGGTTGAAATCATCTGCAAGTTCCCATTCTGGGGACTGTCTGGAAGGTCAGGGGTTAAGGACACGTTCCTCCTCTATTCTGGATAGGCTCTCTATGAGATGAGTGATCTTGGTTGCCATTGATTGCATTGATTCCTTCTTGGTCGGAGATCTAGGCGTCTGAGCCCATTCATTCGCGTCATGAATTAATCCAATAGTTTCCCCTCACCTAATGATTCTCAGTGTCAGAGAGGTATTAGTGAGAGGTATCACAGCGCATTCCCTAGAGATGGCAGTGGTGGGAGCGGCTAGTACATATACTTCCATTGTCATTCTGTAAGACAACTCCCTCAACTATCCATTGGTCGCCGATAAGATCCCTGACATAGATTGGTACTAATCGAGCTGATTCTGGTTCTATAGTACAATCCTGTAGGGCTCGTGCGACTCTTTCAGTATGCACTCCCTTGTCTGGTTTGGAAGTCAATTAAGGTGAGTCATTGATTCGTTCCTCAAGGGGGACCTTGCTAATCGAGAAGGCTGCAGCTCTTTGGAGGAGCTGGCTGGGATAGACCCCACCCTCCCCAGAGGAATCAATCTAGAGCCCAGTGGCTGGTCTCATAGTGTCCCGATCTCATAGTTCATGTGAAAATCCTCCCCAAGAAGAATCGGCACGGTCATACCTCGGACAATGTACATTTTGACTGTAAATTTAAGGAGTGTACCAGTTTCACCTTCAAGGTAAATAGGGACATTGATGTATCCTAGGACTTTAGCATTACTGGTAAGCTGAACGAGGCGCAACTTGAGTCCTTGTTTGAGCTTGGGGCGATCTTCTAATTCCTTATAGAAGTCCTCCGAAATTAAGGAAAGGTCGGGCCCTGCATCCAGCCTGATCTTGATAAGGTTAGAGGCTTCTGAGTTCCCTATGTGTCCATAGATGTGTAATGCTGAGATCCCTATACTGGAATATCCACCGGGGGGATCCCTTTTGTGATAAATGATGGTCGAATCCTCCTTCATAAGCTGACTGGATCAAGGGTATTGGACCTTGGGTCTTTTGCTTCCCTTATTTGTGGCTAGTGTGGTGTCCCTCCTGATGTGTCTACTGTTAAGTACCTTGGAAGTAGCATTTGGAACGGAATTGTCCACTTCAGAGTCTGAATCCTCATAAGGAATTAAGGTGGGCAACTGTCCTGGGTCGAAAGGGAAGCTCTCCTCTTCCAATCCATCTAACTCAGAGGGGTCTTCTATAATGTAGGTCTGGCTTATTTCTTTAGATCAATTTGCAGATACTTCCTCGTCAACGATTTCCTCAATGGTAGGAGGTTCAGATCGCAATAAGGCTTCCATCTCAGTCAGACCTTTTTGGTTCTGACGATGAGCATCCAGCCAGTCCCCTTTTTCAAGGAAATTGCAGTCTGATATGGAGATATAGACTTGCGACACTATTTTCTCATTTGAAGGTGAACTCGCATCTAAGATGATGTCGTCCTCTGATTGAGGAAGGTAAACAGAAATGAAAATTGATTCCTCATCAACGTTATGTACTTGTCCCTGTATGTTTAACCCATAAACTGTTTCATAAGCCCTCTGATCCTCCACCTCCTTGGTTGGGTTCTGAGTGGAGCATTTGTTAATAGAGATGTAATGTGACATCCTACCCGTGTGAGGGCAGTCGATCTTAAAATGCTCTGAACTCCCACAAATCCAACACTCCTTTGGGGGCTTAGCAATGCTTTTCTTGTCATTTTGTTCAAAGAAGAACTTGCCGTGCTTCCTACCCTGTTTCACATTAGATCTCCTAGGGAGAGATTTGTCCTCGGTTTCACTGAGAAGGACACGACCGTGGTTGGTGGAGTCAAGTCCCCTGGAGTATTCTTCCTTATACCTGGGATCTGACTCCTCCTGTTCAGTAATCATGACTCTAGGCTTCTGGAACTGGTAATGTTCTCAATGGGTCTGATTCCAGGTGTTAATAAGGGCTTCCTGCAAGTTATTGGCATAGGTTTGCAACCCCATTATATTGTTGATGGGTTGTCCTTGCAATAGATAAAGCCATTCCGTGGGTAAGGTCAAAATCAGACGGTGTGTTTCCTCCTTCCGATCCTGGTGGAAACCATAGAGGAATCAATACAACTTGATCCAGCATTGAATGTACTGCATTGGAGTTTCGCGATCATGATGAGCCTGACGAAACCTCATCTCTTCCCATTTGATTGCGAGAGATTCGTGCCACCTGGTTCCTAGTAACCCTTTGACAATTCCCCAAGGAAAGATCCATGAGATTGACTGAATTCAGTGCGATGCTCACGGTCTAGGGTGCTCCACCAAATCTTTGCATTACCAGTGAGTCATCTCAGCAGAGAGACCCCCCAATAGGGCACTCATCGAGTCCGAAATCTCTGAAAGGCTCATGATGTCGAGGATGTACTCCAAGGCTTTGGAATGACTCCCATCATATTCAGGAAGGTGGGACCATTTGATCTTGATGTCATTCGTGTTGAGAGTAAGCGCCTTCTCCTTATGTAAGTTGCCACTTCGGGACCTGGATCGGTTTGAGAGTCTAGGAGTTCCGGGGTTTTGCCCCCCACGTCCCTGGTGCCAGTGGCTATAGGAGCTATCTGAACTCCCAGTCGAGTTGCTGGGCTCTCCTCCAGGTGTGATGAAAGGATTGGATATGATAGGCAAAGGTCGGCGAGTCTCATCCGGGTCCTGTGATCCTCGACCAAATACCTTACCTGCTATTCCTTCAATGAACACGTTCGAGAAGGATGGTCAACCTTTATTGGCGGCTGGTTTGTCTAGATGCCGGTGGGAGTGGTCAAAAGGGTTCGGGGTTATAGAGGGGGTGTCAAAGGTTACTCTGACACGCAGAGTCTCTTCATTAGGAGTTGCTCATCATTCCTTCAAGGCCTCTATTTCCAATTCAGCCATGCTAAGAAGGCGATGTGGTTGTGGCTGGTAAAGGGAAAGTCTGATGGGAATATTCTTTTCCTGTAGACATTCCGTCACTTTGATTCACATATCTGTTGGAAAACCCTCTAGGATCAGTGGACGATTGACCGAATGTAGGAAACAGGTGTCGGGGGAACCCTTGAGATCTCGTATGAATGAGTCCATTGTTGAGACTGGAGAAGGGGGTATTTGCGTTGTCACATCAAATTCATTCAATAATTCCATCATCATCTTGTCACATTTTTGCTGAACGTGTAAGAGCCTGGACTGGAGGCTGAAATATGCAAAGGATATCTTGGGTGATCTTTCATAGAGGGAATGTTCTAAAATCCGAATGTATATGTATCGATAGTCAACCTTGGGGACAGGGTGAAGACGTCTGATCAATACGTGCAAGATCTGCAACGCATCGTCATGTACTTTCAGCAACGCATCGTCATGTACTTTCAGCAACGCATCGTCATGTACTTTCAGCCAATCCACGAGTTGGATAAACAATTCCCTTTTTATTGCCGTTCTTCCCCTTTCCATTGGGATCATGAGTTCCTCCAACCACTCGGGGATCAATTGAGTGACTTCTCCCAGAGTCCTTGATCGTGTAAAAAGGGTTTGAGCTGCTAGGATCCTATGATACCTACCTAACCATGTCGTGATTGATGAAGGCATAGTGGGGTATCTGGTTCAGTAATCCTGTGTAATCGCTGTAACTTCCTCCCCCAAAATCCGAGAGGCATAGTACATATCCCATTTGTCATCCATAGGTTTGTTGTAAACCAATAGTCTGTGGTAAGCATGTTGAAGCATTACTTGGCACAGTGGAAAGTTCAGAGTCATGTCCTGGACAGATGAAGGGTCTCTTTCTGGTGCTACCGAAGTCCCTGGAGTGCAGATGGTCCCAATTGGCTGGCCGTCGCTGGTTCAACTTTGGTTCTGGGGGAACCTGTGACTGAGGTTTGTTTTGGGAAGGTCAGCAAGGGCTTTCTCATCGTAACATTTCCAAGCCATTCAAGACTAGTGGGCCTTCATCATGGGAACGAACTGCTTGGTCCCACTGAAGGTTCCACAACTTGTTCCTTGCCAGTAGTCATCATTTGTAAAGGAACTAGTTATTTTTAATAGATTTTTCTTCATAGGGAAAGAGCAGTCTGGCCCAGATCACCACTGTAAAGAGTGGTGGAAGCTCTAACCGTTCTATATACGAAGAATATTGACTGTTTAGGTACGACATGATGATGTATTGACTATGTAGTTCAATATGGTTGAGGGAATTAGCTATCTAAAGTAGAATAGGGAGCTAAGACGAATAAAGGAGAATCGACTGGGAAGTACGATTCTGAATGACTGCTCGAGTGTTGAAGAGATAATGAGAGAGTCAAATAACAGTGTAGCATGGATTTAGTTTGCGCGAATTGAGATAAAGTGTGAAGAGTCGATAGATTCTGACCACTCGATATACCAAGAATAGTGTTTATCCAACTACTATTAGAAAGTATAGACCGTTCAGTACTATACAATAGGTTACTAGACTGATAGTACTAGTAGAAAGACGCACTACGCATCACAAGAGCAACTGTGCAGTTGCTCATGACGACTAGAACAAGAGAATAGAAGAGTTGACCTTTATGGTACAACTGGTAGCTAGAAGTAAGAGAGATAGTCAGCGAAAGACTGAATATCTAGAGTAAAGAGATAGCAGCACGAGTCGACTACAGTGTCGACAAGCACAAAGACTTGAGAGTGGGACTCGACCTTCGTGGTTCGAGTCCAACAAATATTAGTATGTGAGAACACACTACCTTTATAGGTAGCTGAGAAGTTACCCTTGACACCTCTCGTTATTTGACATCTGGGTCGTTACGAGGTGGTGTCTGCTGGGTAAAAAGTGTCTCTTCTCTTGGCGCCGAGTGCACCCACAGGTATACTGTAATGTATTAGACTTATTTTAATATTATTTTCTGGAAAAAGGAGTCCAATGCTCTATCAAAGTGTGCAAATACTCAATTCACAACAAGGTAAAATAATTTAAGTATTTGATATTAATCAGTGGCAGCCTTAATAGACTTAGAACCCCTGAAGTCAAGAGTTTACTTGAATATATGCACCCTACTTCGCAAAGAAGGTTTTTGAGAGCTGCTTATGTAAGCTTGTTCTTTTTCTGTGAAAACAACCACTAAAATATGAATAACAATTTACTGATTCCAAAACTAGATTCAACTTCGATTCTAGCTAGTTTATATATATTTTATACTATTTATCAAACAGTAAAGATATTAATAAACAGATCAAAAGATCAACTATAGAATAAAACAATATTTGGCAATATATGCTTTATTTAAATTAATCTACTGGATCTACTGTGATACTAACTTATCGGGATCTTAATGTAGTCTTTATGATTCTGCAAGAATATTCTCAGTATTTAATTATAAGCCAAACTGGGAGAAATTAGAATTATATTCTAATTTCAAACAATAAAACAACAAATTTATTTATTACTTGGTTGATAGCCAACAACTCTAACCGAGGTGGCAACAGATTCCAACAACTTAAATAGAAGTTAGAAAAAGTAATAAAGCCAGCTACTCAATTAAGAGGTGGCAAGGGGGAACAAATAAGTCAACAACTCAGATTGAGGTGACAAGGTGAACTACTTGGGCCAACAACTCTAACCGAGGTGGCAAAGGTTTCCAACAACTCAAATAGAGGTGGAATTAAAAGTCCAACAGCCCTGATAGGGGTGGAATAGCCTGCTTGCTGCAGTAACACACAGATGTGGGTGGATAAAAAGTTATATTTTCACGGCTGGAGCAGAGCTCCTTATATACAATAAAATGTGAGACATTTTTGAGACATATTACATCATTACTATCCTAATTTAGCTATTCCTGGGGAAGCTTCTGGAATGCTCTAGGAATTTCCGGTTTTTTCTACAGTAGCATACATGATGATGTAATCTATTCCCGCGCCTTTCGTGTATGTCATCCGCGCGCCTTTGTGATCATCGCGCCGTGTGACTGTCACACTATGTAACCGTCGCGCTTTGTGACCGTCGCGCCTTGTGACTGTCGCGCTTTGTGACTGTCGCGCCTTGTGACCGTCGCGCCTTTTTGTGACGACTGTCACATGATTTTCTCGCGCGTTGTGTAATTAGCGCCTGGTGGCCGGTTTGATAGTATTTAGTTAAAAAAGAATAAATTCATAACTTCTTCAATATTTAAGATAAAAATGTAAAATAAATTGTAGAAATTCAACGAAATTTAAAAGATATTTATACAAATTTTATCATCGCAATATAAGTACATTTCTCAAGCCATTTTGGCTATTTCGGCTTTTGGGGGACTTAAAAGGTAGAAAACTAATAAAATACATAACAAAATCCCCTCTCTTTTTTAACAAAATCTAGTCTTCAAAAAGACTATCGTTAGAATCTTCAATGTGCATTTCATAATTGTCGGAGCTATCCGATATTTCGAGGAGGATTGGCAAGTTCGCGGAATCCGGACTTGAGTCGTTTTCGTTTTGCTTCTTGTGATAGTCAATTGAAATTGGCGAAGTTGCATAGGAGGAGTCGAAATGGGAGGCTGTGGATGTTTTATTTCGAAATTCATAGCTACTCGACCTTTTAGCTTCTTCGAACAACTTTCTAATCGTCCTGTTGAATATTTCGAGCTGTTCGGGAGGTCGCTGCATAGACGTAGGCTTGTATACTCCCAATAAATCCTCAAGAGTCCAAGTCATTGGACGCTCCTGATCTTTAAGTTGCCAGTTAGGATGCAAGGCATACGGCAAAGGGGGTTTTGGATCTTCTGGCCAATGCCAACTGTGTTTGAAGGAGGGATCTTGGCAACGACTCTTCGCTTCTTCCATCCAAGCGATCAATTTCAATGCAATCTGTTGAAAATCTTTATAACCTTGTAGTATATCTCCCTTTTCTCCTGAAATACAAAGCGGATTCTGTGCGAGTGAAGAGATCGGCCCAAATATGGGTGCTATCATACTAATATCCAGAAGATGATTGAGAGAGACGTTACAATTTAAGGAGCCTGCTAAGGCATAAGACGTCCTCCCGTTGGCTGCAATACATACTTCCTTAACGTTCTCCAAATGCATGAGCCAGACCCGATCAATAATTTTCGGGTCAATAAAGTCGTAAGATTGGCTGTTAACTATAGCGCGACCCCAATCCTCTTCGCGAGGGAGGTAAACAAATGGGTTGTTCGTCGGTTCTTGTGTTAGAGATGAAAGGACATGATTTTGCTTGGGAGGTGAGGACTTCCAATCAACAGAATAGTCGAAGCGAGTAGGGAATGGAATGTGGACCATATTGTTGGCAAAATAAGTCGTATATGCTATTTAGATTGTTCAATTTTTTCGTTTTCAAGTTTCTTTTATGTTGTTTTTATGTCTTATGATGTCATTATATAGAATACGAAAGAATCTTCTAGCATATATGTGGAATGCTTAGTGTTTTAGATTGTTCTTGGCCTGGTGTCTCATTTCCCAGGCTCTCAAGATTTCTGGCGCATTTTTTAGATCTCTTCGGGTTAACCATTCATCGAAATTAGGTGAGTACCCTACAAATCTTACTTTGTATAACAGATTTCTGCGACCGCTTCGGGATTTCAACCATTTTTGGTCGATTATTGCCTCAACTTCATATTCGGGCATTTCTTCGAAATCTTCCCGGTTCAGATGTTTTCTCGGTCGACTTCCAAATTCTTCTGGTGAGTTTTTATAAAGTTCTAAATGCGCAATATTCAAAATTGGATGTGTGCCATATGAGGCCGGCATTCGCAATCTATATGCTAACGGACTTATTTTCTCTAGAATTTCGAACGGTCCATCATATTTCATTAACAATTTCTGGCCTTTTCCTTTCACGCTTCGTAATAGATTTAAGGAATGGGGATTTATTAGTACAAAATCTCCCACTTCGAATTCAGTGGTAAGTCGTCCCTGATTATAATATTTCTTCTGAAATAACTGACCCAGATTAAGCGCCTCTCTAGCTATACTGCGGTTTGTCTGAAATTCTTCGATCATTTGATCGGCTGCGCTGCTTAATCCTTTAAGCTTATGTGAGTCATTTATTTCCGTACTTTCGTCATTAATTATCTCATTGTTTGGTCTTGTAACATTTTCCGGCTCTGGGGAAAGATAGTTGAGCCGTGTTAGAGGCTGGAAGCCGAACAACAAAAATGCCGGTGAGAATTTCGTTATGGAATGAACACTCGTGTTATATGCTAACGAAAAACTATCTAAAATTCCAGCCCAATCGTTTCGTTCGGGCCCGACGTAAGCTCTAAGCGCTACTTCAAGAATTTGATTCATTATTTCGGTTTGACCATCCGCTTGTGGGTGATAAGCCGTGGTAAGTGCTCTTTTTATATTCAATTGAGCACATACTGACTCCCAAAATTTTCCTGTCCATTTTCGGTCGCGATCCGAAATAATTTGTCTCGGGAGGCCATAGTGTGTCACTATGTGCTTGAATACTAAACGGCCGGTTTCTTCCTCATTGATGGTGGTTTTACAAGGTATGACAATTGCATATTTAGTTAATTTATCAACAATCACTAATATGTTATCAAACCCTTCGCTTTCCGGCAATTCCGGTATAAAATCCATAGTTATGACTTCAAATGGCCGGGTTGGGATTGGGATAGTCTGTAAGAGTCCTATAGGTGCGTGTCTTCTTACTTTTGACTTTTGACATATATCACAAGTTCCTACATATTTCAAGATTGATCTTGACATTCGTGGCCAATAGTAGCCGCCAGCAATCCGATTGTAAGTTTTATGATATCCTGCATGAGCGCCTTCACTTAGCTCATTATGGGCTTCACTTATAATTTCTAGACGTTTTTTATTTGGTACACATAGACGTAATGTACCTAGAGAATCTTCATAATATATCAAATTGTCATTTCCTAATGAATATTGAGGGAATCTTGGATTTTCCCAATTAGACTCGAGTTTTAAATTCTCTAAGACTTCTTGGAAATAGCTATCTCCTTGGTATCCCTCAACAAATTCTCTTATTTCTTCATCTCCTATGCCAATTAACACACTATATGCATGTGTGCTATTATAGGGTAAGTCTATGCTTCCTATATTTGAGTTCTCTAGCTTTATATCTAAGCTTATTGCCTGCTCTGGCTGCTCAAACTCAAATTCAGTATTCCTTGAGCATAAGAACAATACCTCTGCTTCAAATCCTGGTCCAATCTCTTCATAAAGATTTCCTAGTGAGTCTATTTCATTCTCTTGTAACTCCACAGATTTAACTAAGTCTTTAATTGGACCATCTTCATTGGGAAATCTTCTTCTAAGCCTTGATATAGGGTCAACATTTGAATGTACCCTTCCTGCTCTATGGACTATCTTCAAGTCTGGATATGCTGCAAATACTGTTCCCCAGGTAAGTAATCTTCTGTTGATATTCTGGAAGGTTTTACTCCAGGTTAATGCAGCATGATCAGTGATTGCCCATATATTTTCTCCTTCCAGGTAAGGCTGGAACTTTATCAAGCCATCTTTAAGTGCTAAAGCCTCCCTTTCTGTAGGGGAATAATTCCTCTCAGCTGGCTTTAAAGTTCTTGACCAGTAAGCAATCACTCTTTCAACATGAACAATTGTATCTTCAAATTTCTGAGCCCAATTACCATTTTCTGGTAGATCATCTCCATCTTTACTTATGGATACTACTAACTGAGGTATCTTCTCTCCTTTATCATAGGCTAGCTTTAGCTTGGAGTAGTTCTTAGTACCTAACAGATCAAATATCCTGATCGGTTGTACTTGTTGTAATATAGCTGCTATGCCAATATCACAAGCATCACTATAAACCCTATAGCCTAAACCTCTGATAGCATAAGCTCTAACTGGAGCTGAACTTAATGCCTTCTTTGCTAACTCAAAAGCATTTCTTTGGGCCTCTCCCCAAGTCCATTTAACATCCTTTTTTAATAAATGAAACAGTGGGTTAACTATCCAAGCATAAAATGGAATGTATGCTGAAAAGTATACCATCATTCCTAAGAACATTTGTAACTCATGAACTGATTTGGGTTCTTCTAATTGTATAATTGCTTCTACCTTTTCTTTATGGGTAGATAATCCTAATCTTGAAACTTTCTGTCCTAGTAGTTTTAATGATTGATACCCAAAATGACATTTGCTTGGAGACAATGTTATCTTAGACTTAATAATAGCTTTAAGTACTAAATCAACATGTTTCAAATGATCATTAAATGTCAAAGAAAATATTACTATATCATCAATGTAGACTAATGCAAAAATCCATAAGAATGGAGCTAATATATTTTGCATTACTCTTTGAAATACTGCCGGTCCATTCCTAAATCCAAATGGCATTCTCAAAAATTGAAATAAGCCTCTATGAGTTCTAAAGGCTGTTTTCTCTTTATCTTTTATTGCTATTTCAAGTTGAGTAAACCCTGCTAAGGCATCTAGAGTGGATAACCATTGTGAACCAGATAATGATTGTAATATATCTTCCTGTCTTGGTAATGGGAATTCATCAGGTATGACTTGTGCATTCAGTTTTCTGAAATCGATAACCATTCTTGGTTTAGAATTTCTATAGGTAATGAATGCTGGAGCCCCCCAAGGGCTTTTAGATGGTTCAATTACCTTTAATTTGATCCACTTATCCATTTGCTCATCAATAATTTCTCTACTTTTTGGTGAGGCAAAGAATGGTGGCATAGAAATTTCTTTAGTTCCTTCTCTTAATGGTATTTCAACTTTAGCATCATAGGATCCTAATCTTCCATCCAGACCAAAGGCATCTTGATTTTTAATCAACAGTTTCTTGAATTGATTAGACTGTTCCTCAGTTAGATCTTTGGATAAATCTACTTCTGTTAATAAATCTTCTTTTGGAACTAAATCTTGAGGAATCTCTGCTGTCTTTGGACCTCCTTCTAGTTCTTTAGGACTATTATTATCCTCTGATCTATTTGAACTAGAATTTAGTAATTGGTCTGCAATGCTTTGGATCATGAATGCATGTGCATGTAACCTATTCAGTTCTTCACTATCCATACTTTCTGATGTATCCAACCAGGTGTTTGGATTGTGAGAATAGCCTAATACTTGTCCTTTATGTATTCTGATAGGGAATGAAGAAAAATTCGAAATATATAATTTTGGATTTTCTTTTGTTATAATTGAATCTGGTGCTGCATAGAAATCTTCTTCTCCTCTATTAGATATGAAGATCTTTTCTATGTAAGCAGTATCTGAATCTTTTGGAAACTGTAATGTTACAGGGATAGAACTGACAGAAAAAGGTGAAATAGATAAATCAATAGAAGCCTTGACAGAATGATTGTTGTTTTCTTTAGTATTTTTCTTATATTTTTTAGACTGTCTTTTACTAATGTTTTTGGATTTTATTTCGGAGTATTTTGATGTAACATTAATGTGAAAGGATTGTCCCTTTTCATCTTGAAAACTTGATCCAATAGAATTTTCAACCTTCATTTTCCTATTACAGGAACTAAATATCAATTCAGCTCCTGTTTCATTTCTTATAATAGATAGAGCATACTGGTCAGCAAAATCATTTCCTAAAATAAATGGAGTTGTCATTCCCTTAACTACATAAGCTTCAACCTTTAATTCTACAGGACCTTCATTTGTATCAAAATATAAAGGAATGGATACAAATCCTGATATGGTAGAAGATCCTGTTACTTGAATTAAATTGACCTTTTGTCCAGTTTTTATTTTAGGTGGATTATTTATTTTGTTTAATGCTAATTGAGATATCAGGGTGATATCTGCTCCAGAGTCTATTATGATTCTGATTTGATTTTGTCCATAATTATTAAGCCATGCCTTAGTAGCCATAGCCTGCGCACCAAGAAAGGCACATCCGGGTGGGCGTGACATTAACCTTTTTAATGTTAAAATATCGTTTTTAGTCTCAGAAATAAGTTGAGAAACATAAGATCTGGTCTTGAACATTCCATTTCTAAATTTCTGAGATATATCTTGTTTTTCAAAGGTTTGTCTGGCTTCTAACTTGCTCAGAGATTCATTAGAATCTAGGGATCCCCTCAGAGAAGACTGTGGCTTCATTTTCAAAGTATCTGAGCCACACTCCAAATCCATTACAGCATTCACCTGAAGGGCTTTATGAAAATCCGGTTTTTCTTCCTCCTCAGGACTATCTGATGATTCTAGATTTATCAAGTCTTTATTAGAATCATTTTGAATAGGATTTTCATCTTCTGAACTGGCATTTAGATAGGCTTCTTCATATTCTTCCATGGCCTTAATATACTCTTCATCATGGACAATTAAATTTGCTTTGGCATTTCTAGAACCCTTTCTAGAATACTTGCACTCATTATCCCAATGTTTAGGACTGCCACAATGTCTACATGGTCTAGCTCCTTTGCTTTCAGGAGTAGAACCCTTGGAAATCGTTCTATCATCCCTAGGGAATTGAGGCTTGCCTATAGCAGTTGAAGCACCAATAAGATTAGTTCTGGCAGAAGGATGGTAACTCCTTGTACTTGAACTTCTGCTTGGACCTGGGACATTAAATCTAGAAGTCCTTGGTGCATCACGCATCATTTGTTCAAGCTGCCTTACTCTTCTATCTAGTACATTATCATGACTTGGGAATGGAGTATGCTCCAATGCTTCTTCATGATACTTGATTGCAGCTGCAAAGTCTACCAGATCTTTGCAACGATGCACATCTAAGATAGTTGTCCAGAATTTAGGTGCTCCATTCATTACTTCCATCATAACTTCTGAATCGCTCATGCTATACACTAGACTAAGTAATTCAGATTTTCTAATGTAGTAGTTGCTTGGTGACTCTGTAGTATATCCAGCTTCTCTGTAGTGTGCTCTGTTCGCTCGGCTCTTTTGTCTGTCAAGCCAGGCTCGGTTCATATAGTATGTGCATACTACATCTCGAAGTGTACCCCAATTCTGCATTGCTTCTCTTCTATAGCTACTTGGTAAAGACCAGAACCATAAGTCTGCATCCTTCTCAAGTCTAGTGGGTACAACTTCTCCTAACTGGTTATATATACTTTTACTACGCTCTGACAGGTTATTTATCTTCAAAACCCATTTGGCAAGAGTGTCAGGATCTCCATCCCATTTGGGTACAACATCAGACTTCAACTTAAGATCAAAGTGAGCTCCTTTATCTTCTTGCTTAAGTCCAGTTACTCCTGATACTCTCCTAATACCCTTAGGTCTATGGGATTTATCCGCAGATGAACTATCACTACTTCCTGGATCTCCAGGAGGCTGAGGACTTCCTGATCTTATTTTCTGACTCTTCTCACTAGATAATCCCCTCTGATGACGTCTCAAGATTGACCCATGCTTTGGGTGAGGACTAGGTGAATGTGGTGGACCATAGTCACTGTCAGATGATGGCTCATCAGGTGGAAAACTAGCTTGTGTGTACTTAGGAATTGATCTGAGCTTTGGTACATTATAGGCTCTTGATTTTTTCTCTAAGTACTTCCTATTATCTTCAAAGATATCAGATAATCGGCGTGACTCAGTCAGATGTATAGGATGTTCTTGATAAGGTGATTTTTTAGAAGTAATTCTTGGCTCAAACATCATCTCTGACTGTCTTCTTCTTATAGCTTCAAAGCCATGCTCCTCATGAGGTGGCTTCATGGGTTCTGATTCTTGGGGAATTGGCTGAATTTCACTAGGATGAGCTGGTGTTGAAGCTTCAATCCCCTCAAATTCGACTGTAGGGCTAGGGCCTCTTGAAGGTGACTTCACTTCTTTTTCTTTTTCTTTCTTTTCCAATGATGTTAATGCCTTATGATCATACAAATAGGCTAACATATTTTCCACTTCCTCTCTATACAAAATAGCTATCATTTCGAAATCATTAGCATTCCATGCTTCAAGTGGATTGTTACTAGGTCCCCAGATAGGCATACTAGGTACCCAAGTTTTACTTTTATATAGAATAGACTTTGACATAGTCAAATGCTGTTCTAATATATGAGTGAAATTTTCAAACCTAATTGGATCTAAGTAATATCCAATTAAATTACTAGATTCACTAGTAGTTGGATTTCCAACTAACAAGTCTTCTAGAGCACTCAATAGTGTTTCAACAAATTTCTCAGCATGATGAGGCAAATATCCAAAATCCAATCTTTCTTCATTTGGAATTTGGCTCATTGCTAATGCTAACATAACTTCTCGGCGACGCATCATTCTTGGATCTCCATCATAGGATCTTCTCAATCTAACAGTACCAGGATATAAGTAAGTTTTATTCTTATCTATATCCTCTCTGTCAGCAACTTTCTTCACAGATTCAAAGCTAAAGTGTTGAATAGGTGAAGCAGGTATGGTAACATTTGAGAATCTATCATCTCTTTCAGAACTGAGTTCTGTTAATGGAGATAGTTCTTGAGCCATTTCTGCTTTAAGAGTTGGTGTAGATAACATTGGAAATAGAGGAATAAGGCTTGGATGTAAGTAGGTTTTCTTTTTTAAAGGAGTAAAATGTAACTATAGTAAACTATGTAACTAAAAGCTAATTTATGTAACACTCAGTTGTCAGCTGTAATAGCCTAATCCCAGAATCACAGGAGTGACTACCTGGTTATCTTCTGGAGAACTAAAGACTGTCTCAACCAGAGAATCAGTCCCAACAGTTGGTGTTATGAAACAGATAAGAATGTCCTTGACAATCGGTAAACTACTTAAGAAACTAAACTGCTAATTAATCACAGTATTTCCCAGAATGTCCACCAATTTGTAATGTATTAGACTTATTTTAATATTATTTTCTGGAAAAAGGAGTCCAATGCTCTATCAAAGTGTGCAAATACTCAATTCACAACAAGGTAAAATAATTTAAGTATTTGATATTAATCAGTGGCAGCCTTAATAGACTTAGAACCCCTGAAGTCAAGAGTTTACTTGAATATATGCACCCTACTTCGCAAAGAAGGTTTTTGAGAGCTGCTTATGTAAGCTTGTTCTTTTTCTGTGAAAACAACCACTAAAATATGAATAACAATTTACTGATTCCAAAACTAGATTCAACTTCGATTCTAGCTAGTTTATATATATTTTATACTATTTATCAAACAGTAAAGATATTAATAAACAGATCAAAAGATCAACTATAGAATAAAACAATATTTGGCAATATATGCTTTATTTAAATTAATCTACTGGATCTACTGTGATACTAACTTATCGGGATCTTAATGTAGTCTTTATGATTCTGCAAGAATATTCTCAGTATTTAATTATAAGCCAAACTGGGAGAAATTAGAATTATATTCTAATTTCAAACAATAAAACAACAAATTTATTTATTACTTGGTTGATAGCCAACAACTCTAACCGAGGTGGCAACAGATTCCAACAACTTAAATAGAAGTTAGAAAAAGTAATAAAGCCAGCTACTCAATTAAGAGGTGGCAAGGGGGAACAAATAAGTCAACAACTCAGATTGAGGTGACAAGGTGAACTACTTGGGCCAACAACTCTAACCGAGGTGGCAAAGGTTTCCAACAACTCAAATAGAGGTGGAATTAAAAGTCCAACAGCCCTGATAGGGGTGGAATAGCCTGCTTGCTGCAGTAACACACAGATGTGGGTGGATAAAAAGTTATATTTTCACGGCTGGAGCAGAGCTCCTTATATACAATAAAATGTGAGACATTTTTGAGACATATTACATCATTACTATCCTAATTTAGCTATTCCTGGGGAAGCTTCTGGAATGCTCTAGGAATTTCCGGTTTTTTCTACAGTAGCATACATGATGATGTAATCTATTCCCGCGCCTTTCGTGTATGTCATCCGCGCGCCTTTGTGATCATCGCGCCGTGTGACTGTCACACTATGTAACCGTCGCGCTTTGTGACCGTCGCGCCTTGTGACTGTCGCGCTTTGTGACTGTCGCGCCTTGTGACCGTCGCGCCTTTTTGTGACGACTGTCACATGATTTTCTCGCGCGTTGTGTAATTAGCGCCTGGTGGCCGGTTTGATAGTATTTAGTTAAAAAAGAATAAATTCATAACTTCTTCAATATTTAAGATAAAAATGTAAAATAAATTGTAGAAATTCAACGAAATTTAAAAGATATTTATACAAATTTTATCATCGCAATATAAGTACATTTCTCAAGCCATTTTGGCTATTTCGGCTTTTGGGGGACTTAAAAGGTAGAAAACTAATAAAATACATAACAAAATCCCCTCTCTTTTTTAACAAAATCTAGTCTTCAAAAAGACTATCGTTAGAATCTTCAATGTGCATTTCATAATTGTCGGAGCTATCCGATATTTCGAGGAGGATTGGCAAGTTCGCGGAATCCGGACTTGAGTCGTTTTCGTTTTGCTTCTTGTGATAGTCAATTGAAATTGGCGAAGTTGCATAGGAGGAGTCGAAATGGGAGGCTGTGGATGTTTTATTTCGAAATTCATAGCTACTCGACCTTTTAGCTTCTTCGAACAACTTTCTAATCGTCCTGTTGAATATTTCGAGCTGTTCGGGAGGTCGCTGCATAGACGTAGGCTTGTATACTCCCAATAAATCCTCAAGAGTCCAAGTCATTGGACGCTCCTGATCTTTAAGTTGCCAGTTAGGATGCAAGGCATACGGCAAAGGGGGTTTTGGATCTTCTGGCCAATGCCAACTGTGTTTGAAGGAGGGATCTTGGCAACGACTCTTCGCTTCTTCCATCCAAGCGATCAATTTCAATGCAATCTGTTGAAAATCTTTATAACCTTGTAGTATATCTCCCTTTTCTCCTGAAATACAAAGCGGATTCTGTGCGAGTGAAGAGATCGGCCCAAATATGGGTGCTATCATACTAATATCCAGAAGATGATTGAGAGAGACGTTACAATTTAAGGAGCCTGCTAAGGCATAAGACGTCCTCCCGTTGGCTGCAATACATACTTCCTTAACGTTCTCCAAATGCATGAGCCAGACCCGATCAATAATTTTCGGGTCAATAAAGTCGTAAGATTGGCTGTTAACTATAGCGCGACCCCAATCCTCTTCGCGAGGGAGGTAAACAAATGGGTTGTTCGTCGGTTCTTGTGTTAGAGATGAAAGGACATGATTTTGCTTGGGAGGTGAGGACTTCCAATCAACAGAATAGTCGAAGCGAGTAGGGAATGGAATGTGGACCATATTGTTGGCAAAATAAGTCGTATATGCTATTTAGATTGTTCAATTTTTTCGTTTTCAAGTTTCTTTTATGTTGTTTTTATGTCTTATGATGTCATTATATAGAATACGAAAGAATCTTCTAGCATATATGTGGAATGCTTAGTGTTTTAGATTGTTCTTGGCCTGGTGTCTCATTTCCCAGGCTCTCAAGATTTCTGGCGCATTTTTTAGATCTCTTCGGGTTAACCATTCATCGAAATTAGGTGAGTACCCTACAAATCTTACTTTGTATAACAGATTTCTGCGACCGCTTCGGGATTTCAACCATTTTTGGTCGATTATTGCCTCAACTTCATATTCGGGCATTTCTTCGAAATCTTCCCGGTTCAGATGTTTTCTCGGTCGACTTCCAAATTCTTCTGGTGAGTTTTTATAAAGTTCTAAATGCGCAATATTCAAAATTGGATGTGTGCCATATGAGGCCGGCATTCGCAATCTATATGCTAACGGACTTATTTTCTCTAGAATTTCGAACGGTCCATCATATTTCATTAACAATTTCTGGCCTTTTCCTTTCACGCTTCGTAATAGATTTAAGGAATGGGGATTTATTAGTACAAAATCTCCCACTTCGAATTCAGTGGTAAGTCGTCCCTGATTATAATATTTCTTCTGAAATAACTGACCCAGATTAAGCGCCTCTCTAGCTATACTGCGGTTTGTCTGAAATTCTTCGATCATTTGATCGGCTGCGCTGCTTAATCCTTTAAGCTTATGTGAGTCATTTATTTCCGTACTTTCGTCATTAATTATCTCATTGTTTGGTCTTGTAACATTTTCCGGCTCTGGGGAAAGATAGTTGAGCCGTGTTAGAGGCTGGAAGCCGAACAACAAAAATGCCGGTGAGAATTTCGTTATGGAATGAACACTCGTGTTATATGCTAACGAAAAACTATCTAAAATTCCAGCCCAATCGTTTCGTTCGGGCCCGACGTAAGCTCTAAGCGCTACTTCAAGAATTTGATTCATTATTTCGGTTTGACCATCCGCTTGTGGGTGATAAGCCGTGGTAAGTGCTCTTTTTATATTCAATTGAGCACATACTGACTCCCAAAATTTTCCTGTCCATTTTCGGTCGCGATCCGAAATAATTTGTCTCGGGAGGCCATAGTGTGTCACTATGTGCTTGAATACTAAACGGCCGGTTTCTTCCTCATTGATGGTGGTTTTACAAGGTATGACAATTGCATATTTAGTTAATTTATCAACAATCACTAATATGTTATCAAACCCTTCGCTTTCCGGCAATTCCGGTATAAAATCCATAGTTATGACTTCAAATGGCCGGGTTGGGATTGGGATAGTCTGTAAGAGTCCTATAGGTGCGTGTCTTCTTACTTTTGACTTTTGACATATATCACAAGTTCCTACATATTTCAAGATTGATCTTGACATTCGTGGCCAATAGTAGCCGCCAGCAATCCGATTGTAAGTTTTATGATATCCTGCATGAGCGCCTTCACTTAGCTCATTATGGGCTTCACTTATAATTTCTAGACGTTTTTTATTTGGTACACATAGACGTAATGTACCTAGAGAATCTTCATAATATATCAAATTGTCATTTCCTAATGAATATTGAGGGAATCTTGGATTTTCCCAATTAGACTCGAGTTTTAAATTCTCTAAGACTTCTTGGAAATAGCTATCTCCTTGGTATCCCTCAACAAATTCTCTTATTTCTTCATCTCCTATGCCAATTAACACACTATATGCATGTGTGCTATTATAGGGTAAGTCTATGCTTCCTATATTTGAGTTCTCTAGCTTTATATCTAAGCTTATTGCCTGCTCTGGCTGCTCAAACTCAAATTCAGTATTCCTTGAGCATAAGAACAATACCTCTGCTTCAAATCCTGGTCCAATCTCTTCATAAAGATTTCCTAGTGAGTCTATTTCATTCTCTTGTAACTCCACAGATTTAACTAAGTCTTTAATTGGACCATCTTCATTGGGAAATCTTCTTCTAAGCCTTGATATAGGGTCAACATTTGAATGTACCCTTCCTGCTCTATGGACTATCTTCAAGTCTGGATATGCTGCAAATACTGTTCCCCAGGTAAGTAATCTTCTGTTGATATTCTGGAAGGTTTTACTCCAGGTTAATGCAGCATGATCAGTGATTGCCCATATATTTTCTCCTTCCAGGTAAGGCTGGAACTTTATCAAGCCATCTTTAAGTGCTAAAGCCTCCCTTTCTGTAGGGGAATAATTCCTCTCAGCTGGCTTTAAAGTTCTTGACCAGTAAGCAATCACTCTTTCAACATGAACAATTGTATCTTCAAATTTCTGAGCCCAATTACCATTTTCTGGTAGATCATCTCCATCTTTACTTATGGATACTACTAACTGAGGTATCTTCTCTCCTTTATCATAGGCTAGCTTTAGCTTGGAGTAGTTCTTAGTACCTAACAGATCAAATATCCTGATCGGTTGTACTTGTTGTAATATAGCTGCTATGCCAATATCACAAGCATCACTATAAACCCTATAGCCTAAACCTCTGATAGCATAAGCTCTAACTGGAGCTGAACTTAATGCCTTCTTTGCTAACTCAAAAGCATTTCTTTGGGCCTCTCCCCAAGTCCATTTAACATCCTTTTTTAATAAATGAAACAGTGGGTTAACTATCCAAGCATAAAATGGAATGTATGCTGAAAAGTATACCATCATTCCTAAGAACATTTGTAACTCATGAACTGATTTGGGTTCTTCTAATTGTATAATTGCTTCTACCTTTTCTTTATGGGTAGATAATCCTAATCTTGAAACTTTCTGTCCTAGTAGTTTTAATGATTGATACCCAAAATGACATTTGCTTGGAGACAATGTTATCTTAGACTTAATAATAGCTTTAAGTACTAAATCAACATGTTTCAAATGATCATTAAATGTCAAAGAAAATATTACTATATCATCAATGTAGACTAATGCAAAAATCCATAAGAATGGAGCTAATATATTTTGCATTACTCTTTGAAATACTGCCGGTCCATTCCTAAATCCAAATGGCATTCTCAAAAATTGAAATAAGCCTCTATGAGTTCTAAAGGCTGTTTTCTCTTTATCTTTTATTGCTATTTCAAGTTGAGTAAACCCTGCTAAGGCATCTAGAGTGGATAACCATTGTGAACCAGATAATGATTGTAATATATCTTCCTGTCTTGGTAATGGGAATTCATCAGGTATGACTTGTGCATTCAGTTTTCTGAAATCGATAACCATTCTTGGTTTAGAATTTCTATAGGTAATGAATGCTGGAGCCCCCCAAGGGCTTTTAGATGGTTCAATTACCTTTAATTTGATCCACTTATCCATTTGCTCATCAATAATTTCTCTACTTTTTGGTGAGGCAAAGAATGGTGGCATAGAAATTTCTTTAGTTCCTTCTCTTAATGGTATTTCAACTTTAGCATCATAGGATCCTAATCTTCCATCCAGACCAAAGGCATCTTGATTTTTAATCAACAGTTTCTTGAATTGATTAGACTGTTCCTCAGTTAGATCTTTGGATAAATCTACTTCTGTTAATAAATCTTCTTTTGGAACTAAATCTTGAGGAATCTCTGCTGTCTTTGGACCTCCTTCTAGTTCTTTAGGACTATTATTATCCTCTGATCTATTTGAACTAGAATTTAGTAATTGGTCTGCAATGCTTTGGATCATGAATGCATGTGCATGTAACCTATTCAGTTCTTCACTATCCATACTTTCTGATGTATCCAACCAGGTGTTTGGATTGTGAGAATAGCCTAATACTTGTCCTTTATGTATTCTGATAGGGAATGAAGAAAAATTCGAAATATATAATTTTGGATTTTCTTTTGTTATAATTGAATCTGGTGCTGCATAGAAATCTTCTTCTCCTCTATTAGATATGAAGATCTTTTCTATGTAAGCAGTATCTGAATCTTTTGGAAACTGTAATGTTACAGGGATAGAACTGACAGAAAAAGGTGAAATAGATAAATCAATAGAAGCCTTGACAGAATGATTGTTGTTTTCTTTAGTATTTTTCTTATATTTTTTAGACTGTCTTTTACTAATGTTTTTGGATTTTATTTCGGAGTATTTTGATGTAACATTAATGTGAAAGGATTGTCCCTTTTCATCTTGAAAACTTGATCCAATAGAATTTTCAACCTTCATTTTCCTATTACAGGAACTAAATATCAATTCAGCTCCTGTTTCATTTCTTATAATAGATAGAGCATACTGGTCAGCAAAATCATTTCCTAAAATAAATGGAGTTGTCATTCCCTTAACTACATAAGCTTCAACCTTTAATTCTACAGGACCTTCATTTGTATCAAAATATAAAGGAATGGATACAAATCCTGATATGGTAGAAGATCCTGTTACTTGAATTAAATTGACCTTTTGTCCAGTTTTTATTTTAGGTGGATTATTTATTTTGTTTAATGCTAATTGAGATATCAGGGTGATATCTGCTCCAGAGTCTATTATGATTCTGATTTGATTTTGTCCATAATTATTAAGCCATGCCTTAGTAGCCATAGCCTGCGCACCAAGAAAGGCACATCCGGGTGGGCGTGACATTAACCTTTTTAATGTTAAAATATCGTTTTTAGTCTCAGAAATAAGTTGAGAAACATAAGATCTGGTCTTGAACATTCCATTTCTAAATTTCTGAGATATATCTTGTTTTTCAAAGGTTTGTCTGGCTTCTAACTTGCTCAGAGATTCATTAGAATCTAGGGATCCCCTCAGAGAAGACTGTGGCTTCATTTTCAAAGTATCTGAGCCACACTCCAAATCCATTACAGCATTCACCTGAAGGGCTTTATGAAAATCCGGTTTTTCTTCCTCCTCAGGACTATCTGATGATTCTAGATTTATCAAGTCTTTATTAGAATCATTTTGAATAGGATTTTCATCTTCTGAACTGGCATTTAGATAGGCTTCTTCATATTCTTCCATGGCCTTAATATACTCTTCATCATGGACAATTAAATTTGCTTTGGCATTTCTAGAACCCTTTCTAGAATACTTGCACTCATTATCCCAATGTTTAGGACTGCCACAATGTCTACATGGTCTAGCTCCTTTGCTTTCAGGAGTAGAACCCTTGGAAATCGTTCTATCATCCCTAGGGAATTGAGGCTTGCCTATAGCAGTTGAAGCACCAATAAGATTAGTTCTGGCAGAAGGATGGTAACTCCTTGTACTTGAACTTCTGCTTGGACCTGGGACATTAAATCTAGAAGTCCTTGGTGCATCACGCATCATTTGTTCAAGCTGCCTTACTCTTCTATCTAGTACATTATCATGACTTGGGAATGGAGTATGCTCCAATGCTTCTTCATGATACTTGATTGCAGCTGCAAAGTCTACCAGATCTTTGCAACGATGCACATCTAAGATAGTTGTCCAGAATTTAGGTGCTCCATTCATTACTTCCATCATAACTTCTGAATCGCTCATGCTATACACTAGACTAAGTAATTCAGATTTTCTAATGTAGTAGTTGCTTGGTGACTCTGTAGTATATCCAGCTTCTCTGTAGTGTGCTCTGTTCGCTCGGCTCTTTTGTCTGTCAAGCCAGGCTCGGTTCATATAGTATGTGCATACTACATCTCGAAGTGTACCCCAATTCTGCATTGCTTCTCTTCTATAGCTACTTGGTAAAGACCAGAACCATAAGTCTGCATCCTTCTCAAGTCTAGTGGGTACAACTTCTCCTAACTGGTTATATATACTTTTACTACGCTCTGACAGGTTATTTATCTTCAAAACCCATTTGGCAAGAGTGTCAGGATCTCCATCCCATTTGGGTACAACATCAGACTTCAACTTAAGATCAAAGTGAGCTCCTTTATCTTCTTGCTTAAGTCCAGTTACTCCTGATACTCTCCTAATACCCTTAGGTCTATGGGATTTATCCGCAGATGAACTATCACTACTTCCTGGATCTCCAGGAGGCTGAGGACTTCCTGATCTTATTTTCTGACTCTTCTCACTAGATAATCCCCTCTGATGACGTCTCAAGATTGACCCATGCTTTGGGTGAGGACTAGGTGAATGTGGTGGACCATAGTCACTGTCAGATGATGGCTCATCAGGTGGAAAACTAGCTTGTGTGTACTTAGGAATTGATCTGAGCTTTGGTACATTATAGGCTCTTGATTTTTTCTCTAAGTACTTCCTATTATCTTCAAAGATATCAGATAATCGGCGTGACTCAGTCAGATGTATAGGATGTTCTTGATAAGGTGATTTTTTAGAAGTAATTCTTGGCTCAAACATCATCTCTGACTGTCTTCTTCTTATAGCTTCAAAGCCATGCTCCTCATGAGGTGGCTTCATGGGTTCTGATTCTTGGGGAATTGGCTGAATTTCACTAGGATGAGCTGGTGTTGAAGCTTCAATCCCCTCAAATTCGACTGTAGGGCTAGGGCCTCTTGAAGGTGACTTCACTTCTTTTTCTTTTTCTTTCTTTTCCAATGATGTTAATGCCTTATGATCATACAAATAGGCTAACATATTTTCCACTTCCTCTCTATACAAAATAGCTATCATTTCGAAATCATTAGCATTCCATGCTTCAAGTGGATTGTTACTAGGTCCCCAGATAGGCATACTAGGTACCCAAGTTTTACTTTTATATAGAATAGACTTTGACATAGTCAAATGCTGTTCTAATATATGAGTGAAATTTTCAAACCTAATTGGATCTAAGTAATATCCAATTAAATTACTAGATTCACTAGTAGTTGGATTTCCAACTAACAAGTCTTCTAGAGCACTCAATAGTGTTTCAACAAATTTCTCAGCATGATGAGGCAAATATCCAAAATCCAATCTTTCTTCATTTGGAATTTGGCTCATTGCTAATGCTAACATAACTTCTCGGCGACGCATCATTCTTGGATCTCCATCATAGGATCTTCTCAATCTAACAGTACCAGGATATAAGTAAGTTTTATTCTTATCTATATCCTCTCTGTCAGCAACTTTCTTCACAGATTCAAAGCTAAAGTGTTGAATAGGTGAAGCAGGTATGGTAACATTTGAGAATCTATCATCTCTTTCAGAACTGAGTTCTGTTAATGGAGATAGTTCTTGAGCCATTTCTGCTTTAAGAGTTGGTGTAGATAACATTGGAAATAGAGGAATAAGGCTTGGATGTAAGTAGGTTTTCTTTTTTAAAGGAGTAAAATGTAACTATAGTAAACTATGTAACTAAAAGCTAATTTATGTAACACTCAGTTGTCAGCTGTAATAGCCTAATCCCAGAATCACAGGAGTGACTACCTGGTTATCTTCTGGAGAACTAAAGACTGTCTCAACCAGAGAATCAGTCCCAACAGTTGGTGTTATGAAACAGATAAGAATGTCCTTGACAATCGGTAAACTACTTAAGAAACTAAACTGCTAATTAATCACAGTATTTCCCAGAATGTCCACCAATTTGTAATGTATTAGACTTATTTTAATATTATTTTCTGGAAAAAGGAGTCCAATGCTCTATCAAAGTGTGCAAATACTCAATTCACAACAAGGTAAAATAATTTAAGTATTTGATATTAATCAGTGGCAGCCTTAATAGACTTAGAACCCCTGAAGTCAAGAGTTTACTTGAATATATGCACCCTACTTCGCAAAGAAGGTTTTTGAGAGCTGCTTATGTAAGCTTGTTCTTTTTCTGTGAAAACAACCACTAAAATATGAATAACAATTTACTGATTCCAAAACTAGATTCAACTTCGATTCTAGCTAGTTTATATATATTTTATACTATTTATCAAACAGTAAAGATATTAATAAACAGATCAAAAGATCAACTATAGAATAAAACAATATTTGGCAATATATGCTTTATTTAAATTAATCTACTGGATCTACTGTGATACTAACTTATCGGGATCTTAATGTAGTCTTTATGATTCTGCAAGAATATTCTCAGTATTTAATTATAAGCCAAACTGGGAGAAATTAGAATTATATTCTAATTTCAAACAATAAAACAACAAATTTATTTATTACTTGGTTGATAGCCAACAACTCTAACCGAGGTGGCAACAGATTCCAACAACTTAAATAGAAGTTAGAAAAAGTAATAAAGCCAGCTACTCAATTAAGAGGTGGCAAGGGGGAACAAATAAGTCAACAACTCAGATTGAGGTGACAAGGTGAACTACTTGGGCCAACAACTCTAACCGAGGTGGCAAAGGTTTCCAACAACTCAAATAGAGGTGGAATTAAAAGTCCAACAGCCCTGATAGGGGTGGAATAGCCTGCTTGCTGCAGTAACACACAGATGTGGGTGGATAAAAAGTTATATTTTCACGGCTGGAGCAGAGCTCCTTATATACAATAAAATGTGAGACATTTTTGAGACATATTACATCATTACTATCCTAATTTAGCTATTCCTGGGGAAGCTTCTGGAATGCTCTAGGAATTTCCGGTTTTTTCTACAGTAGCATACATGATGATGTAATCTATTCCCGCGCCTTTCGTGTATGTCATCCGCGCGCCTTTGTGATCATCGCGCCGTGTGACTGTCACACTATGTAACCGTCGCGCTTTGTGACCGTCGCGCCTTGTGACCGTCGCGCCTTGTGACTGTCGCGCTTTGTGACTGTCGCGCCTTGTGACCGTCGCGCCTTTTTGTGACGACTGTCACATGATTTTCTCGCGCGTTGTGTAATTAGCGCCTGGTGGCCGGTTTGATAGTATTTAGTTAAAAAAGAATAAATTCATAACTTCTTCAATATTTAAGATAAAAATGTAAAATAAATTGTAGAAATTCAACGAAATTTAAAAGATATTTATACAAATTTTATCATCGCAATATAAGTACATTTCTCAAGCCATTTTGGCTATTTCGGCTTTTGGGGGACTTAAAAGGTAGAAAACTAATAAAATACATAACATATACACAACATTTCAAACTAAGAAATAAGGGTACGCCCGAAAAGTAAAAGGAAGTAAAGAAAGGAAATAATACTAGATAATAATATACTATAATATGTATAATATTTAACAGCCTGATCATGATATATGCATACCCTTCACATAAAGAGGAAGTTTTGACTAGTACAGTTTGAAACTCTGATTGTGTAGATAGTCAAAGCCCGTCTGTGACGGTCAAGACGATACCCCAATCACAACTTACAGGACACTAACTGGTGTCTGGGTAAGTTGTGGTTGCAGGGTAAAAAGTGTCTGAGTTCTAACTACTGGCGCTAGAATACATAAGTCTGGTGCCTATGTGCCCACAAGAGTCAATGTACCAAATGCATAGGTCATCAAACTAATTATATGTGTATAATAGAATAGAGAGAAAGTAGAAATAATAGTGAAAATATAGTATGAGCTCGTCCAGACTATATTTCCAGAATATCTTTCGCTGTACCTCTCACACCAAGTGATAGGCTTGTGAAGGAGACTGTAAAGTTTGGGAGTAGATCTCTGATAATATGGGGCTGCCTGCTGTGGGAGGGAGTTGGGTATGCATGCAAGATTGATGGGAGGATAGATGGAGAGTTATACACCAAGATTCTGCAAGATGAACTCCAGGAAAGCCTTGCCTTCTATGGCAAGAATCCTTCTATAATCATCTTCCAGCAGGATAATGATCCCAAGCACAAGTCCAAGAAAGCTACAACTTGGTTTGAAGACCATGGATATAAGGTCCTTCCTTGGCCAGCACAGTCCCCTGACCTCAATCCTATTGAACATCTCTGGGATCATCTGAAAAAGAAGCTGGGAGAGTATGAAAGGGCCCCAGGAGGGATATTGGAGCTGTGGGAGAGGGTACAAGTAGAGTGGGATAAAATAATGCCAGAATGCCTATGAGGGTTGTAGCAGTGGTCAAGGCTAAAGGAGGTCATACCAAGTACTAGAATGCATAGCTTTATATTTATAAAATGAAAGCAAAAAAGGGTTGAAATGATACTCCTGTACAAAATATTTAATATCTCAACAATGAGTGAGTATTTTTGAACAAACTTGCTTATCATGTTAAACTTCAGAAATAGAGCTTTCTAACATATACTTCTTCCTAATTCTAGCTAATTTATTTCTGGAGTTATAAGCATTTGGGTTAAAATTTACTGAACATTGGAACTGTTACAACCCATGCTTGGAAGTCCATACAACCTCCGAACCACCGACATTGCCCCTCATTCTTGGACATCCATCAGATACTGGATTTCCTTTTTGGGCTGTTTCCTTATGTCCTGATTAGTATGCCCTATATGTCTGAATATGTTATACCTTTCATCCTAGTTTGTATTCTCCAAGTATCAGAAACCTGTATATGTTGTATTCCTGATTTAGTTATGCTCTTGTTCTACTTTAGGTACTTTCCTTGTCTCCTCATTAGTACTGTGAGATGCCAGAAATCTGTATATATACTGAACTGTAAAGTAGTTACAGGGCAATCAGAATATTGACTTAGTTACTCTACTGGCTCTTCACTCTTCTCTTGGACCTCCAATCTTCCTTTCTCTCTCTCTCTGCCCTCTCCCATTCCAGGGATCCAACAGTTCGACCACTGTTTGGATTCCTGATAGATAAGTTCTTGCACATTTGAAATTTAAGGACAACTAATAGTGTTAAGTGCTGTGTTGGAACTTATTCTGGAACTATTGGATAGGATCAGGACATCAGCTTCAGCTTATGTATGTGCTGTGCCTCTACGCAAATGCTTGGGAATCCTTAATTTCAGAGATGAAAACTTACACTGGAAGATATGGATATTCAGAGTTTTGAAGAGTTCCAAATATTGAGCATACAGAAAGACAGAAGAGGGAATAAGAAACTAAGTTGATATCAGATCTAAAGTAAAGTACAATTCGTGGAAACTTATATAGATCATCTCATTATTGTACTATAAATTAGGATCATAATAAGATGGAAATGGAAGTTATTCCAAAATGGGAATACAATAAACAAATGAGTGAATACTTATCAACAGACAAGTTACCATATGTGGAACAAGGATAAAATCTGGAAGTATGGGAACTGTGAGTGTTCCATAGTTGGAAGTTGGGGTCAGATGCTGAGACAGATGTCGTATCTGTAATGTATTTAGGGGGTTTCTCTCAGATAGCTCAATAAATGCTATAGTGTCACAAAGCTTCAACAGTAAAACAAGCAAAGGTTCAGTAATTTAAACACTGATAGATTAATTAGTTGTACTATTAAGCTTAAACAACTAAAATCAATGCTTATTTGATTATTGAAAGGTTCAATAGAACTGTGTATGACTCTTTTAGCAAATAAACAACTATTCCTTGAGAATATAGGCTGGAAGCTGAATATATGTGCAGTAACTTGGCAGAGACTTGATATAAAGCTTCAGTTTCTTGTATGCTTATTTGTAACTATTAATAGATATTTAACAAGGTGTTAAATAATTTATTAACAGAGAGAATAATTTATTCACAGAGAGAATAATTTGTATTGGATTATTTGAGTGCTTGTACTTGATTAATTCAATAAACTTAGGTATGGGCCTTGAATAATCTAAGTGTTGGCAGGGATTTCAGTAAGAATACTTATTATTAGGTTTACTATGTATTTAATAAGCCTAAAGGGTAGCTGTGAGGCTGGGAACTTAGATGATTAGCTAAGTTCAAGAGTGCTGACCAAGGGTTTGTCATGTATTTCTAAGGTTTTATTATTTTTAAACCAATCTCCCCTAACAAATTGTGAAAAAGAAGATTTAAATGTATTTATATTGTGACGATAAAATTGTACAATATTGTCTTGATTTATCTTGAATTTATGCAATTTATTTTGTATTTTTATCTTATAAATTGAGCAAGCTATCGAAATTCGACTGTTTATTCTTTTTTTAACTAAAAATCTTCAAAGTCAGCCATCTGGCACTTATTGCGCAATGCGCGGGAATATTGTCACAAACATGACAATTGTCACAAATGCAACAAGCTGTCACACATGCGGGAAAATTAAGTAATCAGCGCGTGTGCATGAAAATTATCAACTTCACGATGTGCGAGAGTATTACATCAGCATATATGCTACAATGGAAAGTAGTAGAAACTCCTGGAATATTCCAGCAGATTCCAGGTAAAATAGCTAAAAATAGGTAAAACAAGTAGCTAGAATATCCTCCCATGTCTTAGATTTTACTGTATATAAGGAGCTCTGCTCCACTATGTTACAACTGGACATTCCTGCCAGACTCCGGGCACTAACCCGTACGCCCCCATGCACTACAAGCACCAATCGTCTGTTTATAGGATTTCCTGCCCGGACTCCGTTACGTCAAGACTAGTTATGTTCGACCTCATTAAGACACATATCAGTCACCGGACTTCCCCCGGACTCCGTCTCTGTCTATATCCGTCTTTGTCCCACGCATCAGTCACCGGACCCCGCTCAGAATCCCATCACTGCTCTAATCGAGCCCCATTCCTGTTTTAGTCAAATGACCTGTCACGATTTAGGACTCCGCTCCCGCTCCATTTCCCGTTATGGGTTATGCTTTGTCAAGATTTGGACTCCGCTCCATTCCATCCCATTCCTAACACCAAACTTGGTGTTTACTATTCCCATTTTATGTTTTGTTAGTTTCGTTTCGCCATTACTGGATTTGGTATGTTATTCACTCCATGGTCTATATAAACTGGCAGATGTTGTACATACAATCCAGTCAGAAAATTAGCTTAGATTCCCCCCAGTAATCTAATAGCATTTTCCACTTAAAACCCTACTTGATCTAAACCGCTCGCACTAGTCAGAGCCCGCGGGCTCCAGCGCATCTATACTTCTCACCTACCTTGACTCATGACTTACGACTCACGACTCACGACCTACGACCCATGACCCCCACCCGGATTCCCCGGGACTCCCGTCCACCTGTCTGAAATTGGACAACACAATCTAGCAAGGGCGCAGCCTATAAGCTGAAGCCAAGTTTTACCAGATATCCTGCGGGTTTCTCCAGAGACCCACCCTGTGTGTGTATCCTAACACACTACTGAAATATAACTCAATTTAACCATCTTAACCAGCCACATGTTAAGTGCCGTGTCGGGAACTTATTCCGGAACTATCGGAAAGTCACCGGGAAGTCGGAAACCTATCAATAGGGTCAGGACATTGGCTTCAGCTTATGTGCTGTGCCTCTATGCAAACGCTCAAAGTCCTTAATTCCGGAAGTAAGGCTTACAATGGAAGATACGGATATTCAGAGTTCCGAAGAGTTCTGAATATCGAGTGTACAGAAAGACGGGAGGAGGAATAAGAAACTAAGTCAATATCAGATCTAAGGTAAAGTACAAATTCGCAGAAACTAATATAAGTCTACTCATTATTGTACTACAAACTAAGACCATAATAAGATGGAAACAGAAGTGTTCTTAAAATGGAAATACAATAAGACATATTAGGGAGACAATATTCCGAAACGGGAATATAACAAACAAACGAGTGAATACTTGTCAACGGACAAATTACCAAATGCAGAACAAGGGAAGAATGCGGATGATACGGTAACTATGATGTTCCGTGGTCGGAGATTGGAAGTCGGATATTGAAACATCCGGGAACGGGTTGTAACACCACATCAGTGTGCCACTGCATGTGAAGAGTGGTGGGTTCTGACCGCTCTATATACGAAGAATAGTGTTTATTCAACTACTATTAGAGAGTATTGACCGTCAGTACAATACTATAGACTACTAGACTGTTAGTACTAGTATAAGAACGCACTGCACGCCTCAAGAGCAACTGTATAGTTGCTCGTGACGGCTTAGAACAGTAAGATAACGAGTTGACCTTTTACGGTACAACTAGTAGCTAGAAATAAGAAAGATACTTAGCTAAAGACTGAGTGTCTAGGATAGAGTATTAGTAGCGTGAGTCGACTACAGTGTCGACGAGCGCAAAGTCTTGAAAGCGGAACTCGACCTTAGCGGTTCGAGTTCAAAAGGCTATTAGTAGACTAGAGAATGCTACCTTTATGGTAGCTGAGATACTACCCTTGACACCTCTCGTTATTCGACGTCTGAGTCGTTACGAAGTGGTGTCTGCTGGGTAAAAAGTTGTCTCTGTTTAGCGCTGAGAGCGCCCATAGATATACACAAGACTTCGAACTAAGAAATACGGGTATGCTCGACGATCTAGAGAGTTAGGGAAAAAGAGTAAGAACTAAATAATATAATACTATAATATATGTATTATTCCACAGTCCAATCATGATATATGCATACCCTTCACACTGCAGCAGCAGTTATATTCCACCCCTAATTGGGCTGTTGGACAAATATATACAAAAACTTAGTCACCTCTAGTTGAGCTGCTGACCTAAGCTAACTCAGAATCCTGTTATGACCAGACAATCCTGCCGGACTCCAGGCACTAACCTGTACGCCACCACGCCCTACACACACCAATTGTCTGTTTATAGAAATTCCCACCCGGACTCCATACGTCAAGACTCATTACATTTGACCTCATTACAACACATATCAGTCACCGGACTTCCCCCGGACTCTGTCCCTGTCTATGTCCGTCTTCGTCCCATGCATCAGTCACCGGACCCCGCTCAGAATCCCGTCACCACTCTAATCGAGTGTTACGACCGTGTCGCAACCCTATCGGCCACCGAGGTTATCGCCACTTATCAACGATTCGAGTTACTATTCAAGTCACCACATCGGAAACCATCGGCCCTCGAAGCTGACGTATGCTTTCGCAATGATCAAACTCCATTTACGCCCACATCAAATACTCGTATTGTCTGGTTAAACTTTTGATACGTCCCTTTTATTATGATGATCCGTTCTATCCTATGTTTCACATATGTCTATCTATATTTGTAGTCCTCGAACTATTTCCTTTTACAGTAATTCTGCTCTCGGTTATCATCGGCCTCTGAACTAATCATAAACTTCCCGTTCCTAGTCAAGCTTATTGTTACTACTGTTTTCCGCCTTTCTCCCCTTTAGTATTTTCTAGATGCCTGTTACTTGTATATGAACCCGCTGTAGTTGTAGTTACTAGGCAATCAGAATATCAACTCAGAATACCCTCATACGTCTGTAACAGTCTCTTACTAAGAATCCCCTCATCTGCCTTCACGTGCGCTCGCTCACTCCCGGCCCCGACCCCTTGGCCTGACCCTCGACTTGTCCTTCGGTCCTGATCGGTATCTTGCCGAAAGGAACTCTTTAGGATTAGTCTTCACCCATCCGAAATCTAAGGACACCCTACGGATATTTGTGAGGGCGCAGCATATAAGCTGAAGCCAAGTCCTTCCGATTGGTCCCCATCGGCCACCGACACTAGTCAGTTTTCAGTTCTTAACATCGAGCCCCGTTCCTGTTTTAGTCAAATGACCTGTCATAATTTGAACTCCGCTCCCACTCCGTTTCCCGTTATGGGTTATGCTTTGTCATGATTTGGACTCCACTCTGTTCCATCCTGTTCCTAACACCAAACTTGGTGTTTATTATCCCCGTTTTATGTTTTGTTAGTTTCATTTCATCATTACTGGATTTGGTATGTCATTCACTCCACAGTCTATATAAACTGGCAGATGTTGTACATACAATCCAGTCAAAAAATTAGCTTAGATTCCCCCCAGTAATCTAATCCATTTTCCACTCTAAAACCTTGCTTGATTCACATCGCTCTCACTAGTCGGAGCCCACAGGCTCCGGCGCATCTATCTCTCTCAACCATCTCAACTCACAACCCACGACCTCCGACCTATGACCTACGACCCATGAACCCTGCCCAGACTCCCCGGGATTCCCGTCTGCCTGTTCGAAATTGGACAACACGATCTAGCAAGGGCGCAGCCTATAAGCTGAAGCCAAGTCCTACCGGATATCCCGTGGGTTTCTCCGGAGACCCGCCCTGTGTGTGTATCCTAACAAATCCCTTGTCACCTCTATTTGAGCTTCTGACAAACAATCTTGTTCCCCCTTGCCACCTCTTAGTTGAGTAGTTGGCTTTATTGCTTTTCCACCTCTATCAGAGTTGTTGGAACCTGTTGCTACCTCTAGTTGAGTTGTTGGCTATCAATTAAAGTAATAAATATTATAGGTTATATAGAGATTAGGAATACATATATTCTAATTTCTACCCGGTTTTTGGCATAAATAAATACTGAGAATATTCTTGCAGAATCCTTAAGACTACATTAAGCTCCTGATAAGTTAGTATCATAGTAGACCTTGTAGGTTAGTGTAAATAAAGCATATATTAGCCAAATAGTGTTTTATTCTATATCTAATCTTTTGACCTGTTTATAAATATTTTTACTGTTTGATAAATAGTATAAAATATATATAAACTAGCTAGAATCAAAGTCGAATCTAGTTTTGGAATCAGTCAATTGTTATTCATATTTTAGTAGTTGTTTTCACAGAAAAAGAACAAGCAGCTCTCAAAACCTTCTTTGCGAAGTAGGGTGCATATATTCAAGTAAACTCTTGACTTCAGGGGTTCTAAGTCTATTCAGGCTGCCACTGATTAATATCAAATATTTAAATTATTTTACCTTGCAGTGAATTGAGTATTTGCACATTTTGATAAAGCATTGCACTCCTTTTTCAGAAGATAATATTAAAATAAGACTAATACATCACAGAGTTCTAGATTCTGCAAGTGTAGGTGCTTGCAGTTAGTATATCAGACTAAGGCTATTATTGTCCTTAGGATGATGAGATAAGCTTCTGAGCTATGCTGTAAAATATGTGTGTGATAAGTTATTTATTGTGGATTTCTGGCCCTCCTTATGTATGAGCTCATATATGCTATTATTATGTAAAGTTAAAAGGAACTAGGCCTTATATTTCACAATAAAAATATAATAAAAATACAATTAATTTGAAAAAATACTAATTAATTTCAAAGAAAATTAAGAGAATTTTATGAGATAATACTGATACCTCACAGTATCAGAGACTTGGGTGAATGTCGGTGTTAAGATGTGTGCAGGGCTTAGTGGAGAGAAACCCATGGTATTCCAGTAGGACTTGGCTTCAGCTTATAGGTTGCACCCTTACAAGATCATGGTGTCCAATTTCAAATGGGTGGATGGGAAACCTGGGGAGTCCAGGTGTAGTTGATAGGTCGAAAGATCAGTCAGGGAGCCCACAGGCTCCAACAAGGACGAGGGGTCAGGTGGTGATGGGTTGGAGGTCAAGTGATAGATAGGTAAGAGCCTGTGGGCTCCAACAACGTAAATAGTGGTGTGTTTCAAAGAGAGGAATAGAGCAGAAATTATACTAAGATTGCTGGGAAAATCTAAGCTGATTTTCTGACAGGATTGTATGTACAACATCTGCCAGACTGTATAGACTGTGGAATGTATGTTATACCAAATCCAGTAATAATGAGATCCAAACAAGTAATCATGAAACAAGATAAGTAAACACCAAATTAGGTGTTAGGAACAGAACAGAATGGAGGCAGAGTCTGAAACATGACAGGTCATTAGACCATAATAGGAACAGGGCTCAGTTAGAGAGCTGTCAGGTTATCCAGGTGGAGCCCAGTAACTGGTGCGTGGAACGGGGTCAGACATAGACAGGCTTCAATGTGTACAGGTCCTGGTGGGGTCTGGTGACTGATGTGTGAGACACAAAGGGTCAGGCATGGACAGGTTTGATGTCTGGGTTCTGGCGGGTATTCCAGTTAACTGGTAACTGGTGCATATAGGGTGCAGGTGCATATACATATGGTAGTAGCCAGAGTCCGGCAGATCTTCCGGTTGAAACAGTACCCTCCCTTTATGCTGAAGTCCCAAAGAGGCTCTAGAACTTGATAAAGTTTGTCGGTTACACGTATGTGTCAAGAGGTCATGTGATCTGGAAGGTAAGGTTCAAATGTGACAAGCCTATATAACCATTCAAAATAATAAAATTTTTTCTTCTTTATTATCCCCATCATCTTATTCAATATGGGTCTAAAACCGATGCCTTGCAGGCCAATCCCCAGTGCTGGGCCCTCCACAGGCTCCCTATATCAGGCTCTGTTCACTGCTGCCCAAATCTTGGCTCAGCAGGAGAAGCAGCATTGACAAAGGGAGGAAGCGGACAAGAAAGCCAAAGGGGCCGAGGAGGACTTGGAGAGGGAGTACCAGGTGGCACTGACCATGGAGAAGGAGGCTGAGGAGCAGAGAAAGAGGGATGAGGAGGTGGAATGGGTTGCCATGGAACATGCCAAGGCAGCTGTGGAGAAGTCTGTGGTTGCCATGGGAAAGGTAAGTCCCAATGATTCTCACATTTGAATTTACTAACTTTGCTTTTTTAGCACAAAGTGGTGGAAGCCGAGTCAGAGTCTCAGGGGGAACCCGAGAGCCCCCAAAAAGTAAGTCTCAGGTCCATGGAGGTTTCTGGGTACTGACCACACTAACAGAAAACAAGGAAAATGGCTCCAGTCCACCTGGAGGCAAAGAACAACCCATGGTGTTCCAGCTGTAATGACTGGAACACAGAATGTTACTGAAAGTCTGGGCAGGGACTGGGTTGTTGGCTCTGTTCACACCTCAAAGTGAGGTGCTCACTGGTTCATGAGCCCATGGGGTCGGTGGCAAGGAAACAGGTTGCTCAGACAGGCCTGGGGGCCTGGAGGACATTTTGGGGTGGATAGCTGCAGGCATAGAGGCCCAAAACCAGTTGCTTGAAGAGAGCAACTGGATGCAGAGGACTGTGGTGGAAATGCTCCAGGGACTCCATGGGGAGTTCTGGGCATTCTTGGCAGAGTACAGCAGGTACGTATATTTGGAGCCCTAGGTCAGGAGTTCTGAGGAGCCTAGGAAGGATGAGGACAGAGTCCATGGGGAGCTGGTAGAAGTCCAACAGGAGTTGACTGAAGTTGGGCAAAAGAATAGCCCTATTGTAAAGGGTATGCATATATGCATACCTGGACTAAGGAATAATAACCGGATTATAGTACTTTATTATTTACCTTTTATTTTCTTTCTTTATATTCTTTCTATATTTCGAGCACACCTTGATTTGTAGTTTGAAGCTTTGTGTATACGTATGGGCGCCCTCAGCGCCAAACGATAGACAACTTTTACCCAGCAGACACCACCTCGTAACGACTCAGACGTCGAATAGTGAGAGGTGTCAAGGGTAGTATCTCAGCTACCATAAGGGTAGCATTCTCTAGTCTACTAATAGCCTTTTGGACTCGAACCGCTAAGGTCGAGTTCCGCTTTCAAGACTTTGCGCTCATCGATACTGTAGTCGACTCGCGCTACTATTACTCTATCCTAGATACTCAGTCTTTAGCTGAGTGTCTTACTTATTTCTAGCTACTAGTTGTACTGTAAAAGGTCAACTCATTATCTTACTGTTCTAAGCCATCACGAGCAACTATACAGTTGCTCTTGAGGTGTACAGTGTGTTCTTATACTAGTACTAACAGTCTAGTAATCTATAGTATTGTACTGATGGTCAATACTCTCTAATAGTAGTTGAATAAACACTATTCTTCGTATATTGAGCGGTCAGAATCCACCACTCTTCACAGTGGTGATCCGGGCCGGACCGTTCTTTTCCTACGAGGAAAAACTTATTATTTGACTACTAAGACTTGAACACGCGAATGACTACGGGCAAGAATCAAACATCTAGGCCTTCATCAATGCCGGGTAGCTCCATGCCTCGTCAAAAATCTTTTAACCTAGAACCACCCCGTAACGTCACCCTGAGGAAGTCTTCGTCAACTTTTCAAGGATCAGCTCCTCCGGAGGATTCCCCCGGAGTAGTAGCTGGATCATCTACGAACATTCCCCAGCTTCCTTCAGGATCACCTCCTCCAGAGGATTCCCTCGGAGTAGTAGTTGGATCGTCAATGAATATTCCCCCCAATCCACCTGAGGAACGCTCATTACTCAAGCAGTTGGACACCCCTGGAGTTAACGTTGAGTCTAATCGAGCACCCACGCCCGTTCTCAGATTCCCTCCGAGACAGGTCATCCTTAAGCAGTTCCTCGGAGGTCATATGGTTTACGCCCAGCCCATCGATTACAAATGGGATATGCACTACACCGATCGAATCCCCGAGGATCAGGTTACCCCCTTCGTGGAGGAGTACAGTACGGATTACCCTATTCTACCGGAGACTGTAGCAGTCTGGTTAGGGCGTTATCAAGTGATTTTATCGGCGCGGGATTTATTCACGCGACCAGGGAACCTTGAGGATTTGACCCAATCGATTCCTGAATGGTCGAACGAGGTGACGACTACTATGGAAGGAGGAAGAAGAATTCTCAAGCGGGAGGTGTTTTCTATGTTCCTTGAAGCACTTCGTACGCATGATGATGTGTTGCAGATCCTGCATGTCCTGCTTGGCGGAGATCATGTTGTGCCTAAGGTTGACTACCAGTACATGTACATCCGTATGTTGGAGGAGTCTCTCAATGGAGTCACGCCGAATCTATTGCTGGCATACCTCACTTTAAGAGGTCGGTTGAAGCGAAACCAAAGAAGACTTGATAAGATGGTTTTAGAGGTACTCCTCCCCTATAACGACTCGATCCAGGTCCCTGATTCGCCTATCTCCACGACCAATTCGTTCGTTCGCAACTTAAACGGGTCCCCTGATACTCGTTTTCTGCATTCTCTCAACCGTCCCGTAATATTGGAGGATTTTCCACTGGACTTGAGGACGCAAGTGATAGAACACCTTCAGGAGAAGAGGATTGAGGTCTGCGCTCCTTTCCATCAACCCCAGCCGTGTCGACTTCTGAATGTGATGGAGATCGAGAGACAAATCGCCATGGAACCGGGCCTAACGTCTTTCCAGGGAGACCACCGCTCTCGCGTCGCATTTGAGGGAGTCTCCAACAGCCCAAACTTCAGGGATGAAGTGACCACTCTCAGAAACCGATCAGTCGCCAACAAGGGTCGACCGTCCTTCTCCACAGCATTCACTGAGAGCATAGCTGGCCCAGTTGCTGGTCGAGGATCGCTTAATCCAGACAGTCCCCGCCATTCTCTACCGATCGCTTCAAACCCTTTTTTGCCATCAGGAGGACCCCCTAGCGATTCATCTGGGAGTTCGAATACTTCAGACCGGGGAGGGAACTCAGGACGTGGGGAACGCCACAATGGAGTGCCTAATACCCCTTTTCGAACTCCGATGCGGTCTCGAGCTAGCGCGCTTATTGATGACTTACCTAAGGACAAGAAGGTCACTCTTAACACCAATGACCTCAAGATCAAATGGTCTGATCTCCCTGAATACGATGGAGCTCAATCTGAAGCCTTGGACTATATCATGGATATCATGAGTCTCGCGGAGATATCAGACTCCATGAGTGCAATCTTAGGAGTTGCTCTGCCAAGACGACTCAAGGGGCACGCTAAGGTCTGGTGGAGCACCTTAGACCGTGAGCATCGTACTGAATTCAGTCAAACTCATGGGTTGTTTCTTTGGGGTATCATCGAAGGATTGCTCGGAACTCGTTGGCGTGAATCCTTAGCCTTAGAATGGGAAGCTATGAAATTTCGACAGGCTGGTCACGATCGTGAGACACCCGTCCACTATATCCAATGGAGAGTTAAACTTTATCGTTTCCTGTACAGGTTCCACCAGGACAGAGGGGATGAGACACGCAGACTCATTCTCACACTGCCTACGGAATGGCTCTACCTTCTCCAAGGACAACCCATCGATAATATTATGAGTTTACAGACTTATGCTAACAACCTGCAAGAAACTCTGATTAACGCTTGGGTCCAAACACACCGGGAACGTTACAGGTTCCAGAAACCGCGCGTAATGTTATTGGAGGGTCAAGAATTGGATTTTAGAGTCACCGGCGACTCCTCTTCACCTAACCATATTCTCGTTAGTGAGACTAACGAGAGAGGCTCGATGAGAAGGACCGTTCCAGACATCGCTGATCCAAAACAGGGAAAGCGTCACGGAAAAATGTTCTTCGAGAGGAGTAACAAGAGGAGTTCGGTCAAACCCACCAAGGAATGTTGGATATGTGGAAGTCCGGAGCATTTTAAGATAGACTGCCCTCAAGCTGGCAAAATGTCTCATTATGTCTCTATCAACAAATGCTCCGCACAGGATATGTCAGAGGAAGCTGAGGAGCAAAGGTTATATGAAGCGGTTCATGGACTATCTATACAAGGACAAGTAAATAACTCTGATGACGAATTGACTTTTGTTTCCGTTTATTCGCCCCATGTCGAAGACAAATTAGTGAGGGAGGAAAATTGAACGACTGGTGAAGCTCTTCTGTCTGAAGCTTACGTATCCATATTCGCCGCAGATTTCTTCGAAAAAGGAGACCGACTGAGTGCTCATCGGCAGGACCTTGAAGGCCTGACTGAGGACTATGGTCAGATTGGAGATTCTCACGAACAAATCAGTTCGAATTCGCTCTGTTTGCCTGGAGCTGATGTTGACACGTTCCCGTTTGATCCCGGGAACCCCCCCGATTTACTACCGTACGAGAATTCGGATTCGGAGGACAGCGACGATGATCCAGTATTGGATTCCCCTTCGAAGCGTGTTCCTTGCCGAAGTGAACGCAGGAACGTAATCTTGTCCCTGCACAAGGAAAGTAAGAGGCCTCGAATCCAATACCCTCGTCCCAGTCGTCTGATGAAGGAGGATACTACGATCCTTTATCGAAAACGGGATCCTCCCAGTGGTTACTCTAGCATAGGAGTTGCAGCGCTCCATGTTTTCGGTCATGTAGGAACTCCCGATTCACCCGAATGCGTTAAAATTCGAATGGACACGGGAGCGGATCTTTCCCTTATATCGGAGGAATTCTACAAGGAACTGCAGGGCATGTATAAGTTGAAACAAGGACTCAAGTTACGTCTAATCCAGCTCACGGGTAATGCTAAGGTTATCGGATATGTTAATATCCCCATTTACCTGGAGGACGACAGTGGAACATTACTGAAGTTCGCGGCAGAAACTTATGTCATTAGAGGAATGATGGTGCCAATTCTTTTGGGAGAAGACTTCCATATTAATTATGAAATTGGTACTCTAAGAGATCAGCCGCTTGGGATCTAGACTTATTCTCCCGGGACGACAGGGTTTTATTCCAGCCAGTTCTTCTAAGGAACCTCAACCTTTGACCTTCACCGTCAATAAGGCCCCTTTCGGGAAGCATGAGAAGGAGTCATCCAAACTCACCTCTCTCCCCGATAAAGGTGTGCGTACTGAAAGAGTCGCGCGAGCCTTGGAGGATTGCACTATCGATCCAGAGTCAGCCAGACTAGTGCCTATTTTTGTTGAAGATCTAAAGGGCGAGGAATGGATTGTTGAAGGAATTGTACTGCAAAACTGAAGACGGTTCTATATTAGCCACACCAATCACGGCAATTTCAAGGAATAGTGCGGCAGTACCTTTAGCCAATCCATCGCTAACCCCTAAGACTATCCGACAAGGGGAGACAATAGGGATAATTCATGACCCTGCTCGTTGGGCTCACAAGCCCAGGTCACTCGAGGAGAAAGGATTTAATGGTAGCAGGCGCGACCAAGATTGCACACCTTATCGAAAGTCTCTCTCAACTTGAGGAGGACCGTCAAGTCGCCTCAGAAAGGCCTAAGCCACCTGTTGAACCAGAGATTGCAGATGATTTCGAACCGCCTGGTCCTAAGACGGCTGCAGTGGCTGATAATGAGAAATTTGCCTCAGAGGATCTTCACAAGTTAGTCAATTTGGGACCGGATATACCAACGGAGGTCCTGCCACGTCTCAGATCAGTTTTGACTGAGAACGTTAAGGCTTTCGGAGTCGACAGACGGTTAGGGCAAGTGGAATGTAGAGTCCCTGTCCCCTTGAAAGAGGGCGCTCAGCCCATATCCATGCCTATGTTCCCCTCGTCCCCTGCCAATAGGCGAGTTATAGACGAGCAAATGGATACCTGGTTCGAACAGGGTGTCATTGAGCCATCTAAAAGCCCCTGGGGAGCGCCAGCCTTTGTAGTATATCGCAATGGTAAACCGCGGGTGGTCATCGACTATCGGAAACTTAACCATCTCACTGTTCCAGATGAATTCCTTTACCACGTCAATTGGAGATTATGCAAGTGCTGTCGGGGTCAAATGTTCTTTCTTCTTTCGATCGCGCTGGCCAGGGTTTACTCAATTAGAAATGTTGGAGGACGATAAGCACAAAACAGCCTTTAGATCCCATAGAGGGCTGTGGCAATTTAAAAGGATGCCATTTGGGCTCAGAAACGGCCCCTCTACATTTCAGCGCGTCATGCAAACAGTTTTAGCACCCTACTTGTGGATTTTTTGTTTAGTCTACATCGATGACATAGTCATATTCTCTAAGAACTGGGATGATCATTTGCTTCACCTGAATCAGGTGCTTGGCGCTATCGCTTCGGCCGGTATCACTCTCTCTCCCAAGAAATGTTTTATCGGATATAATTTGATATTGTTATTGGGTCATAAAGTATCTAGGCTGGGTTTTTCAACCCACCAAGAAAAAGTTTGCGCTATATTGGAATTGGCCCCACCCACTAAGGTTTCTGATCTACAACAGTTCCTTGGAATGGTCCTTTACTTTTCAGCATATATACCATTTTATTCATGGATGTTGTCCCCTTTATTCTCGCTCCTAAAAAAGGGAACGCCTTGGACGTGGACCGCTGAACATGTCCGAGCTTATGAGGACGTTAAAACCGCATTAGGATCAGCTCCAGTGCTGGGACATCCAGTTAGTGGGATGCCCTACCGATTGTATACGGACGCTTCGGATTTTGCCTTGGGTTGTTGCCTCCAACAAGTCCAGAAGATGGCTTTAGGAGATTTAGTGGACACTAAAATCTATGCCCAAGCCAAATTGGCTTTTGACCGTGTGCAGGACGTGCCATCCTTTGTTCATCAGTACAAAACCAAACAGCCCGAGATTGAGTGGTCGGATTCGTGGGGGTCCACTTTTGAGGCGACCGAAGTTACTGTTGAACGAGTCATTGCATATTGGAGTCGCACGCTGAAAAGCGTGGAGCGTAACTATTCTGCTACTGAACGGGAAGCATTGGCAGCAAAGGAGGGACTGGTCCACTTTCAACCTTTCATTGAAGGTGAACATGTCCTGCTCATTACGGACCATGCAGCTCTGCAATGGGCTAGATCTTACGAGAACACTAATCGTCGACTAGCCGCATGGGGGGCGATATACGCTGCATTTCCAGGTCTCGAGATTTTGCATCGAGCAGGGAGAGTTCACAGCAACGTGGATCCACTGTCCAGACTCCCTCGGGTACCAGCCTTTGTGAGCCCTATTAGAGATGATTTGCAGGCTATCACCTCGACTTCTCTGGACAAGAGTACTGAGGAAAAATTATGGAAAGACGAACCCGCTAAGAAAGCGGTCTTCTCTATCATACTCGATTCTATGGAGCCTTTCGGAGTAACTCAAAAGGTCCGACGGTCAGAATGGGATACTCATAACGCAATAAGGAATGACCAGGAAGACGAGTCCGACTTCGCATTGCATCATCCTCAGCTACTAATCAGCATCGAGGAGGGATATATAAAGAAATTTCTAGAGGGTTATTCAAAGGACCTGGTTTTCAGGAATCTCTACGCTTTAGATACCCCTTCACCCAACGCGGTTGTTACTCCTTCTCACTACTTCGTGGGAGCAAACCAACTCCTGTACTTTCGCGACTCGGACTGGAAAAGTCGAGTTTGTGTACCCAGACCCATGATTAACTCGATTCTAAGGTTGGTGCATGATAACCCTTTTGAGGGAGCACACGCCGGAGGCCAGCGGTTGTTCAACCTGATGAAAGACCGGTTCTTTTGGCCGAGAATGCTACAAGATTGCGTGTCGTACGCGCGTACCTGTGATATCTGCCAAAAGACCAAAGTCGATCGCACCGCTCGTCAAGGAGCCCTCAGACCGGCTGACGTACCTTTTAGGCCATTCGAGGTAGTTTCTATGGACTTGATCACTGGACTACCCGATTCAGGAAAGGTGTGAGGAGTATGCTTTTACCACAGTATCATTGTGGTAAAACACTCCTTTTATTTCATTTATATTTTACATATTTTATTCATATTTTTCTATCTTTCATATTCTTCGAATCTTGCATATTTCATTAGTTCGAAGCATTGTGTATACTTGTGGGTGCACTCAGCACCAATTAGAACTCAGACACACTTTAACCCAAGAACCACCACTCGTAAGACACAAACTAGGTCTACTACGAGCAGTGATCAGGGTAACGTGTCAGCTACTACATAAGTAGCAATATCTGAACTACTAAACACTTCTGGCCTTGAACTGTAATAGTCGAGGCCTCCACTCGAACCATCGCACTCGTTGACTCCTTCGTCATCTCGTGCTCTTTCTCTCACTTTCTCTTATATTGCACCGAATAGGTCAATATCCTTCCTTTCTACTCATTTCTTCGTATATAGAACGGTCAGAACTTCCACCACTCTTCACAAAAGGATTCGTATTCCGCAGTCTTCGTTGCCGTTGATAAATTGACGCGTTACGCTATTACAATACCTACCTTTTTGAACCTTACAGCTGAAGGATTCGCACGAATATTTGTCAAACAGGTAGCAAGCCCCTTCGGACTGCCCTCTCGAATAATCTGTGACCGGGATAAGAGATGGACCTGCAGGTTTTGGCGGGAAGTCTGTAAGATCTATGGTACCACCCTTGCGGTATCTTCGGCTCATCATCCTCAAACGGATGGGCAAACGGAGAATATGAACGCGACCATAGAACAGATGCTTCGAGCCTATTGTGCCTCTGCTAAAGAAAGCTGGTCCCAGTGGATTGAGGTAGTTGTTCACGCATACAACTCGACTGTTCACAGTTCCACAAACTACGCCCCGGCCTTCTTATTAATGGGATACCTCCCAAGAGGAATGTCTCGAGTTCTAGGAGGCGACGAGCCCCTAGTTCCTAGAGAACTATCAGACAGCCCTATGGCCGACCAATGGATCCTCGAGCTAGAAAATCATCGGCAGATGGCGCGGGATTCCATCGCTCGAGCCCAAGAGATTCAAGCACGAGCGTATAACAAGAAGCAAAGACCTGTAGAAGATATCTCTGAGGGAGACTTTGTATTGGTGAACCCCCACTCCCTCGAACTGGTGGAAGTCAAGGGAACGGGGAAGAAACTAATACAAAGATGGATTGGACCATTCGAGGTCCTTGAGAAATTGAACTCTGAAGTATTTAGGCTTAAGATTCCCCCGGAGTATCCTATGCATCCAGTCATTAATCGGGATCATCTGCGGAAATATCTTCCAAGCTAGGTCCGAGACCCCAACTTGAGAACCTAAGAGAGTTGAAATCAGATCACGAAGAATATGAAGTCGAAGCTATTGTTGGACATAGGAAACAGCGAAATCGCCTGCTATTTAGGGTGCGCTGGAAAGGTTATGGACCCGAGGAGGATTCGTGGTTAAGCAGCACTGACCTTAGAAACGCTCCGGCACTTTTGAGGGCATACAAGGCGCTGTTCAACATTTAACGGGATATATGCGCTCAAGGAATCATCTATTCCCTCTCTTTTGTAACTTCCTTTCAGAAATATCTCAGTTATTCGGTGAGCCATCTCGTTGGCTTTTATTCTTTTTTATTTTCCTATCCCTTCGGTCGATTGGGACAACCATTAATTGGCGGCGGACACATTTCCCCAAAACCTGGCCACAATTAATGAATTTTATTTAACGACCAACCGAGCGGAGTTTCAATTCAATATATAAAAAAAAAAAAGTACACGTAAATTCGCATAAATTTTCTTTATCTTTCACACCACGTTCTTCACCTATCTACAGCCCTTCCCTCTATCTTCAACTTCACCACTTTTATCGTGCTATAATGCTCCCTTTCCAACAAAACAAGCAAGTCCTCCCTAAGTTCAAAAAGGTCCCGCGAGCCCCGACAGCCAGTACATCCACGACCGGCGGGGGATTCATCACCCGCGTGCCTCGTACAGACAATGTCGAGAGCAATTGGGGTACCCAAGAATCAACCCCCCTGTCGACTTTCTCCTTTGGTGATGAGCCGGGGAAAAATACCGGTACGGATTGGAGCAAGCCGTTAGGCCCCTCCGTCAGACCGTCATCTGAGGAGGTCGCTGCTAGCATGCAGAAGCAGGAAATGTTCATGGAGGAACACAACGCAAGGAGACTCACCCGCAAAAGAGAAAGGCGTGCTGAGTATAGAAGCCAACAGGAGGCGAGGGGAGCAAGGGAAGGAGTCCCCTCCAAGTGGCAGCGGCGTGAGTACAGAGCGCAATGCGGAAACAGAGCTTCCGTGCCGATCCTTCCCCCTGCGGGAGAGAAATGGGCCGACTTCATGGAGACCGATGATAGCGAGGGTGGGACACCTTGTATTAGGACGACGGGAGCCAAGAGCTGGAAGGAGAAGGAGGGTACCATCTTTTACGACTGGGAGCTACTTCGACGCATTAAGTTGCAACGCATAGTTCTCACCCGAGGGGACGGTCAAACGCTGCCTCAACAAGAAAAGGGATACCGTAGGGGACCAATTGAGTTTTCCTCGGACGAGGATGAGGAGGAGGACGAGAACAGGAATGGCGTGTATAGCATCCGATCTCTGGAAGAGGATTGCCATGAAGGGTTTCTTCTCCCGTCTAAAGTTCATTTCATAACCAGCGACCCCAACCAAAGACAAACGCGGAGACCGTCATCCAGAGTATGGAGGGGTCACCGCCCTAATCAACAGTCACTGGAACGCGAACCTTCCACGATTCTGGTCCCACATCTCTCGCCAACGCCGAGGCCCCTTCCCATCATTCACCCTACACACACTCCCTCAGCCCCGATTCTAACGCTCCATTTACCTCCCTCTTCAAAAGCTGTACCAGTCCCAACCTCACTTGGGATGTCGAGGCCCCCTCCCATCCTTCACCTGACACACACTCCCTCTGCCCAACGCGAACCTTCCCCGATTCTGGCACCTCGTCTCTCTCCCTCCCCGAAAGCTATACCGGTACCGACCCAACCTCCGCCGTCACCGGGTATCCCTCCCGACTCTCCGTATTCATATTGCATGTCCTTGGGTAGCCCTATCCAGGACCTTCCACCAGAGCGAATGGATGTCGATTTGGACCCCCCTACACCGGACGTCATCGATCCCCTGGCAAGCAGAAAGGTGAAGGAGATGCAGAAAGCCACCACTCCTCTCCGAGAACAATCCCCTATTCCCGTCCTTGACAGCCCGGTTCCCCTCACTGAGCCCGTATCCACAACTTTCTGGATGCGAGTAGCTGTCAACTACCCTTCCGAACAGTTTCCTGTCAGAAGGGTGCTATCAGAGCTCGTGCCAGTACTTCAGCAACCGGTCCTTCAAGGGAGCCTTAAGGGTTGTCGCGGTCTGGCTCCATTGTCGGAGATAATGGAGGATTTCTATCTCTCCTTCGAGGATCTCACAGAGGGGAAGAACTTTGCACGAGCAGCACAGGAGATTAAACTCTCTATGTTCCGGCACATCATAGTGGAGCTTCACCGTCTGCCCCCAGACTCAGCGAATGTCCTCTCTATTGCTGGCTTAGTAGATTTACTCGAGGCCCTCGTCCTGACACCTCCCACAGAGACCACCATGCAACCACACGTTCCTGCCCTACTGCCCGCGTCTTCGTTTCCCCTCCCCAATGCTCCTCTTCTCGCGCGGATTTCTGCTCCGCCGGTTAGTGTCCGCGCAGTCGTTCGTTGCAGAGAGAAAGCCTACAGACGATGGGCCGACTCCTTGTACAGGAATCCTAGTGATTTGACTCGGGTGAGAATAGCTGAATCCTTCAGAGTAAAAAGGGAACGATGGGGAAACCTCATTTTGGACTTTGGGGGATCCTCACAGGAAGCTTGGGGCGGCGTCCCAGATGCTCTTCGACACCTAGTATAGCACATCCCTTTGAACTGGGGGGCACTGTAAAGGGTATGCATATATGCATACCTGGACTAAGGAATAATAACCGGATTATAGTACTTTATTATTTACCTTTTATTTTCTTTCTTTATATTCTTTCTATATTTCGAGCACACCTTGATTTGTAGTTCGAAGCTTTGTGTATACATATGGGCGCCCTCGGTGCCAAACGATAGACAACTTTTACCCAGCAGACACCACCTCGTAACGACTCAGACGTCGAATAGCGAGAGGTGTCAAGGGTAGTATCTCAGCTACCATAAGGGTAGCATTCTCTAGTCTACTAATAGCCTTTTGGACTCGAACCGCTAAGGTCGAGTTCCGCTTTCAAGACTTTGCGCTCGTCGATACTGTAGTCGACTCGCGCTACTATTACTCTATCCTAGATACTCAGTCTTTAGCTGAGTGTCTTACTTATTTCTAGCTACTAGTTGTACTGTAAAAGGTCAACTCATTATCTTACTGTTCTAAGCCGTCACGAGCAACTATACAGTTGCTCTTGAGGCGTACAGTGTGTTCTTATACTAGTACTAACAGTCTAGTAATCTATAGTATTGTACTGACGGTCAATACTCTCTAATAGTAGTTGAATAAACACTATTCTTTGTATATTGAGCAGTCAGAATCCACCACTCTTCACAGGGAGGATCCCGTTTTCGATAAAGGATCATAGTATCCTCCTTCATCAGTCGACTGGGACGAGGGTATTGGATTCTAGGCCTCTTACTTTCCTTGCACAGGGACAAGATTACATTCCTGCGCTCACTTCAACAAGGAATATGCTTCGAAGGGGAATCCAATACCGTGTCATTGTCGCCGTCCTCCGAATCTGAGTCCTCGTACGGTAGTAAGTCAGGGGGGTTTCCAGGATCAAACAGGAATGTGTCAACGTCAGTTCCAGGCGAACAGAGCAAGTTTGAGCTGATTTGTTCGTGAGAATCTCTGGTCTGCTCGTGCTTCTCAGTCACCCGCCTCTCCCTCCCACTCTCAGGATATGGCTGGCCCCTCTCGTCCCTTCCAGTCAAGTTGGATGTGTGTGTCCATTAACTACCCCTCCGATATCTTCACTGTGGGGCGCACATTAACATGCCTGGGACCAACCCTGCGGCACCCCCTTCTTAAAGGGCATATTCAGGGGTATAGCAGGTCTTTCACGTTGTCAGACTGCATGAATGCATTCTACTTATGCGTCAACGACCTGAAGGAACAGCTGCGTTTAGCGGAGGATATCAAACTGGTGGAACTCTCCATGTTTCAGTCCTTGCTTGTCCACTCCTCCTGTGTTCTTCCTGCACGCACACCCATCCACTCAGCCGCGGACCTCGTTGACTTGTTGGAGCAACTGTTGTCAGATTCTGCCCCCTCGCCAGGAATTCCCCCTGGAGGAGCTATGAGCCCCGCACTGCCCCTCACTCCTATCCCACCATCACTTCACCCTCAGCCCCCTCTCATTGCCCGCATTACTGACGCGTCCACTGATCGTGTTCGTGCCGTCATTCGCACGTGCCAGAAGGCCTACGGTCATTGGGTTTCTTTGCTTCAAAAGCTGGACGGGTCAACATCTGCCGGTGATGCTGCGAAGTGGGAGGACATTGTTCTTTCTTTTCATGCCAAGCGTCTCGCCTGGGGCAACGCTATTCTACACCTTGGGGGTTCCTCGCAGGATGCATGGGGAGGAGTTCCAAGCGTCCTTCGACACCTTCTTTGACATAGCTCTTCTACCTGGGGGGCACTGTGAGAGGTACGGCGAAATACTCTCAGGAAATATAGCTGGATGAGCTCCTACTATATTCCCTTTATTATTTCCATTTTCTCTTTATTTTATTACACATCTATAATTAGTTCGATGACCTATGTATGCGGTACATCGACTCTTGTGGGCGCATACTCGCCAGACTTATGTATTCTAGCGCCCGTAGTTTAGAACTCAGACACTTTTTACACCGCAACCACGACTTACCCAGACACCCATTAGTGTCCTGTAAGTTGTGATTGGTGTATCGTCTTGACCGTCACAGACGGGCTTTAGCTATCTACTCTATCAGAGTTTCGAACTGTACCAGTCGAAACTCAATCCTTATCGCTACTCGAGTGGACCACATCCACGCTATTCTATTATTCAACTCTCTAGTACTCTACTTTACTCTCGAGCAGTCATTCAGAATCGCACTAGACAGTCGATTCTACTTATTCGTTTTAGCTCTCTACCTTATTCTAGATAGCTACTTCCTTCTACTGTATTGAACTGAGTAGTCAATACACATTCATTCTGTATTAGACTTTGACAGTCAATACATCTTAGTGTCATACCTAAACGGTCGATATTCTTCGTATATAGAACGGTTAGAACTTCCACTACTCTTCACACATAGTCATGGATATGGGCTGGGCGCCCTCTTTCAAGGGGACAGGGACTCTACATTCCACTTGCCCTACCCGTCCATCGACTCCGAAAGCCTTAACGTTCTCAGTCAAAACTGATCTGAGATGTGGCAGGACCTCCATTGGTATATCTGGTCCCAAGTTGACTACCTTGTGAAGATCCTCTGAGGCAAATTTCTCATTATCAGCCACCATGGCCGTCTTAGGACCAGGCAGTTCGAAATGGTCTGCAATCTCTGGTTCAACAGGTGGCTTAGGCCTCTCTGAGGCGAATTGACAGTCCTCCTCAAGTTAAGAGAGACTTTCGATAAGGTGTGCAATCTTGGTTGTGCCTGCTGCCATTAAACCTTTCTCCTCAAGTGACCTGGGCTTGTGAGCCCAACGAGCGGGGTCATGGATTATCCCTATTGTCTCCCCTCATCGGATAGTCTTAGGGGTTAGTGATGGATTGGCTAAGGGTACTGCCACACTATTCCTTGAAATTGCCGTGATTGGTGTGGCTAATATGGAACCGTCCTTGTTTTGCAATACAATTCCTTTAACAATCCACTCTTCGCCCTTTAGATCTTCAACAAAAATGGGCACTAGTCTGGCTGACTCTGGATCGATAGTGCAGTCCTCCAAGGCTCGTGTGACTCTTTCAGTACGCACACCTTTATCAGGGAGAGAGGTGAGCTTGAGTTGCTCCTTCTCATGCTTCCCAAAAGGGGCCTTGTTGACGGTGAAGGTCAAAGGTTGAGGTTCCTTAGAAGAACTGGCTGGAATAAAACCCTGTCGTCCGGGAGAATAAGTCTAGATCCCAACAGCTGATCTCTTAGAGTACCAATTTCGTAATTAATATGGAAATCTTCTCCTAAACGAATTGGCACCGTCATTCCTCTAATGACATAAGTTTCCACCGTGAACTTCAGTAACATTCCACTGTTGTCCTCCAGGTAAATAGGAATATTAACATATCCGATAACCTTAGCGTTACCCGTGAGCTGGGTTAGACGTAACTTGAGTCCTTGTTTCAACTTATATATGCCCTGCAGCCCCTTGTAGAATTCCTCCAATATAAGGGAAAGATCCGCTCCCGTGTCCATTCGGACTTTAACGTGTTCGGGTGAATCGGGAGTTCCTACATGACCGAAAACATGGAGCGCTGCAACTCCTATGCTAGAGTAACCACTGGGGGGGTCCCGTTTTCGATAAAGGATCGTAGTATCCTCCTTCATCAGTCGACTGGGACGAGGGTATTGGATTCTAGGCCTCTTACTTTCCTTGCGCAGGGACAAGCTTATGTTCCTGTGCTCACTTTGACAAGGAATATGCTTCGAAGGGGAATCCAATACCGGATCACTGTCACTGTCCTCCAAATCCGAGTCCTCATATGGTAGTAAGTCGGGGGGGTTTCCAGGATCAAACGGGAATGTGTCAACATCAGCTCCAGGCGAACAGAGTGAGTTTGAGCTGATTTGTTTGTGAGAATTTCCAATCTGACGGTAGTTCTTGGTCAGGCCTTCAAGGTCCTGCCGGTGAGCACTCAACCGGTCTCCCTTTTCGAAGAAATCTGCAGCGAGTATGGATACATAGACTTCAGACGGAAGAGCTTCACTAGTCGTTCGATTTTCCTCCCTTACTGATTTGTCTCCGACTCGGGGTGCATAAATGGAAACAAAAGTCAATTCATCATCAGAGCTATTTACTTGTCCTTGTATAGATAGTCCATGAACTGCTTCATATAACCTTTGCTCCTCAGCTTCCTCCGACATATCCTGTGCAGAGCATTTGTTGATAGAGACATAATGAGACATTTTGCCAGCATGGGGGCAATCTATCTTGAAATGCTCCGGACTTCCACATATCCAACATTCCTTGGTGGGTTTCACCGAGCTCTTCTTGTTACTCCTCTCGAAGAACATTTTTCCATGACACTTTCCCTGCATTGGATTAGCAATGTCAGGGACGGTCCTTCTCGTCAAGCCTCTCTCGTTAGTCTTACTAACGAGAACATGGTTAGGTGAAGAGAAGTCGTTGGTGACTCTAAAATCCAATTCCTGACCCTCTGATAACATTACACGCAGTTTCTGGAACCTGTAACATTCCTGGTGTGTTTGGACCCAAGCGTTAATCAGAGCTTCTTGCAGGTTATTAGCATAAGTCTGCAAACTCATGATATTGTCAATGGATTGTCCTTGAAGAAGGTAGAGCCATTCCGTAGGCAGCGTGAGAATGAGTCTGCGTGTCTCATCTCCTCTGTCCTGGTGGAACCCGTACAGGAAACGATAGAGTTTAACTCTCCGCTGGATATAGTGGACGGGTGTCTCACAATTGTGACCAGCTTGTCAAAATTTCATGGCTTCCCATTCTAAGGCCAAGGATTCATGCCAGCGAGTTCCAAGCAATCCTTCCACAATGCCCCAAAGAAATGACCCATGAGATTGACTGAATTCAGTACGATGCTCACGGTCATTGGTGTTAAGAGTGATCTTCTTGTCCTTAGGTAAGTCATCAATAAGCGCACTAGCTTGAGACCGCATCGGAGTTCGAAAAGGGGTATTAGGCACTCCATTGTGGCACTCCCCACGTCCCAAGTTCCCTCCTCGGTCTGAAGTATTCGAACTCCTGGATGAATCACTAGTGGGTCCTCCTGATGGCAAGAAGGGATTTGAAGTGATCAGCAGAGAATGGCGGGGACTGTTTGGGTTCAGTGATCCTCGAACCAGCGACTGGGCCAGCTATACCCTCAGTGAATGCTGTAGAGAAGGACGGTCGACCCTTGCTGGCGACCGATCGGTTTCTGACAGTGGTCACCTCGTTCCCGATGTTAGGGCTTTTGGAAACTCCCTCAAATGTGACATGAGAGCGAGGACCTCCCTGAAAAGGCATGGGACTGGGTTCCATCGTGATTTGTCTCTCGATCTCCATCGTGTTCAGGAGTCGACATGGCTGAGGTTGATGAAAGGGAGCTGTTAAGTGCCGTGTCGGGAACTTATTCCGGAACTATCAGGAAGTCACCGGGAAGTCGGAAACTCGTGGATAGGGTCAGGACGTCGGCTTCAGCTTATGTGCTGCGCCTCTACGCAAACGCTCAATGTCCTTAATTTCGGAAGTGAACTAACGACGGAAGATATGGATATTCAGAGTTCCGAAGAGTTCCGAATATCGAACGTACAGAAAGACGGGAGGAGGAATAAGAAACTAAGTCGATATCAGATCTAAAGTAAAGTACAAATTCGCGGAAACTAATATAAGTCTACTCGTTATTGTACTACAAACTGAGACCATAATAAGACGGAAACGGAAGTATTCTTAAAATGGAAATACAATAAGACATATTAGGAAGACAATATTCCGAGACGGGAATACAACAACAAACGAGTGAATACTTGTCAACGGACAAATTACCAAATGCGGAACAAACGAAGAACGCGGATGATACGGTAACTATGATGTTCCGTAGTCGGATATCGGATATCGAAAGTCGGAGATCGGAAGTCGGATATTGAAACATCCGGGAACGGGTCGTAACAGGAGCGCAAACCTCAATCCTCTTTTCTTGAAGGTGTTCTATCACCTGCGTCCTCAAGTCCAGCGGAAAGTTCTCCAATATCACAGGACGGTTGAGAGAACATAGGAAACGAGTATCTGGAGACCCATTTAGGTTGCGAACGAACGAATTAGTCGTGGAGATAGGCGAATCGGGGACCTGAATCGAGTCATTATAGGGAGGAGTACCTCTAAAACCATCTTATCGAGTCTTCTTTGATTTCGCTTCAGCCGACCCCTTAACGTGAAGTATGCAAACGGCAGATTTGGTGTGACTCCATTGAGAGACTCCTCCAACATACGGATGTACAGTAGGCAACAAAACCCTTACAATGTTTTGTACTTTTTGAAAGACATGGCTATTCCTCCAGAAATAAATTCTGTAAATTGCTAAAAAATATTATGTAATATACTTCAACATCATACCTTCCAGAAATGCACAGCCACAAGGCACCATGTCCTTATTTGGTAAGTCCACATCACATACAAACCAATAGTTCATTGTAAGGGTTTTGTTGCACACTATTTTGAGACTATTATTACAAGAAATTAGTATTTAGTATGGCCCCCCTTTGCTCTAATCACTGCTGCAAGTCTTCTAGGCATACTCTCAATAAGCTTCTGACACTCCTCCTTTGGAATCTCTTCCCACACCTTCTGCACCCTCTCCCACAGTTCATGAACACTATTTGCAGGCTGTTCATACTCCCCCAGCTTCTTTTTGACATGATTCCACAGATGTTCAATAGGATTCATGTCAGGAGATTGTGCAGGCCACTTGAGGACTGTAACATCATGGTCAGTGAACCATTTCTGGGCCTTTTGTTGGTGTGTTTGAGGTCATTGTCTTGTTGAAACACAATGTCAGCCACTGTTTTGTTGTAATATTTGAGGGTTTGCTGGAGTTCATCATCCAGGATCTCCACATAAAGCTCAGCATCCATCCTCCCATCAATTTTGGTTGCAAACCCAACCCCATCCCAGCCCACACATTCCCACATCATCAGGTTTCCTCCTCCAAACTTGACTGTTCCCTCTACTAACCTATCATTTAACCCCTCACCCACATTTTTCCACACATATTTCCTTCCATCTGATCCCAGCCTATTAATCTTAGTCTCATCAGACCATATGACCCTCTTCCAGTCCTCCAGGGTCCATTCCAAATGCCTTTCTGCAAACTCCAATCGAGATTTCCGATGATGAGGTTTGAGAAGTGGCCTTTTTCTCTTTACCACAGTCCTCATGCCTATGGTTTTGAGGTGGTGACGCACTGTTTGTGAAGTCATAGGAGTGTTGATGATGTCTATAAGTTTCTTGGTTGCCTGTGTGGCATTATCAACCTTCCCCATGCAAATTATTCTTCTAGCATAAGCAACATTGGCTGTGGTAAGCTTTGTAGGATGGCCACCAGAGCATTTGGGGAGGTCAGGGCAATGCTCAGAGCGAATACGACTGATGGTGGCACTGCTGAGATGAGTTTGGTAACATATTTGAGCTCCAGAAATGCCAGAGTCAAGTAGAGTAAGAACATGTTGGATTTGGCTGGAGGAGAGCTTTTTCATTGTGAGTAGGGTGATTGTGGGATTCCAACTAGTTGCTTTCATCTTATATACATTGAGGAAGAGTGGTCACATGACTTTGTTGAACTTTATAAACAAAGTCATGTGACTAGGACCCATTTTGAACTTTAAAAATGTGTGCAACAAAACCCTTACAATGAGCTATTGGTTTGTGTGTGATGTGGACTTACCAAATAAGGATGTGGTGCCTTGTGGCTGTACATTTCTGGAAGGTATGATGTTGAAGTATATTACATAATATTTTCAGCATTTTACAGAATTTATTTCTGGAGGAATAGCCATGTCTTTCAAAAAGTACAAAACATTGTAAGGGTTTTGTTGCCTACTGTACATGTACTGGTAGTCAACCTTAGGCATGACATGATCTCCACTGAGCAGGACGTGCAGGATCTGCAACGCATCATCATGCATACAAAGTGCTTCAAGGAATAGAGAAAACACCTCCCACTTGAGAATCCTTCTTCCTCCTTCCGTAGCAGTTGTCACCTCGTTCGACCATTTGGGAATCGATCGGGTCAAGTCCTCAAGGTTTCCTGGTCACGTGAATAAATCTCGCGCCGATAAGATCGCCTGGTAATGACCTAACCAAACTGCTACAGTCACTGGTAAAATGGGATAATCTGTATTGTACTCCTTCACAAAGGGAGTAACCAGATCCTCGGAGATTCGATCGGTGTAGTACATATCCCATTGCAAGTCGATGGGCTGAGCATAAACCATATGACCTCCGAGGAACTGCTTAAGAATAACCTGTCTCGGAGGGAACTTGAGAACGGGCGTGGGTGCTCGACTAGGCTCAACATTGGCTCCAGGGGCGTTCAACTGCCCGGGTGATGAGCGTTCTTCAGGTGGGTCGGGGGGAATGTTCATTGACAATTCAGCTACTACTCTGGAGGGATCCTCCGGAGGAGTTGATCCTTGGAGAGTCGACGAAGACTTCCTCAAAGTGACGTTACGGGGTGGTTCCAAGTTAGCGGATTTTTGACAAGGCATGGAGCTACTCGGAGCTGATGAAGACCTAGGTGTTTGGTTCTTGCCCATAGTCATTTGCGTGTTCAGGTCTTAGTAGTCAAATAATAAGATCTTTCTTCGTAGGAAAAGAACGGTCCAGCTCGGATCACCACTGTGAAGAGTCGATAGATTCTGACCGCTCGATGTACGAGGGATAGTATTTATTCAACTACTATTATTAAGTATTGACCGTCCTGTACAATACTGTAGATTACTAGACTGATAGTACTAGTAATGAGATGCACTACATGTCATAAGAGCAACTGTACAGTTGCTTGTGACGATAAGGACCGGAGAAAAGAAGAGTTGACCTTTACGGTACAACTTGTAGCTAGAAGTAAGAAAGATAATCAGCAAAAGACTGAATATCAGAGGTAGAGATATAGCAGCGCGAATCGACTAGAGTGTCGATGAGCGCAAAGACTTGAGAGAGGGACTCAACCTTCGCGGTTCGAGTCCAAAGATTATTAGTATGCAAGAAGTTGCTACCTTTATAAGTAGCTGAGATGTTACCCTTGACACCTCTCGCTATTCGACATCTGAGTCGTTACGAGGTGGTGTCTGCTGGGTAAAAAAGTGTTTGTCTTTTGGCGCCAAGAGTGCCCATAGGTATACACAAGACTTCGAACTAAGAAATACGGGTATGCTCGAAAGATATAGAGAATTAAAGAAAAGGAATAGAAATTAGATAATAAAGTACTATAATATGCATATTATTCCATTGTCCAATCATGCATATATGCATACCCTTCACAGGGCTCAATTAGAGTGGTGGCAGGATTCTGAGCAGGGTCCGGTGACTGATGCGTGGGACAAAGATGGACATAGACAGAGATGGAGTCCAGGGGAAGTCCAGTGACTGATATGTGTCATAATGAGGTCGAACGTAACAAGTCTTGATGTAACGGAGTCCGGGTGGGAAATCCTATAAACAGACATTTGGTGCGTGTAGGGTGTGGCGGTGTACAGGTTAGTACCCGGAGTCTGGCGGGATTGTCCAGTCGTAACACTTTGTCTTTACCATCCATTCCTTTTTCTTATAATACATCTTCTCAGACATGTCAGGTGCGTATCAAACAAGAGAAGGGTGAGACGGCTAAGTGGCATATGTCGTCAATCCTGGTCTCGCATTATGCCGACCGCTTGTTCAGGTAGTGGGTTAAAATCCCACAAAGCCACCAAGGAGTTTTAGTGGGTATTGTGCTTGGCATGGAGCCCCACAGTACCTGCATTGGGTCTGTGTCACTGCATTTCTTCCTGGCCACGTCCACACACACGTCATCCAGGCCATATTGGGCCATGGCTTCTTCGGAGCCTACTACCAATGTTTCCTCCCTGACCTCCCCACCTCCTGCCCCTGTGGCACAGAAGACATCCAGTCCCACCTCCACATCCTTTCCGAGTGCCCCCTTCATGAGGAACACTGCCACACCCTCCGCACTGCCTCTCAAAACATATCACTCCCCATTATCTTTGGCACCCACAAGGGCCTTGAAGCCCTAGCTGAGTTCATCGCCACCTCCGATGCTTTCCGGAAAGCATAACCGGCCCACCATCCCCACCCTCCCCTTCCCTACATTTGACCCTCTTGCCCATACCAACCAGCTACATACATATCCTGCCGCCCCCCCACCTACCATTAGGGTACTTTTCTCCCAACTGCTATGTATCTTAGTTATGCAATGTGGTATATAAATGTATTAAAAAAAAAAAAGATGGAGGCATGTGATATATGTCTTTGACAATGCTCAGTCTTTGACTGTCTATAGACGTTTTGATTGGTCTGGTTTTCACGGTCTAGACCTGCGTGAACATCCTTCGTACCCTTTTGTATGTATATACTTACATCCCTTATGCATGCTGATGAGTCCTGAACTTCTACCTTAGACCTGTACTTACATATCAAATATACATTATTTGCCATTTTCTTCTTACTCCGGCTTGGAGCATGGATCAGCCCTTGAAATCAGTATGTTGCCTTAAATTACATGAATTGTACTTGCAGTAAAACATTTTCAAGGATTTCAAGTGCGAAATGCTGGCTTATTCACCTTACTTACCTTAAATATGATTAAGTGCAATAAGGGAGATCAAGTACCGAAAACATTTTCCTGATGTCCCCCCACAGGGCATACAATATCAAAGTTTGCTTACGTAACACCCATCGCACATGAACGACTTAACCCTTTGGTGTCTCGTCGTCAATGACGCCCACGAGCCCGTGGGCGATGCTTTTGAAGTGGAAGTGGCTCCGAGCCTCAGCATTAACAAATTCAAGCGGAAAATCTATGAGGAGGCCCAAACCGAACTTAGCCAGTGGAAGGCGGTCGACTTACTGCTATGGAAGCCGAAGGACATCCTTAAGAGTGATCCCTCCACCCTCTTTGATGCAGTTCGGGCCCTGCGACTCAACCGTTTTACTCGCAAAGAGGGTAGTGACAAGGCGGCCATTCTCGATCCCGCTTCGACAGTCGAGGATGAGTTCCGTGATCCAATACCCAAGAAATGCGTACACGTGCTCGTGCAGCTCCCGGCAAGCACAGGCAGAGGGGCAAGCAAGCGACTTCGTGGTAAGTGACACAGTAGAGCACTAATAATCTCTAATTATTGTACCAGAGGAAGCGTCTGGTATTCTTGAACGCTTGAGAGCAAAGAAGGCGAAGACGCAACTTCCACTACTCTGCGACCTTTATGCTATACTTAACCAACCACTTAACGAGGCGGAGAAGATCGCGATCTCTCACGATGCCTATGAGGACCTGATCACACCCCTTTATGAAAGCAACGACACTTGCAAGGAAGAAGATGTGGCAATCCTATTCAAGAAGAGTGAATCCGACGTGTTATCTCCGCTAAATAACCTCTATAAGGCTGTCGTCGAGTCCCCTAGTGCCACTGGCAATAAGGATTTTTTCCATGGATTCTGGGATAAAAACATCAAAGATGTCATCGAGCTCATCTTGCAGCAAGGGCAAAGCATTCGGAACAGCAGCCAAAACATGGAGACGAAAAAAATGCGCCCTGACTTCGGCCTTCTTGTCCAAAACGTGTGCGTTTTCAGGGGCGAGGAAATGGGACCAGGGAACTCCGAAGATCCGAGAGCAGAATTGGCTGATAAGCTTACATGGGTTTATAATCCAGCAGAGTATCTGCTTGGTGGGTAGGATCCTGGGAAATGATTGGTGTGAGGTGCTCATACCAGCTCTAGGTTATTACTGCCGTGGGCTTGACTTAACGCTGGTTGCAATCTGTCCGCCCTCGGAACAGGGAGGCAAGCCCGTCATTCAAGATCTATGCTCTGCAAATTTGAGGTTTCGTCGGGAGCGCATTGCAAATATACGATGGCTGATCAATTTGTCAGCCCTTCTCAAACCTCTTTCAGATCTTGTGCAATCTGCATCTGGGGAATTTCAACCCATGCAGGGGTAAGTCTGTTATTGGGTTTCTAGCGTTCACTCAGACTGACTTGGCACCTGTCAGGAACTTTTCAACGGTTGAGATAACGACCTCCTGCATTGTCAAGACCTACACCTGCCACGATGCAGAAGTTCGAGTTCAGCACCTCGAGAACATTTACGCATCACTGCGCCATAGAAATGTTCCCAACACCGATTATATCATACTCATCAAGGGTAAATCACTATACCTTGCTCCTCGCGGCATCCCAGTTCCTCCCAAAATCCAGGTGGACTTGCGAAAGTGTGTTGTTTGTGTTCTGGAGGCATTGGTTGTACGTGTTGTGAAGTGGTTTGGCTGTTTATGGGTTTATGGCTGTTTAAAATCTGTTGAAAGGTGCTTCATGAGATCCCAATCTTTCACCGTGACATACGGTGGGACAACATTATTCAAAACGCCCAAAATCCTTGCAATTGGATTCTCATTGATTGGGAGGATGCAGCCACACCACCGACAAAAGGTCAACCACGTTTCAATATGTCGGATCACTCGCCACGCATTTTAGAGGACGACCATGGCGCCGAGGTTGATATTTGGGGAGTTGGCCATCTGATCACTTCATCTGCTGCAGCTGACCTCTCTAGCGAATTCAAAGCTCTGGGCAAGCGTGTGTGCCAGGAAGCTCACATACTGACTGCTCAAGAAGTTCTGAAACTTGTGAAGTTATTGCCTTAACCCATTTATTTCGCTCTTAGTCAGGCCTAACATGGAATGTTCCGTATGAAATGCAAAATCTGTGTACATTCAATCGTCAACACACGTTATCTTCGCACACACATTCCCAAGTTGCAAACTTCCATGTGTGCTTGACAGAATTTTATTTACATCCAGCTTCTACAAGGAATCCTTCAACCTTTTGGTTCCAGGGGTTGTTCTAGTTTTCCCGCCCACTTCCTGTCTCTTAATAGTACCTTACCAAGGAGAAAGCTCTATTGACTTGAAGCCTGTCAGGATCTCTACATGTTGAAAAGGCAAAGGTCCAAGGCACTGGCTGTTTATGATATACTCGATTACTGGAGGTATGAACAACAAAGTATAATCTTTATTTCTCAGCTATCACCCAGAGCCTACTGCCCAGCCACCCTCCAACTCCAAAATTCACATTAACCCCATGGAGTCGGCAGTAGCGACGCTTTGGCTCCTCTGACTCAATCACAAAAGGTGATGGCTAAATTGACCTGTACAGGTGATGTCACGAGATGTCAACAAATTGTACTTGTAATCACTGTTGTATCTGACATTATTAATCTGGCAAGCTACTTGAACGCCAGTATCCTCTGGCTGATGGAATGCCGTGTTGCAATTGGGATCAGTACCTAGTGCAGTATGTCAAGAAAAATAGCCCTATGGCACATAATACTTTGAGAGGGACTCACAGTCAGCACCAGTACCATCGCATCCATTGAAGTATCTATGAATCAAAGAAAGAGAATTTAAACAATGTGGATTTGTCTAACGAGTTCAAGCAGTGGACGAATTTACCCAAATCCACTCGTTACAGAGAACGAGTGACTAAATGAAATGGAATAAGTATACGATACATGTCCATCTATTTAGTAATAACTCACGGGGGAATCAGTGAGATATCTGTGCTTGAGCCGCTTCCTGGACTGGTGGGATTTCTGAGTGTCGTCTCGATGAGGGTGCATCCCTCCCCATTGTCACCGCATGACCCTAGAATAATTGTAGGATAATTGAGAAAATTCCTTGTTTGTTGTGTATTAAATACCTGTTTGTAGAAAACTAACGGCAGTCAAATTGGCAAAAGATTGAGCCGGGTTGGGCAAATAAGACAACATGTATATTTACGCGATAGCAGCAAGTAAAGGACCCCCAGAAGTGAAGGCCCCCCCAGTGGAGAGGGTTTGTCCATTTGCTTTGAGTAGAGGCTATTATAATAGTTGAATGGTAATTCTTGGGTTGTCAACAGCGGAAACTTAAAGGCAACTCACGGTCCCAAAACCACAGCTGTCGGCAAACCATTAGTAAAAATTCAACAACGTTGGAGCTGTAAAATTCTATGCACTTGTTGGTGAAAATGACTGTATGACTCTCAGCCTGGGCACTGGGAATGGCTGCAAGGGCAACAAGAGAGGCGGCAAGAAGCTTTGCAAAAGACATGATTACAGTAGTGGGGACGAATGCTCTCCATTTTACCTGATAAATCCCTTTTATAATCGCAGGTGTTGTCAATATGGTAATAGGATCACTCCAATCAGCTTACCAGGAGGCCCCGGGAGCGATGAAATCAAGGAGAAAATTACACGGTCTTATTGAGCGCATTGTTGTCTAGAATGCTTCTCGATAAAATAGCCCGCATCAGCCGTGCTATAACCATAGTATCCTCGTACAAGTTTTCCCGGCCCGACATTATTTGCAATACTAGCAGGTCAACTCCCGCGATAACCAGTGGATCTGACTGAGTTTGAACCGCCCGCCACTCACCACCGGCCATCGTGACCTCAAAAATTGGATATCATCACGATTGACAAAGTAAACAGGTATTTTTGTCTAAAGGAATAAAATCTATCTTGATTGACTTATTTAATGCCTTTCCATTTATACTATTTTTGAGATAGTCTTGGAATCATCTACTACTAATCGACGTCTTTGATTAGAAACTTCTAAGATACATAGTTCTTGAATATGGCCGGATCTAGACTATGCATACGCTATATATATATATGTATATATTTCGAGAGTGTCTGTGAGTATTTTGGACGTCCATGTGATAAATCAAATCGAACAGTTTGTTGATCAAACAGTAGCGCTCCAAAAACTAACTTGTAAAGACCAAAATACCCGAGAACGTGAACAGAAAGGTACACACTGCTGCGTGCCCAAAGCAGTTTAGCTAGTCCTATAAACAAATGCTCTGGAAATACGCTAGTGCCTGCATAATCACGAAGATATATCACCAGAGGAACAAATCTTCAACTGGTTGTCTGCTTTTGGGTACGGCTCGAGGTACGGAACGCTCTGGTAGTCTACACGAGCTGTACTATGTATATAAAAAAATTCAGAGCTTCTTTGTCCAGCGTTGTCATATCTCGGTCAGCTTTTGTTTGTCACTGGTTTCCATGAGGTAGAGTAACTTCTGGCGTACACACATCTTGAGACATACCAGCGGTAAAAACTTTCTCGGCAACTCGGTAGTTTGCCTCCCCCAAACGGTCGCGCTGACTATCTCAAAAAAAGATAAACCAGGCGTAGTACTACAGTGTTCTTGAAGTTGTATGACATGCGGGGACTTCGTATTTGGTACCATTCACTAAGGCGACGTCCACGAAGCGAGCATAGATTGTTCAGAGCCTGGATGCTTAAGGACCCGGACAGACACATTAGGTGAAGAAGACTTCATTTTAGAAAAAAAGGGACTGACACCATGTTGGTGCCAGCTCATATCCGCAGAGATAGTAGTGCCGCCGAATGGGTTGTAACAGGTGGGTAATTATATTACTGAGCGGGACAAGGATGGTAAAGTCTTCGACTTGACTGTGCCCAGCATCTGTCATTACATATATCATTGATGGATTCGTTGATTCTTAAAGTAGGAGCCACTAGCTTCGAAGTTTCTGAACCCCAAACAAAGTTTCGAATGCGATCTTTTCCTCTTTCTGAACTACCGCCGGTGATGGACTCCTGACTCCTGATATCCCTTTTCATACAATTCCCAAACAAATGTATTGTCCGACTTCGAGGGCTTAAAGGAGGGGGATCGCTAAAAGTGTTATTTAGGTCCCTCGGGTTCTCAAACCGTATGTTCAGCGTGCGTGTGATACCATCGCTTTTTGCCCCCTCTATATCTTGTTCAGCACATCTTCATACTCACTCTCGACCAGCAAACAGCATTCTCACTTTAGCACTCCAGTATTCATATGCATCAACAAGGTACAATTATATTTATCTATTGCGCCATACATTAATTTTGCTACCTGACGACTCGATGCTGGGTGCCAACCCCACCCCTCCCCGTTACAAGTAAAGTCTTACATGGCTTGTTTTCTCTTGACATACTTTCCTCTTTCATTCACCCTACTTTCATATTCTCGCTTTCCCTCTCAGCATCCACTGCCACACCCGTTTCTGGCATCCAACCGCGTCGTCTTGATTAACCAAATTGCTCGCAGTCAGGCACCGACAACAATTGATTTGGAGACAATCCGGTGTCCAGGTTATACATGGTGTTCGGGGACACTCTGGCCATATTGATGATACGTGGGCAATTGGATTACCTATGTGCCATAAACTGGGACCTATTCATGATTGCTTTATACACGTGTGTTGATACGAGAGATATAAAATATTGTTATTATCAGCTTGGTGTCTTATAAATGTAGTATTACTTGATCCGGAATACTGGACCGATTCTCCTTGTCACATGGTGCACTTCCATAAAAATGTCACGCTCGATTTCGGAGCTTCTGAGAATCGGTCAATTTAGTACAATATATTCATACGGATAGGTGCTATGAATAGTCAGTGTAGCCAAGACTTGGTGAAAGTAGTGTAAAGGTAGTTATAAAATGAGCAAACATGCCACGAAATTTGTGGGGTTGTGACTGAGCTTTATAAGGCCTTGATTAAATTTCCAAGCTGGCAAGCAAAGGCGAATATAGTTTCCGCTCCGACCCCTGTGTCTCGTATAAGGCAAACGGATAGCGTAAGTACAAGAAAGCTATACTACTTATATACGCCTCGAGAACAAGAGCTGTATCATGGTGGCGGCGGGATCGTCATTAATTTTCATCAATCTGCATTCGGATTTTGCTTCAAATCAGTTTGAACTTTGTACGCGTCACGTGTGCATGTCAGTTGGTTGCGCGCTTGTTGTGCTGTTCCTGATTTCCCAAGTGTTTTTGTCGCACTAATCTGCATATACATGCTTTTGAAATGATTATCGTAGTACATTTCCACTGGATGGTGTTCAGATCCAGCAATGTCTCCACGATCAAATTATCCCCCTCCCCCTACATAAAATACTCCTACATATCTCAAATAGACTAGTGGTTATATAATATTGTCAATATCTTTGGCCACAAAATTTTCTTGTCTTAAGCTTGGTGCTTTTCGGTGATTTTGGAAATGAACCAAAGATAAATTCGCGACGTGACACGCGCGTGACACCTAAAGACCCCACGACGATGGCCACTGTACGATTTCTATCTCAAGCAGCTGCGGCGTTCAGTAGCAAAAACGGATACGCACTTTCCGAGCTTCTATTAATCGAGGCGAATCCTGATGTGGAACTCATTTTTGGGGAAATATTGCCGGTACGCTCGACCATTCGAACAGAAGGACTCACCAAGAAATCAAGCGAGCGATTTGTGTGGAATGATAGGAAGAAGTCAACATTCGTTCCGTGGTATTAAATGTATTACCGAATGAGGCTCAGTTGCGACTGGCAGATCTCATGGGCACGGTGCTGCAGTATTTGCGAGATACCGTGTTAGTTGAAGCTGAACACATCGCGCTGATGAAATCATTGCGAATGACGAAGATATACGAGTACGATCCAGCCATTTGTAGACGAGATCTGACTCGTAACTTTATCAGATCATGTATAAAGATGTTCGGTTTACCTGATGCTGGATGGTTTAACCCATGCATTCAACGCGTGACATTACGGTTTTTGGAGATAGCCGTTGAGGTATGCCTTTCACTGCACACGCAACACCTTATTCACGTTCAATTAGGCAGATCGAGCCCGCGAAGATATTAGTAGGGACCGCTTCGTGGCAGCTATCACACTAGCAACAAACGGTCCTCTCAAAACGGCAGCCGGAGACAATAAGTTATGCCATCTTAAATACCTTATTAAATCAGCTAACATGGCATAGACCGTCGGATGCACTACATAGAATTGCTCCACGCCCGAGGGATATTGTTTTCTGGCTTGCAAATGTTCTAGTTCGGAGCTCATTCCAGGTGGGTGTGTATACAACCCGTTCTTAAGCTTTCTGCTCAACCTTGGTTGTAATAGCTTCGTGATACACTGGCATCTACAGATCCTATCATCGGATTCACCGCGCCGCAAGTGGAGAACTTGCACCTGTTCACCAAAGCCGAGCAAGTCACGTTCCACTACTATGCAGGGTCTGTTTGCCTTGCCAAAGAGGAATTACGACCCGTACGTACATGTCAATGATGAACCATGGGATTCATTCCTCAACATCACAACTCAGGCACGTGAACACTTGCAACTCGCCTTCGATCTTTGCACAAATCGAAGTTTCGCGAACAAGCGGTAGGGAAGACTGCTATCATCTCCGCCTTTGCCACTAAATAATAGCCCAGGCTGATATTCATCAATCTCGTCACCGCCTCTCTCCTCCTCGGCATATTTCCTCACCCAAGCCTCCTCATCACATTCAATCTCTCTGAACAATTCCTCCCATTACTACACGCAATCAAATCCGGTGACCGCTCCGCATTTCGAGACCATCTTGATACCAACATGGAATGGTTCCGCAAACGGTTCATCTACCTCATCTTGCGCTCAAAAGGCGAGCTGCTTGTTATTCGCACCTTGTTTCGAAGAACGTACGTTCTGTGTTTTTATATTCATCCGACCCTCGTGTTTCACTCATTATGCCATCAGCATCCTCATAGCACGCACCCTGTGGCCGCCTGATAACACAGGCTTACCACCGACCATTCAACTCGAACATCTTTTAGCCGCCGTTCGTTTATCGTACCGGTATTCCGCAGTTGGGGACATGGAACTATGGACGTGGGACAAGGTGGACATGGAGGCGTTATGTGCAAGCCTCATCGATCAGGTATGAAGGGTGTATTATCTTTGCGCGACCCCGTTCTCATGATATGGCATCACTAGGGATATATCCAAGGCTATCTTCTCCATTCTCGGTCGTGTCTTGTCTTACAAAAAGGCCCGACATTAGGATTCCCACCCATCTCATCAGTCGTAGTCCGGAACGAAGAATAAAAATAAAGTATACGATCGATCATCTTTGGCAGCATTTCAAAAATTTATTGGTCTTATTAATTGTATATCGTACCCTGGAACTATGAGACAAATGATGTAATGCGTGACAAGTGTAATCCACAACAAATGCGTACTAAGACAGTAAAAATAAAGCACATCAGAATAAAACAGGAGAAAGTATGATATGTCGATACAGATGGAATGCGGACAAGGGTGACATGATGAAAAGAGATGCTGCAATATTAATAATTCACTGAGACTGATGGTGAGATCCTGACGTTGACTGCATATCTACACAACAACAAAAGCGCATTAGCTCCTCGCGTCAACATACAGCAAACGGCGACGACTACTCACTATACATGGACGAAAGATCCCCTACAAATGGCGCACTCGATGGTCCAGACATGACTGGCAGACCATACAACGATGACGTGATCAGCGATGGATCATTGACCTCGAAGTGGTTGGGAAAGCCTTTCCATGGATCGCTGCCCTTGAAGGAGTCGTAGTTCCGGGCGTCGACATACATTTGATTCGTATGTGCGGGGTAGGTGAACCCGTCTTGGGGCGTCCAATGGTATGACTGGGGCTCTGCGTAAGGTTGGGGGTGGGACTGCGGAAGCGTCATCGGCTGCAAATCCGCATGTTGCTCCGGATGTCGCTGATGATGCGAGTGCGCATCGGAGAGCGCCCCATGTGACTGTGGTTGATATTGTTGTTGACATTGCTGTTGCTGCTGTGGGTGCACCGGCGCAGTAAGTTGCATCGGCATACCCATACCCATATTAATCGGCACATCCGCATTGCCAGAAACATCCACACAGGATCCACCCACTTTCCCCTTCACGTCCTCCTCGGGCTCTTCCTCGGGGTCACGCTTCCTCTTATCCCGCCCCTCAAGGCGTGATCGCTCGATTTCGTGCATGTCTATTTTGGCGCCGTAAAGGAGCTCCCAGGCGCGGCCTGCGCTCGGCCAGAGTGTCTGAATGGGGGAGATGATTTCAAGATTGACTGTGGACACTGGAGACCGAATACGGAGGACATACACTCATTGATTGTAAGGTTTCCATGCATGTTTGGAGACCTAGGAGAGCCTGAACATCATCCGAAGGTGGCATGGATACTATGACTTGTAGTCAGAACATAACACGGTCATACTATTTATCTCGTTTGGGACTCACAAGTTGTCATATGCATGATTCTATATAAACAGAGAGAAAGAGATCAGTATCTTCTGGGACTAGACAGCAGAAGCAGCGATCATTCACCCCGCACTGAACACATAATAAGTCAAGAATGCCGGTGACCTCTTTATACAGAAGTTCAACTTGTATAATCGGACTATACACGCAGCAGTATGAGCACCTTTCGCAAGAGATTAAAAAATCGCAAAAGCACACCAATGTTACTAATCTTCGTCGCAGCCATTGCACACAAGTCAAACGACTTCCGGCTCGCTGGGTCATCGGGATCTTCAGCCGTTGCTTTTCGTCGTACGTTGATGCTGAATATTCATCAGCAATCGCTATATGGAAAGAAGAAATAACAAATGAGAAACACTCACAAAGGCCTATGCAACAACAGCACCGAACACCAATACTGCATATGCAGCGTCAAGACATGCGGTGGGGGGAGAGGAAGAGACTTCTGTCCCGATCCTGAACTGCGTCCATTCGTTTCCGTTCTCTCACCACCCAGTACAGGGCTACCGCCCAAGCTCGTACTGGGCAGTCGCAAACACTCCGGCAAACCCAGATACCACATGTCGAGTTTCTTCTCCAGCTTCACCGACTCGGCATGACGACTGTGTGAGGGTGGAGGTTGGATGACATATATAGATTCGACGATGTTGGAGAGGATGCCGGCTAGAGAAAGCGGGATAAAGTGGTTAAATATATTGTAGGTTGAATTTAAAACCGAACAAGGATACTCACAAAGCCTCGCACTGGCATTGAAGCATGTCATGATCCTCCCAGGGACGGGAACATATGATGAAGGCAGCTCGGTGTCTGAAATGGCTTCACCCGCACAAGGTGAGCTATCCCGTAGCCACAGGTCATTTTCTTCCTTCTGTACACCAGTCACAACCAAAGTAGACAATCGGAATCATATAAGGGCTTACAGGGTCCTCAACAGGATACGGCGTATCGAAATCCCTCTCGAATATTGACAGAGGACGGCCTGACATACCAGGAACTTAGCCGCAAATTGTTTAAAAGTCAAAGTACCCCACAACTCACCGATATACGTACTAACATACTTATCCATAATGACGCACGAGAACCAGATGCGCTTTCGGACCTGTCGCTCTTCCTCGGAAAAGAGCTCAGATCCAGTCCGAGACCACCTGTCAGCAGACCGATGGAGACCGAGGTCTTGTGCCTACGAGGTAAAGTTAAGGTTTAGCGGATACGGATCTGAGACGGAGGGGGAACGCATGTCGGAAGGGGATGGGGGTCCGATGGAAGATGCCAATGATGTAGCAAGCAGTGGTGGCAGAAGTGAATTACAGAAGCCTGAAACGTGACTCACCATCCTCACCGCCATTCCGACATACAGCCATGCTTGTGCCATTGCTCCGATACCGACCTCCCTGTAGCTGAGAAGGAGAAGTGCTTGACATGTCGAAGGACGGCTGGATGCATATGTCTGGTCTGTGAAGCAAATGGGGTAAGCGTGCGTCTTCGATGAAAAACGTGCGACGAATGAACCAGAGGGATGAATAGAAAGAAGGTGCATGATATACTAGAATAGTGGATGCAAGGTGATGCCAAAAAAACGAGACCGGAAAACGGTATAAATAATAATCGGCAAAAAAATAAGGCAATAAGATCAGGCGGTATTATCAGGCTCAGAGTAAAGCATGAGCTCTGGTGAGGATTTAAAGCTGCAGATTATCTGGACGCATTTTGTTATACAACCGCGATATCTGTCCCACCAGATAACGCACCAAGGCAAGAGGGCAAGAGAAAAGGAAAAACCTCGGAGAAAATACTCACTCAGAATCCGCCTCGCCCCCTCCAAATATCCATCCCCCGCATTCCACATATCACCCTCATTAAGTGGGAGTGGCTCAGCCGGCTCGCTCTTATACCGTGCTGCGATTGCAAACATGGACAATAAGAGGAGGGGCGAGACGGTGGGCGCAGGGAAAGTGGATAATGGTTGAAGGGAGGGGGGTGAATGCGATGGTGCTCTTCAAGGAGTTGAATAAAATAGGTGGATACGGTGGGGGGAAGAAAGAAGGGCTAGAATCAGTACGGCATTCAAATAAAAAGTACATGAACAAAGACACTCACTCTCCTCTGAACTCTCTCCAAAACACATCCGGCAGCATGAGTGGCAACACGGGGTGAACGTAACTAAAATACAATCTCAACAACTGTTCTTGCTCATCTCTCCCCAACTGACGTAGCACTTCCTCCCCCGCTCCAACACCTCCTCCATCTAGTTCCATACGTGATGCACGCGGCCAGACGCCTGCACGAGGGAAACGCCAGAGGCCGCCTTCATTGCGTTTATCGCGGCGGTCGCTCATACCAAGAATGTGAAGTCCGGAAACCTCGCCATGATAGCGAAGTTGGGATTCTTCGTTAAGAGATAGCTGGCCAACGGCGGAAGCGAGGAGGGATGATGATGATGATGAGGGGGAGGAAGAAGGGGAGGAAGTTGGACTCAAGGCGTGGAGGTAGGGGTGATTGGGATGGGTGGCGGCAGGAAGAGGACGTGATTGGGACTGAGACTGGGAGGAGAGCTGGTGAGCAGATGTCGCTTGGAGGTGATGAGGGGAGAGCGAGGATGACGAAGGGGATATACGGCGTCGTTGTCGCTGGCGTTCGCGTGGGAGATCAAGGTTCGTGTCGAGGGATAACGAAGGTGGCGCTTCAGTCTTGTTCCCATTGTACCTTGCACCCTTTTCTAGCAGCGCGTTCAAATGTGCCTGCCACTCCACACTAGGATTTGGATAGGGCATGGGTGTGCTGCCTTGGCTGCTTGTCGTTCTTAATATCCTACTCGCACGGTCCTCCATTCCGCCATCAGCTGTTCCACTTCTTGTCCCAAACGGACTCTCGTCGACCCTATCAAGAATTTCTCTCACAAGGGGATCTTCTGAAAGGTCTCGAACTACACTCCTTATACGGGAATCATGGGAGGACATGAGTGTGCCGAGGAGAGCCTCCATGTGATGCAAACGGGACTCAATGGCGTCAATGTAGCCTTTGGGAGGACCACGCTTTCGGGAGGGCCCAAGGAAAGTACAGGGTGTGGCTAACAGGATGCAGTTCTTGCACGGCTCAGTATCGCGAGAGCCACTTCGTTCACACTTGCATTTCGACTTGCGGCATTGATCACAGGCTGGTGAAACAAGAGTTAAAGTGGCATAGTTGATGACTTTTGTTCACTGCGAACACACCTTTTGAACTTCGACGACGAACCTGCTTGTCTCTTTTCTTCGAAGAACTTGAAGGCGGAAAGTCAGCGAAGTCATCATCATACTCATCGTGCTCCAACATTGCGTTCCATGGGGTATCTGTATGCTGGCTGAGGATTGGTAGAGGTGTTTGTGGTGGGGCGTGTATCGAGGAGGGCAAATTGACAAATAGGTGATCCATTGAGCTGTAGAGAATAAGGAGATGATATTGGTAAGGGGAAGAGAAGCTGAAGCTGAAGTACTTCCGAACGAATGTTCTGACTAAGCCGGGATTATCACGTGCCCTGAAGAATGGGATCGGCACGGCACTGAATCTTCTCAAGTCCAGGTCCTCGACTAAAATTTGAACGTTGTGCTTGTCATCGCCGACAATGACTTAGAGTTATCTCTAAAAACGCCGAACGTTGTTCTTGTGCCTCCCAGGTGGTGTTTAGTAGTTGATCATCATCACTACAGGTAGCTGACCATCCACCGTTTACTCCCCTGTCATTGTCCGGTATTTTCCCCGCACGATGGAGAGATCCAGGCCACAAGCTCTCTATAATGTATCTCACATTTGACTTTGGTTCGCGTGTCTGGTCCAGGTCATATTTGGAACTAGCGCGATAGCGGCAAACAAATTAAAATACACCTTCTGCGTTTCAACCGCCACACCAGTCTTTGTTGGATTTCATTTCATCTATCTCGGTAGTCAATATGCGTATACTTACCAGTGGATCTTTAAATTTAAGTTTCCTCGCCCTGTGGCTGCCTCCATTCCGAAGTTGCTCCACCGGAACATTACGGATAACCCCGCGTTTGATTCTAATCTGCTTTGGTCAAGTTGATTTCTTGGCCAACTTAATCACTGTTTTTTCTCCACAGTTGCGGTTCTTCTATACTCGTATCGTCCAGGTCCTCGTACACTATCCATCCCGGATCTTCCCTCGTGCCCTCGTGGGAAAATGCATACAGGCCAGGTCGCCTTTATCAATGTTGCTTGTTCGTCCGCTTCGCGCATTACTGGTCGACAAACCTGGTCTTCTTTAGCGTGTGACTCTTTATGCCTTGACCGTCTTCCTTTGTATTGTCGAATATTCGTGATCGTTCGTGTACTGCCCATACCGTTGTCTTGCAGTGCCGCATCTGCACCTAAGTTTTACCGGGGACCGAATATTATTTCTTAATATGACTGATCATTTCCCATCCCAGAACACCCTCTGAAACTAAATCATTACTTTACGTCATCCGCCGGGAGCTACAGAGATTCAGAACCATACCAGACCGTCAATTGCAATTCTATCTGGTACTGTGCTGTTCTATGATGGTAACTAAGTCTCTATCAATTTTCTAAGCGTCAATCAGTTCCCACAAATCTGCAGGTAGACAGAGCCCCTGTCCCAGTCAAGACCCAACGTCTTCCCTACGATCAATAGTATTTTTCAGCCACCGTGATCGCTGCGCCTTTCATGGAAAAGTGGCCTGTGCCCCGCTATCCACAGTACTTTCTGTTAGCTCTACAGCGGCCTTGCCAGCTATATCCGGGTTATTAGCCCATCTATCAATACTCTCTGTCAGTGATAAATCCCCTAATGCAGTCTAAAACCTTCAGTGGCGAAATATTTGCAATAGAAATTGAATCAATCATGAAAGGTATAGAAATAGGGTTCCAACGGAGATTTACAGCTGGCACCCGAACTCCTTCGTATATTTATATTTGTCACCTGATGTCTACCTAGAATCACATTACCCAGATGACACAACGTATCATTGCCAATTCACCTCGTGATTCGCCGAGCCACTCTTTCTAGTCTTTGAAGAACGACCAAGGTAAAAATTTTGTCTATCATGAGACATGCCCTCTTTCCCAGAGGCTGCTTAGAAGCTGACGTCCTTTTCAGCTTTTCAAGTGAGATACAGGACTTTCTATCTCCCAGTGAAGCTTGATATTCCTTGGCTGGGCGTTGGAACCCCTTCTAAGATGAATGTACAGCCGCCCAACTGTGCATCATCATGACCACTTCGGAAATTAGCCCTTCGAATATTACTCCATACTCTCTAAGGCTGCGCACATGCACATGTGTAGTGTAGGATCCACCTCAGTAGTTTGAATGACTTCACTCGAAGCGAATCAATACTCCTTATTTCATATTGTGCATACCTTATTTCGGAACATTTCCGCTGCAAAGAGTCGAATAAAAAGACCTTCGGTCTCACCAGCGGCTGACGCTTTTGAACTTTCGTATTGTGAAGTGAGCTCTTAAACTCTCGCATATCCCACTTTGCATGTGACTGCATATGGATATACGTGTTTTTATATAGAGAAATTAGCCTGTTACCACCATCAACTCTCGAGTTGGTTCAGCATTTAGAAGCACTCTATGCCTCTGCAACTTCTGCCTATGTGCAGCCTCCCAAAACCGTTTTATTTTGAAATTGACGACCACTTCAACTTCGCAACATACTCCCCTTGAGGACCTCCCCCATGCGCTTCCGATCGCGGGTGAATCCAGTCAGTAACTTTTGAAATGTGATTGAATGTTGCAAGTACTTGTTCTCAGCGCGCACGTCATTACACCACCTCTTACCCCTGCCAACACATCAGAAACGATTCGTCCAATGGCCATGTGTTTTGAACGCAACCTCAGAACCTCTCATAGTAAGCAGTGTACCCAGATACCTGAAAGTCCATCTCGGCAGTCTCTTCTCTTCTCAAGCGTGCTCAAAATTGACTGCATCTCATCTGTACTATGCCCTATTAAGGGTCTTTCCTTCCACCTCACGAGGCTCCCCCACCAATAGCGACGGCTTCTGACATCGCACGCGTTGGGCATTTGTAGTTACGTCGGATAGCCCATACGCTACACTACTTTTAATCACGTTTCAGGTGTACAGTGCCCAAACACAAAACTATCATGCACTTGTGTTATTATGCGAATACAGGTGGAAATCGGTAGCGTAATCGGGGGGTTGTTATTAGTACGTTCACGGACGATATCGGGACTACTTTGGAGAGACTGACTAGTAGCATACATACGCTGGCGCTATTACAAGTGTAGCCGTGCTATTGCCGTATACATGTGGATGGGTTATTAGTGCTAATAATCCTGTTTGCTAGTGATTGCCAGCGCTTTCCCTGGCCTATGTCCTTCGCACTGCGTAATGCTGATTATGTGTTAGGACTTCGGACTCGGAGACACTCATTATATATGCACCATGCGACATCCAAGGGAAAGGTAGTGTGGCAACTGATCAGTGGGCACTCTCATCTCCAACACTAATATGGCAGAAATTCTGGGAACAGATGTACCAACAGAAATGTCAGGAATAATAGAGGACCAAACTCGTCGTTCAGAATTCACGTCCCGGCCCGCCCGAGACGGCCTCGGGATGACATAAAAATATGTGACACGCGGCACCGAGTGTTTGTTATTAGCTAATTCGAATTCGCGGGGATTGTCAAGGCGAGAGCCTTTCCGACGGCTTTCCCATGCTGTCGACTCTTGCGCGACAGACATACCTGATGTCATGGGGATAATTTGCCAAATGTGCTTAGACAATGTCTACCGCTGTCATCATGCCTACAACACGAAAAGGGCGACTTCGGGTGTTGGGTTCTGGTGTTTGGGTTGTTGTTATTGGTGTAAGCTTGCTCTGCCTGAGAAATTGAGGGTTCGCTAGATTAGCTATGCGTGAATACTGGTTCTGGTTCGCTCCACTTCGTTTCGCGGTTTCCAACCTTACTTGGGACCATTTTACTGGGAGCGATAATTGAAAAGAACCGTGAATGATCCACGGATGTTGTTATAATAACACGAAGCCGCAGGGATAAAAATGTGTTTTATATTGTGCTAGAAAAAGAAGGGGGGACACATGCACTTATGTACCCTTCCTTCTAAATTGGTGGCTGATTCTCGGGAAGTGGAAGTACTACCAGAACGCACAAAATATTAAAAAGATTCACGGCGACATTATTAGTGCGCTGTACTGGTCCCTGGTGTGGGCGGGGTGGGAGTTCTCACAGAAGACAATTGAAGGGATATTAGTGAAGGTCGAAGTTCCCGTGGGGCGAGCAAGGTCAGTTACGTTCGCTCGCGGTTATCATATCTTCGCCATTAGCTTTAGAGAGCTTAAAGTCAATGTTGATTCGGCGCCCCTACCAAACACAATGACAGATACCGGATGTGTTTTGTTTTATTTGTTTTATAATAGTTAGTCGATGTTGCATCCTTGACACTTTCTTGCCGCAACCGTGATGTGATTTTTTATTTTTATTTTTATTTTATTTATTTTAATACATTTATATACCGCATCGCATAACGAAGATACATAGCGGTTCCGTAACATCGTATAGAGCATAGCTACTATAGTATCTACGGGGGAATGAAGAGGAAGCAGGCCGGATGCGTCAGAGTGAGTGGTGGTTGGCAGGATGGTTGAATAAAGAGAGGTGATTGCACTGAACTTGCCCAGTGAACAGCACATGCCATTTGGGCCGAAGCCCCAGGAAAAGCCGTAGATCCTGCTAACAGGCGTCAACAATGGCTGCAGGCACACCAAAGTCTTGCATTGCTAGTGCATATGTGAATGCTGGAGTCGGGGGTGGGTAGGAAGAAAAGACTATTAAAAATAGTATGAGTTGACTCTATTGCAATACACAATCTACAAGTGTTTAATAAGCTTGTAATGAAAGTACTTGTGTCTCAATATCTTGTGTCAGTTAGTGTAGCACCTCCTGACAATATAGGTTTGGTGCTCTGGGAGGTGTATAGTGGTTCTGACACACATTAGCCTCCAAATGCATGGTCCACAATTAGCATCTTCATATGAAAAGTTGCAATAATTGGTGGACTCCCCCTATAAAAAGGTGTGTTTCATCATCAAATTTAACAAAGACTGCTGCCAGGTTGCAGTCATGGTTTAGGAGGTGCCAGTGGCGGTCTGTAGGTGACACTGGTGTGCAGCTGAAGGCTGCCGACTTTGACAGAGCAGTGAATTCAGATGCTCCCGGTGAGAGGTGTGGCGAAATATACTCAGGAAATATAGTCTGGATGAGCTCATACTATATTTCCTTTATTATTTCTATTTTCTCTCTATTTTATTATACATTTATAATTAGTTCGATGACCTATGTATGCGGTGCATCAACTCGTGTGGGTGCATACATGCCAGACTTATGTATTCTAGCACCCGTAGTTAAAACTCAGACACATTTTACCCCATGTGAAGTGGAAGTTCTGGCCATTCTATATACGAAGAAATGAGTAGAAAGGAAGGATATTGACCTATTTGGTGCAATATAAGAGAAAGTGAGAGAAAGAGCACGAGATGACGAAGGAGTCAACGAGTGCAATGGTTCGAGTGGAGGCCTTGACTGTTATAGTTCTAGGCCAAAAGTATTCAGTAGTTCAGATAATGCTACCTATGTGGTAGCTGACACGTTACCCTGATCACCGCTCGTAGTAGACCTAGTTTGTGTCTTACGAGTGGTGGTTCTTGGGTTAAAGTGTGTCTGAGTTCTAATTGGTGCTGAGTGCACCCACAAGTATACACAATGCTTCGAACTAATGAAATATGCAATATTCGAAGAATATGAAAGATAGAAAAATATGAATAGAATATGTAAAATATAAATGAAATAAAAGGAGTGTTTTACCACAATGATACTGTGGTAAAAGCATACTCCTCACACCCCACAACCACGACTTACCCAAGACACCAGTTTGTGTCCTGTAAGCTGTGATTGGGGTATCGTCTCGACTGTCATTCACAGGCTTTAACTATCTACACAATCAGAGTTTCGAACTGTACCAGTCGAAACTCCATCTTTATCTCAATCTGTGTGGACTATATCCACGCTACTCTATCACTCGACTCTCTCGTTACTCTATTTTACACTCGAGCAGTCATCTAGAATCGTACTTAACAGTCGATTCCCTTTATTCGTTCTAGCTCTCTACTCTATTTTACACTCGAGCAGTCATCTAGAATCGTACTTAACAGTCGATTCCCTTTATTCGTTCTAGCTCTCTACTCTACTTTAGCTAGCTTCTCTCAACCATATTGAACTAAGTAGTCAATACTAGTGTTGTACCTAAACGGTTGGTATTCTTCGTATATAGAACGGTTAGAACTTCCACCACTCTTCACAGTGGTAATCTGGACCTGACCACTCTTTCCCTACGAAGAAAAATGTTTTATTCAACTATCAAATTCTAAGTACACAAATGACCACTGGCAAGAACCAAACACCGAGATCTTCAACTACCCCAAGTAGTTCACAACCTCGTCAAAGACCTGCTAGTCTGGAACCACCCCATAACGTCACCATGAGGAAGTCTTTGTTGACTTTTCAAAGACCAGTTCCTTCTGAGAATTCCCCCAAAGTAGCAGCCCGACTGCCAATGAATAATCCTCCTGATCCTCAGGAGGAACATCCACCAACTGGGCAGTTGAGCACTCCTGGAGCTAATGTCGAGCCTACCCATGCCCCTGAGCCCGTTCTCTCATTCCCACCAAGGCAGATCATCCTCAAGCAGTTCTTTGGGGGTCATATGGTTTACGCTGAACCTATCGATATACGATGGGACATGTACTACACCGATCAAATCCCCACAGATCAGATCACTCCTTTCGTGGAGGAATACAATATGGATTACCCTTCTTTACCGGTGACTGTAGCAGTCTGGTTAGGTCATTATCAGGCCATCTTATTGGTGCAGGATTTATTTACACAACCAGGAACTCTTGAGGATCTAACCCGCTCTATTCCTGAATGGTCAAATGAAGTTATTTCCATTATGGAAGGGGAAAGGACAATTTTCAAGCAGGAGGTGTTCTCTTTACTCCTCGAAGTGCTTTGTGCACACAACAATGCATTACAAATCCTTCACATCTTACTCCATGGGGATCACATCATGCCCAAGGTCAACTATCAGTATATGTACATTCAAATGTTGGAGGAATCTCTTAACAGAGTCACGCGAAATACATTGTTCACATACTTTACTCTAAGGGGCTGGTTGAAGCGAAATCAGAGGAGACTCGATAAGATGGTTTTGGAAGTGCTTTACCCTTATAATAGCTCGATTCAAGTGCCCGATTTGTCCATCTCCATGACTAGTTCATTTGTCCATGCCATAAATGGGTCTCCAGATACTCATTTCCTCCATTCGCTCAATCATCCTGTCATTTTACAAGACTTCCCATTGGATATGAGGATGCAAGTTGCAGATCGTCTTCAGGGAAAGGGGATTGAAGTCTGCACTCCCCTCTATCAGCCCCAGCTGTGTCAACCTTTGAATACGATTGAAATCAAGAGAGAAATCGCAACGGAACCTAGTCCTGCACCCCATCAGGGGATTCACCACTCTCGTGTCGCATTTGAACAAATTCCAGGTAATCCTAACTTTGGTGATGAACAACCTGTGACTAGGAATCGATCAGTTGCCAACAGGGGTTGACCGTCTTTCTTAACTGCATTCACTGAGGGTATAGCTGGTCAGGTTGCTGGTTGAGGATCGCTGAATCCAGTCGATCCCTGCCATTCCCTGCCGCCTGCCGATCTCCTCAAATCCCTTTCTGCCATCAGGAGGACCCCCTAGCAGTTCATCCAGGAGTTCTAGTGATTCAAACTGTGGAGGGAATTCGGGATGTGGGGGGCATCATGGTGGAGTACTTAACTCTCCCTTTCAAACTCCAACGTGGCCTCGAGCCAGCGTGCTTATTGATGACTTACCTAAGGATAAAAAGATCGCTCTTAACACCAACGACATCAAGATAAAATGGTTGGACCTTCCCGAATACGATGGAACTCAATCCAGGGCCTTGGACTACATCATGGATATTATGAGTCTCTTGGAGATCTCAGACTCCATGAGCACATTGTTAGGAGTCACTCTGCCAAGATCTGGTGGAGCACCCTGGACTGTGAACATCGTACTGAATTCAGTTGATCTCACAGATTGTTCCTTTGGGGCATTGTAGAGGGATTACTCAGAACTCATTGGCGCGAATATTTAGCCCTAGAATGGGAAGCCATGAAATTTCGACAAGCCGGTCACAATTGTGAGACACCTGTTCACTACATTCAATGGAGGGTTAAGCTCTATTGATTCTTGTATGGGTTCCACCAAAATCAAAAGGACGAAATGCACAGACTCATCCTGACACTGCCCACGGAATGGCTTTACCTTCTACAAGGACAACCTATCGACGACATCATGAGCCTGCAGACTTACAGTGAGGGACAAAACCTGTAAAGGGTCGAGTAGTTTACCACTCAATGTGCGATTGTTATCAACTAGCAATAGTACGAAATACAATCGACTAGTAGTTTTAGGTAGTCAAGATGTAGATTACGATTGACCCTTAAGGTGCGATCGGTAGATAATTACAAGGGTGGATCAAGCTTACAGTACAGTCTGACTGTGTAGCTAACTGGGCTGATGGTCAAGTAGATAAGAGAAAGTATATGTTGCGCGAGAGAGAAAGAATATCCTAAGAAAGTGAGTTACAATGGATATTCTTACCGTGCGAAGCAAGAGCTTGAAGTCGAGTTGAATAATAGTAACTAACTTCGACTGTTTCAGTGCGAAGTGTAGTTACTGTAATTCTATGAAAAGAGATAGAGTGAAGGTTTGTTTTAGACAAGACCCTGAACCAGTACTTGCATGTGCAGGTGATGGTTGTCGGGGTTAAAACGTGTCTAAAACTGTATCGTGTGACTACTACTGTGACATGCACATACATCTTGTGGGCAAGAGCACCCACAAGCATACATGGACTCTTGAACTAATAAAAGGGGTATGACCGTATTTATGAGTGATAAAAAGAGAATAATAAGAAATATAAAAGAAATAATGGCATTATAAAGTGGCTAAGGGTTAAGGCTTAGAGCCTTTAGTCGCGCTTCCTATGTGACCTATGTATCCTTCACAAAACCCTTCCAATGATTTTTAGTTGTGCAAAGATTCTTGAATAACTCAAGAACCACTGTAAATACAGACCTGAAATTTGGTGGTTGGTTAGGTCTATATGTTATCTATATGGCCTTGAAATATTATGACATAAGCATTAGTATTTCCCACACTATAAATAAAATAATACCAAAATCACATTGGAAGGGTTTACAGTCTGTGAAGAGTGGCGGAAGTTCTGACCGTTCTATATACAAAGAAATGAGTAGAAAGGAAGGATATTGACCTATTCAGTGCAATATAAGAGAAAGTGAGAGAAAGAGCACAAGATGACGAAGGAGTCAACGAGTGCGATGGTTCGAGTGGAGGCCTCAACTGTTATAGTTCGAGGCCTGAAGTGTTCAGTAGTTCAGATATTGCTACCTATGTAGTAGCTGACACATTACCCTGATCACCGCTCGTAGTAGACCTAGTTTATGTCTTACAAGTGATGGTTCTTGGGTTAAAGTGTGTCTGAGTTCTAATTGGTGCTGAGTGCACCCACAAGTATACACAATGCTTCGAACTAATGAAATATGCAATATTCGAAGAATATGAAAGATAGAAAAATATGAATAGAATATGTAAAATATAATTAAAATAAAAGGAGTGTTTTACCACAATGAAACTGTGGTAAAAGCATACTCCTCACACAGTCACATGATTGGCACAAAACCTTATGTAAGAATTACATAAGCAGGGTGAAAATATTGACCTGAGCTGGATTTGAACCAGTGACCACTAAGTTTGGATTTGGATTACATGTCAAGTGCTCTTAACCCCTGAACTATCAGGTCATTAAGAGTAGTTCTATTAAGAACCAGTTACTACTGAGATGATTAGTCATCAGTAAGATATTAATATATCCAGGTCAACCATGACTCATTCAACACCTTATTGATTATCTGCAAATAAGGTTTTGTTTAATCATGTGACTTATCAAAATTAGATATATATATAGCTGTTCACTTTCTAGTTCAACAGCATCCCCGCAACTCAACATTCTATACCATGAAAGCTCTTACTCCTGCTCAGATTAGCCACATTCTCACTTTGCTCAATAAGGGCAAGTCTGATTCTCAGATCTCTGCAATCACTGGCAGAGATCTGTCTACTATATCCAAAATTCACTTTACCCATTGCCCATCACTTGCCAAAGCACCTGGTGGCTGTCCATGCAAGCTTTCTCCCTCAGATATTCATTATTCCATCCAACAAATCACTTTTCAGAAGGCAGAACATGCCACTGAGGTCACCAAAATCCTTCAAAAGATGACTGGAGAGTCCATTTCAGTGAAGACTGTTCATAGAGCACTCAAGAAGGCTGGAATGAGGGCTGTGGTAAGAGAAAAAGGCCTTTACTCACTAAGAGGTATAGGAAGGCAAGGATGGATTTTGCTCTGGCACACAAGGACTGGACTGTAGATGATTGGAAGAGGGTTGTTTGGTCATATGAGACAAAAATCAATCATTTGGGGTCAGATGGGAGTAAGTGGGTGTGGAAAAGGGCAGGAGAGGTGCTCAGTGGTAGGGTGGTTGAGGGTACAGTCAAGTTTGGAGGAGGAAATCTGATGTTGTGGGGCTGTATGGTGTGGGAAGGACCAGGATATTCCACCACGATTGATGGAAGGATGGATGCTGACCTTTATGTTAGCATTCTGGAAGATGAACTTCAAGCAACCATGCAGTATTACGGCAAGAATACAGAAGATGTGGTCTTTCAGAAAGACAATGACCCCAAACACAAGAGCAAGAAGGCTACCAATTGGTTTAAAGATAATGGATTTGTGGTCATGGCATGGCCACCTCAGTCTTCTGACCTTAATCCAAATGAACACCTCTGGTATTCCCTCAAAAAGAGGCTGGGAGAGTATGAAGTGGCACCCAAGAGTATCCATGAGTTGTGGGAGAGGGTTCAGACAGAGTGGGAGAAGATCCCTGCCTCTACTTGTCAGAATTTGATAGAGAGTATGCCTAGAAGGGTTGAGGCTGTTTTGAAGGCCAAGGGAGGCTATACCAAGTACTAGATTGTTTGATTTGTATTCTTTTTATAGCAGGGACAAAACCCTTCCAATGTGATTTTATAATTATTTTATTTATAGTGTGGGAAATACTAATGCTTATGTCATAATATTGTAAGGGAATATAGATAACATATAGACCTAACCAACCACCAAATTTCAGGTCTGTATTTACAGTGGTTCTTGAGTTATTCAAGAATCTTTGCACAACTAAAAATCATTGGAAAGGTTTTGTCACTCACTGTATGCTAACAATTTACAAGAGGCTCTGATTAATGCTTGGGTTCAAACACATTGAGAGCATTATCAATTTCAGAAACCTAGAGTCATGATCACCGAACAGGAAGAGTTAGATCCCTGGCATGAGGAAGAATACTCTGGAGGAATTGACCCCACTAATCAAGGCCACGCCCTTCTCGGTGAAGTCGAAGATAAAACTGTCCCTAGGAGATCTAATGCGAAACAGGGTAAGAAACATGGCAAGTTCTTTTTCGAACAAAGCAACAAGAAAAGCGTCACTAAACCCCCAAAGGAGTGCTGGATTTGCGGGAGTTTAGAGCATTTTAAGATTGACTGCCCTCATGCAGGTAGGATGTCACACTATGTCTCTATTAACAAATGCTCCAAGCAGAACCCAACTGAGGAGGCAGAGGATCAGAGGGCTTATGAAACGGTTCATGGATTGAGCATACAGGGACAAGTACATAACATTGATGAGGAATTGATTTTCATTTCTGTCTACCTTCCTCAATCAGAGGATGACGTTGTTTCAGATGTGAATCCATCTTCAAATGAGAATGAGGCATCGCAAGTCTATGTTTCTATATCAGACTGTGATTTTCTCGAGAAAGGAGACTGGCTAGACGCTCATCGTCAGAACCGGAAAGGTCTGACTGAGATGGGAGCCTTATTGTGACTTGAACCTCCCACCATTGAGGAAATCATCGACGAGGAAGTATTTGCAAACCGATCTAAGGAAATAAGTCAGACCTACATTATAGAAGACCCCTCTGAGTCAGAGGGATTGGAGGAGGAGAGCTTCCCCTTCAACTCAGGACAATTACCCAACTTAATTCCTTGTGATGAGTCAGACTTTGAAGCGGATGACTCCGTTCCGAACACTACACCCGAGATACCTAATGGTAGATGCGTCAGGAGGAACATCAAACTGGCTACAAGAAAGGAAAGCAAAAGACCCAGAGTCCAATACCCTCGATCCAGTTGGCTTATGAAGGAGGATTCAACCATTATTTACCGCAGAAGGGACCCCCCAGGTGGATATTCCAGTAAGGTAGGCGTCACTTTAGTTTGGCACCTGTTTATGTAAGCAAAAAATTGACCTACTCGCACTCCTTTCTGTGCTTCCACAACATAGATAATCTGTAATTAAAGCCCAGGGAAGTGGAGTTGGGATCCATTCCTCCAGTTATCAGGTTTAAAACTTGAAAAGTAATTCACCCTTGCCAAGTAGTAGGACTTACAAATTTTAACTTTTTTTTTGAGTCTCTGAATGCTTAAAAACTCGTTTCCATGTGATTCTGAGATTTTCAAAATTTCGCAAGTGTCAGTATTGGCCGCTTACATAATCATCACGTGATATATTGGGCAGCCTTGTTTTAAGGGCCTAAAATTGGGAAAGAAAACTGTATTAAATTCAAATATATGTACTTATCTTACTTACATAAAAATTCTCCTAAGAAAAAGAGGGTATAGCTGCACATGTACTTGTGCAGTAAGCTGTGCACTTGATCACAGGCCACATTACATAAGCAGCACAGTGGCAAACACATGGTTGCACAGTTCTACTACTATGCCTCAGAAGTCTAAAGCTGCACAATCTCACATCAAAAACCTTGGATTAACAAAAGATACCATGGCCATCGTACATTACCTCCAATCATGCTTGCACAAGTATGGCAAGCTCAAATTAATATGCCTGTACCATTATAGTGACTCCAATTCATTTTTTGACTTCATAATAAATTTTTCAAAAATTTGATTCGCAAATTTGGCCGCTCTTGGCACTTAGTAATATGATTACATAAGGTGCTGAACTAAAGTGATGCCTACCTTATTGGGATCTCAGCATTACATGTCTACGGACATGGAGGGAACTCAGAAGCCTCTAATCCTATTAAAATCAGGCTGGACACTGGGGCCGACCTCTCCTTAATTTGGGAGGATTTCTATAAGGAATTAGACGACCACCCCAAGCTCAAGCAAGGACTCAAGTTGCGCCTCATACAGCTTACCAGTAATGCTAAAATATTAGGATATGTCAATGTCCCCATTTATCTCGAAGATGACACTGGTATGCTCCTTAAATTTACTGCACTGTTGACTGCATCAATGCCTTCTCAGTCGAAGATCTAGGTGTCTGGGCCCATTTGTTCGTGTCGTGAATTAATCCAACGGTTTCCCCTCGTTGTAAGGGCGACTCTCTAGACCGCACTAACTCGCACTATGACTGAGTTGGGGTCCTAGCAGAGGAAATCTGAAGTGAATTTATACCTATCTAATTACATACATGTAGAATACAATATTACTTACCTAGCAGAGGAAATCCGAAGAGAAAAGTCTAAGGAATCCTCGGCTAGCGGGTGACTAACTAAAGGTGCAGCTGAGTTTGAAAATGTGATAACAACAAGGTGCCCCTCTCAGTCTTTACTTATGAACTATATTAAGGAGAGTCAGAGAAAATGGAAAACTTAGGATTGTCCCCTGACACTCGTCTAATGATTCTTGGTGTCAGAGAGGGGTTAGCGAGAGGTATCGCAGCCCATTCCCTAGAGATAGCAGTGGTGGGAGCGGCTAATATACTCCCATCGTCGTTCTGCAAGACAACTCCCTCGACTATCCATTGGTCACCGATAAGATCTCCAACAAAGATTGGCACTAATCAAGCTGATTCCGGTTCTATAGTACAATCCTGCAGGGCCTGTGCGACTCTTTCAGTACACACCCCTTTCAAAGGTCTGGTTTGGAAGTCAATTCGGGTGAGTCATTGGCTAGTTCCTCAAGGGGAATCTTGCTAATTGAGAAGGCTAAAGGCTGTGGCTCCTTGGAAGAACCTGCCCTCCCTGGTAGAATCAATCTAGAGCCCAGCGGTTGATCTCGTAGTGTCCTGATCTCATAGTTCATGTAAAAGTCCTCTCCGAGAAGAATCGGAATGGTCATGCCTTGGACAATGTACATTTCGCAACCAAGATCACTCACCTCGTAGAAAGTCTATCAAGAATAGAAGAGGAGCGTGTCCTTAATCCTCGATCTTCCGGACAGCCCCCAGAACGGGAACTCGCAGACGATTTCGACCCAGCATGTGAAGGTGTGAAGAGTGGTGGAAGTTCTAACTGTTCTATATACAAAGAATATTGACTGTTTAGGTACAACACCAGGATGTATTGACTGTCTAAGTCTAATACAGACTGAACATGTATTGACTGCTTAGTTCAATACGGTAGAGAGAAGTAGCTATCTAAAGTAAGGTAGAGAGCTAGAACGAATAAGTAGAATCGACTGTTAAGTGCAATTCTGAACGACTGCTCGAGTGCAAGTAAAGTAACTAGAGAGTTGAATAATAGAGTAGCATGGATGTAGTCCATGCGGGTTGAGATAAGGATTGAGTTTTGACTGGTACAGTTCGAAACTCTAATTGAGTGGGTAGCTAAAGCCCGTCTGTGATGGTCAAGACGATACACCAATCACAACTTACAGGACACTAACAGGTGTCTGGGTAAGTCATGGTTGCGGTGTAAAAGTGTCTGAGTTCTAAACTACGGGTGCTATAATACATATGTCTGGCGTGTGTGCACCCACAAGGTTGATGTACCGCATACATAGGTCGTCAAACTAATTATAGATATAATAAAAGAGAGAAAACAGAAATAATAAAGGAAATGTAGTAAGAGTTCATCCGACTATATTTCCTGAGTGTATTTCACCATACCTCTCACAGAAGGATAGGTCACATAGTGTGAAGAGTGGTAGAAGTTCTAACCGTTCTATATACAAAGAATATCAACTGTTTAGGTACGATACCACAATGTATTGACTGTCTAAGTCTAATACAGACTGAATGCGTATTGACTACTTAGTTCAATACGGTAGAGAGAAGTAGCTTGTTACGACCATGTCGCAACCCTATCAGTCCCGAGGTTATCGCCAATTATCAACGTTTCAAGTCACCATCTCGGAAACCATCAGCCCCAAAGCTGACGAATGTTTTCACGAAGATCAAACTCCATTTACGCCCACATCAAAATAACTCGTATTGTCTGGTCAAACTTTGATACGTCCCCTTTTATTATGTTGATCCATTCAATCTTATGTTTCACATATGTCTATCTATATTTGTAGTCCTTGAACTATTTCCTTTTATCGTAATCCCGCTCTCAGTTATCATCGGCCTCCAAACTAATTATAAACTTCCCGTTCCTAGTCAAGCTTATTGTTAATACCGTTTTCCACCCTTCTCCCCATTAGTATTTTCTAGACACCTGTTACTTGTATATGAACCCACTGTAGTTGTAGTTACTAGGCAATCAGAATATCGACTCAGAATACCCACATACGCCTGTAATAGTCTCATACTAAGAATCCCCCCATCCACCTCCGCGTGCGCTCGCCCACTCTCGGCCACAACCCCTTGGCCCAACGCTCGACTTGTCCTTCGGTTCTGATCGGTATCTCGCCGAAAAGAGCTCTTTAGGATTAAGTCTTCGCTCGCCTGAAATCTAAGGACACCCTATGGATATTTGCGAGGGCACAGCACATAAGCTGAAGCCAAGTCCTTCCGATCGGTCCCTGTCGGCCACCGACATTAGTCAGTTTTCAGTTCTTAACATAGCTATCTAAAGTAAGGTAGATAGCTAGGACGAATAAGTAGAATCAACTGTTAAGTGCAATTCTGGACGACTGCTCGAGTGCAAGTAGAGTAGTTAGAGAGTCGAATAATAGAGTAGCGTGGATGTAGTCCACGCGGGTTGAGATAAGGATTGAGTTTCGACTGGTACAGTTCGAAACTCAGATTGAGTGAGTAGCTAAAGCCTGTCTGTGATGGTTGAGACGATACACCAATCACAACTTACAGGACACTAACAGGTGTCTGGGTAAGTTGTGGTTGCGGTGTAAAAAGTGTCTGAGTTCTAAACTACAGGCGCTAGAATACATAAGTCTGGCATGTGTGCGCCCACAAGAGTCGATGTCAAAGAAGATGTCGAAGGACGCTTGGAACTCCTCCCCATGTGTCCTGCGATGAACCCCCAAGGTGTGAAGAGTAGTGGAAGTTCTAACCATTCTATATACGAAGGATATCGACCGTTTAGGTACAACACTAAGATGTATTGACTGTCGAAGTCTAATACAGAATGAACGCGTATTGACTACTTAGTTCAATACGGTAGAGGGAAGTAGCTATCTAGAATAAGGTAGAGAGCTAAAACGAATAAGTAGAATCGACTGTCAAGTGTGATTCTGAACGACTGCTCGAGAGTAAAGTAGAGTACTAGAGAGTCGAATAATAGAGTAGCGTGGATGTGGTCCATGCAAGTTGAGATAAGGATTGAGTTTCGACTGGTACAGTTCGAAACTCTGATAGAGTAGATAGTTAAACCCCATCTATGATGGTCGAGACGATACACCAATCACAACTTACAGGACACTAATGGGTGTCTGGGTAAGTCGTGGTTGCGGTGTAAAAAGTGTCTGAGTTCTAAACTTGTGAAGGGTATGCATATATGCATAATTGGACGAAGGAATAATAGTTGGATTATAGTATTTTATTATTTACCTTTTATTTTCTTCATTCACATTCTTTCTATATTTCGAGCATACCCATATTTTGTAGTTCGAAGCTTTGTGTATACGTATGGGTGCTCTCGGCGCCAAACGACAGACACTTTTCACCCAGCAGACACCACCTCGTAAACGACCCAGACATCGAATAGCGAGAGGTGTCAAGGGTAAGGTCTCAACTACCTATAAAGGTAGTATTCTCTCGCATACTAAAGTACTTTGAACTCGAACCGCGAAGGTCGAGTTCCCCTCTAAGGTCTTTGTGCTCGTCGACACTATAGTCGACTCGCGCTACTATATCTTTACTTTAGATATTCAGCTTCTCGTTGATTATCTATCTTACGTCTAGCTACGAGTTGTACCGTGAAGGTCAACTCTTTCTTTCTCTCATTCTAGCCATCAAGAGCAACTGTACAGTTGCTCTTGTGACGCATAGCGTGTCTCATTACTAGTACTGCCAGTCTAGTAATCTACGGTATTGTACTGTACGGTCAATACCTACTAATAGTAGTTGAATAAACACTATTCTTCGTATATAGAATGGTCAGAATCTATTGACTCTTCACAGTGGTGATCCGGGCCGGACAGTTCTTTTCCTACCAAGAAAGATCTTATTATTGGACTACTAAAACTCGAACACGTGAATGACTATGGGCAAGAACCAAACACCTAGGTCTTCATCAGCTCCGAGTAGCTCCATGCCTTGTCAAAAATCCGCTAATTTGGAACCACCCCATAACGTCACTTTGAGGAAGTCTTCGTCGACTCTCCAAGGATCAGCTCCTATGGAGGATCCTTCCAGAGTAGTAGCGGATTCGTCAACGAACATTCCCCCCGACCCACCTGAAGAACGCTCGTCACTTGGGCAGTCGAACGCCCCTGGAGCCAACGTTGAGGCTGGTCGAGCACCCTCGCCTGTTCTCAGGTTCCCTCCGAGACAGGTTATTCTCAAGCAGTTCCTTGGAGGTCATATGATTTATGCTCAGCCCATCGACTTACAATGGGATATGTACTACACTGATCGAATCCCCGAGGATCTGGTTACCCCCTTTGTAGAGGAGTACAATACGGATTACCCCATTTTACCAGTGACTGTAGCAGTGTGGTTAGGTCGTTACCAGGCGATCTTATCGGCGCGAGATTTATTCACGCGACCAGGGAACCTTGAGGACTTGACCCGATCGATTCCTGAATGGTCGAATGAGGTGACTACCGCTACAGAAGGTGGAAGAAGGATTCTCAAGCAGGAGGTGTTTTCTCTATTCCTTGAAGCACTTCGTATGCATGATGATGCGTTGCAGATCCTGCACGTTCTGCTCAGCGGAGACCATGTTGTGCCTAAGGTTGACTACCAGTACATGTATATCTGCATGTTGGAGGAGTCTCTCAATGGAGTCATGCCAAATCTGCCATTTGCGTACTTCACTCTAAGGGGTCGGCTGAAATGAAATCAAAGAAGACTCGATAAGATGGTTTTAGAGGTACTCCTCCCCTATAACGACTCGATTCAGGTCCCCGATTCGCCTATCTCCACGACCGATTGGTTTGTTCGCAACCTAAATGGGTCTCCAGATACTCGTTTCCTATCTTCTCTCAACCGTCCTGTGATAATGGAGGACTTTCCGCTGGACGTGAGGATGCAGGTGATAGAACACCTTCAAGAAAAGAGGATTGAGGTCTGTGCTCCCTTTCATCAACCTCAGCCGCATCAACTCCTGAACACGATGGAGATGGAGAGACAAATTGCAATGGAATCTGGTCCCACACCTTTTCAGGGAGATCCTCGCTCTCGCGTCACATTTGAGGGAGTTCCCAACAGCCCTAACGTCGGGAACGAAGTGACCACTGTCAGAAATTGATCAGTCACCAGCAAGGGTTGACCATCCTTCTCTACAGCATTCACTGAGGGTATAGCTGGCCCAGTTGCTGGTCAAGGATCGCTGAATCCAGACGGTCCCCGCCATTCTCTGCTGATCACTTTGAATCCCTTCTTGCCATCAGGAGGACCCCCTAGTGATTCATCCGGGAGTTCGAACACTTCAGACTGAGGAGGGAACTCGGGACGTGGGGAGTGCCACAATAGAGTGCCTAACACCCCTTTTCGAACTCCGACGTGGTCTCAAGCTAGTGCACTTATTGATGACTTACCTAAGGACAAGAAGATCACTCTTAACACCAGCGACCTCAAGATCAAATGGTCTGACCTCCCCGAATACGATGGAGCCCAATCCAAGGCCTTGGACTATATCATGGACATCATGAGTCTTGCGGAGATATCAGACTCTTTGAGTGTGATGTTAGGACTTGCTCTGCCAAGACGACTTACGGGAAACGCTAAGGTCTGGTGGAGCACCCTAGACCGTGAGCATCGTACTGAATTCAGTCAATCTCATGGGTCATTTCTTTGGGGCATTGCGGAAGGATTGCTTGGAACTCACTGGCGTGAATCCTTGGCCTTAGAATGGGAAGCCATGAAATTTCGACAAGTTGGTCACGATCACGAGACACCCGTCCACTATATCCAACAGAGAGTTAAACTCTATCGTTTTTTGTACGGGTTCCACCAGGACAGAGGAGATGAGACACGCAGACTCATTCTCACACTGCCTACGGAATGGCTCTACCTTCTTCAAGGACAACCCATCGACGATATCATGAGTTTGCAAACTTATGCTAATAACCTGCAAGAAGCTCTGATTAACGCTTGGGTCCAAACACACCGGGAACGTTACAGGTTCCAGAAACCACGCGTAATGTTAGCAGAGGGTCAGGAAGTAGATTTTAGAATCACCGACGACTTCTCTTCACCTAACCAGGTTCTTGTTATTGAGACTAACGAGAGAGGCTTGACGAGAAGGACTGTCCCTGATGTTGCTAATCCAACGCAGGGAAAGCGTCACGGAAAAATGTTCTTTGAGAGGAGTAACAAGAAGAGCATGGTCAAACCCACCAAGGAATGTTGGATATGCGGAAGTCCGGAGCATTTCAAGATAGACTGTCCTCAAGCTGGCAAAATGTCTCATTATGTCTCTATCAACAAATGCTCTGCACAGGATATGTCGGAGGAAGCTGAGGAGCAAAGGTTATATGAAGCGGTTCATGGACTATCTATACAAGGTCAAGTAAATAGCTCTGATGACGAATTGACTTTTGTTTCCATTTATGCGCCCCGAGTCGGAGACACATTAGTAGGGGAGGAAAATCGAACGACTAGTGAAGCTCTTCTGTCTGAAGTTTACGTATCCATACTCACCACAGATTTCTTTGAAAAGGGAGACCGATTGAGTGCTCATCGGCAGGACCTTGAAGGCCTGACCGAGAACTACCGTCAGACTGGAGATTCTCACGAACAAATCAGCTCGAATTTGCTCTGTTCGCCTGGAGCTGATGTTGACACTTTCCATTTGATCCTGGGAACCCCCCCGACTTACTACCATACGAGGACTCGGATTTGGAGGACAGCGATGATGATCCAGTATTGGATTCCCCTTCGCAGCATGTTCCTTGCCGAAGTGAGCGCAGGAATGTAAGCTTGTCCCTGCGCAAGGAAAGTAAGAGGCCTAGAATCCAATACCCTTGTCCCAGTCTTCTGATGAAGGAGGATACTACGATCCTTTATCGAAAACGGGATCCTCCTAGTGGTTAATCTAGCATAGGAGTTGCAGTGCTCCATGTTTTCGGTCATGTAGGAACTCCCGATTCACCCGAACGTGTTAAAATTTGAATGGACACGGGAGTGGATCTTTCCCTTATATCGGAGGAATTCTACAAGGAGCTGCAGGGCATATATAAGTTGAAACAAGGACTCAAGTTGCATCTAATCCAGCTCACGGGTAACGCTAAAGTTATCGGATATGTTAATATTCCTATTTACCTGGAGGACGACAGTGGAACATTACTGAAGTTCGCGGCGGAAACTTATGTCGTTAGAGGAATGACAGTGCCAATTCTTTTAGGAGAGGATTTCCATATTAATTATGAAATCGGTACTCTAAGAGATCAGCCGTTGGGATCTAGACTTATTCTCCCGGGACGACAGGGTTTTATTCCAGCCAGTTCTTCTAAGGAATCTCAACCTTTGACTTTCACTGTCAATAAGGCCCCTTTTGGGAAGCACGAGAAGGAGCAACCCAAGCTCACCTCTCTCCCCGATAAAGGTGTGCATACTGAAAAAGTCGCGTGAGCCTTGGAGGATTGCACTATCGATCCAGAGTCAGCCAGACTAGTGCCTATTTTTGTTGAAGATCTAAAGGGCGAGGAATGGATTGTTGAAGGAATTGTATTGCAAAACGAGAACGGTTCGATATTAGCCACACCAATCACGGCAATTTCAAGGAATAGTGTGGCAGTACCTTTAGCCAATCCATCGCTAACCCCTAAGACTATCTGACGAGGGGAGACAATAGGAATAATTCATGACCCCGCTCGTTGGGCTCACAAGCCCAGGTCACTCGAGGAGAAAGGTTTAATGGTAGCAGGCACGACCAAGATTGCACACCTTATCGAAAGTCTCTCTCAACTTGAGGAGGACCGTCAAGTCACCTCAGAGAGGCCTAAGCCACCTGTTGAACCAGAGATTGCGGACGATTTCGAACCACCTGGTCCTAAGACGGCTGCAGTGGCTGATAATGAGAAATTTGCCTCAGAGGATCTTCACAAGTTAGTCAATTTGGGACCAGATATACCAACAGAGGTCCTGCCATGTCTCAGATCAGTTTTGACTGAGAACATCAAGGCTTTCGGAGTCGACGGACGGTTAGGGCAAGTGGAATGTAGAGTCCCTGTCCCCTTGAAAGAGGGAGACCAGCCCATATCCATGCCTATGTTCCCTTCGTCCCCTGCCAATAGGAGAGTTATAGATGAGCAAATGGATACCTGGTTCGAACAGGGTGTCATTGAGCCATCTAAAAGCCCCTGGGGAGCACCAGCCTTTGTAGTATATCGCAATGGTACACCACGGGTGGTCATCGACTATCGGAAACTTAATCATCTCACTGTTCCAGACGAATTCCCTTTACCACGTCAATCGGAGATCATGCAGGCGCTGTCGGGGTCAAATGTTCTTTCTTCTTTCGACGTGCTAGCTGGGTTTACTCAATTAGAAATGTTGGAGGACGATAAGCACAAAACAGCCTTTAGATCCCATAGAGGGCTGTGGCAATTTAAAAGGATGCCGTTCGGGCTCAGAAACGGCCCCTCCACATTTCAGCACGTCATGCAAACAGTTTTAGCACCCTACTTGTGGATTTTTTGTTTAGTCTACATCGATGACATAGTCATATTCTCTAGGAACTGGGATGATCATTTGCTTCACCTGAATCAGGTGCTTGGCGCTATCGCTTCAGCCAGTATCACACTCTCTCCCAAGAAATGTTTTATCGGATATAATTCAATCTTGTTGTTGGGTCATAAAGTATCAAGGTTGGGTTTTTCAACCCACCAAGAAAAGGTTTGCGCTATATTGGAATTGGCCCCACCCACTAAGGTTTCTGAACTGCAACGGTTCCTTGGAATGTTTTTTTCAGCGTATATACCATTCTATTCATGGATGGTGTCCCCTTTATTCTCGCTCCTAAAAAAGGGGACACCCTGGACGTGGACCACTGAACATGTCCGAGTTTATGAGGATGTTAAAACCGCATTAGGATCAGCTCCAGTGCTGGGACATCCAGTTAGTGGGATGCCCTATCGATTGTATACAGAGACTTCAGATTTTGCCTTGGGTTGTTGTCTCCAACAAGTCCAGAAGAAGGCTTTAGGAGACTTAGTGGGCACTAAAATCTATGCCCAAGCCAAGTTAGCTTTTGACCGTGCGCAGGATGTGCCATCCTTTGTTCATCGGTACAAAACCAAACAGCCCGGGATTGAGTGGTCGGATTCATGGGGACCCACTTTTGAGGCGACCGAAGTTACTGTTGAACGAGCCATTGCATATTGGAGTCGCACACTGAAAAGCGCTGAACGCAACTATTCTGCTACTGAACGGGAAGCGTTAGCAGCAAAGGAAGGACTAGTCCACTTCCAACCTTTCATTGAAGGTGAACATGTTCTGCTCATTACGGACCATGCAGCTCTGCAATGGGCTAGATCTTACGAGAACACTAATCGTCGACTAGCTGCATGGGGGGCGATATACGCTGCATTTCCAGCTCTCGAGATTTTGCATTGAGCAGGGAGAGTTCACAGCAACATGGACCCACTATCCAGACTCCCTCGGGTACCAGCCTTCGTGAGCACTATTAGAGATGACTTGCAAGCTATCACCTCGACCTCTCTGGACAAGAGTACTGAGGAAAAACTATGGAAGGACGAACCCGCTAAGAAGGCGGTCTTCTCTATCATACTTGATTCTATGGAACCTTTTGGAGTAACTCAAAAGGTCCGACAGTCAGAATTGGATTCTCATAACGCAGTAAGGAACGACCAGGAAGACGGGTCTGACTTCGCATTGCGTCATCCTCAGCTACTAATCAGCATCGAGGAGGGATATATAAAGAAATTTCTAGAGGGTTATTCAAAGGACTCCATTTTCAGAAATCTCTACGCTCTAGATACCCCTTCACCCAATGTGGTTGTTACTCCTTCTCACTACTTCGTGGGAGCAAACCGACTCCTGTACTTTCGTGACTTGGACTGGAAAAGTCGAGCCTGTGTACCCAGAACCATGATTAACTCAATTTTAAGGTTGGTACATGATAACCCTTTTGAGGGAGCACACGCCGGAGGCCAGCGGTTGTTCAACCTGATGAAAGACCGGTTCTTTTGGCCAAAAATGCTACAAGGTTGCATGTCGTATGTGCGTACCTGCGACATCTGCCAAAAAACCAAAGTCGATCGCACCGCTCGTCAAGGAGCCCTCAGACCAGCTGACGTACCTTTTAGGCCATTCGAGGTAGTTTCTATGGATTTAATCACTGGACTACCTGATTCAGGAAAGGATTCGTATTCCGCAGTCTTCGTTGCATTGATAAATTGACGCGTTACACTATTACAATACCTACCTTTTCGAACCTTACGGCTGAAGGATTCGCAACGAATATTTGTCAAACAGGTGGCAAGCCCCTTCGGACTGCCCTCTCGAATAATCTGTGACCGGGATAAGAGATAGACCTGCAGGTTTTGGTGGGAAGTCTGTAAGATCTATGGTACCACCCTTGCGGTATCTTCGGCTCATCATCCTCAAATGGATGGGCAAATGGAGAATATGAATGTGACCATAGAACAGATGCTTTGAGCCTATTGTGCTTCTGCTAAGGAAAGCTGGTCCCAATGGATTGAGGTAGTTGTTTATGCATACAACTCGACTGTTCACAGTTCCACAAACTACGCCCGGCCTTCTTATTAATGGGATACCTCCCAAGAGGAATGTCTCGAGTTCTAGGAGGTGACGAACCCCTAGTTCCTAGAGAACTATCAGACAGCCCTATGGCCGACCAATGGATCCTCGAGCTAGAAAATCATCGGCAGATGGCGTGGGATTCAATCGCTCGAGCCCAAGAGATTCAAGCACGAGCGTATAACAAGAAGCAAAGACCTGTAGAAGATATCTCCGAGGGAGACTTTGTATTGGTGAACCCCCACTCCCTCGAACTGGTGGAAGTCAAGGGAATGGGGAAGAAACTAATACAAAGACGGATTGGACCATTCGAGGTCCTTGAGAAATTGAACTCTCAAGTATTTAGGCTTAAGATTCCCCGGAGTATCCGATGCATCCAGTCATTAATCGGGATCATCTGCGGAAATATCAACCCTCTCCTCCAACCTAGGTCCAAGACCCCAACTTGAGAACCTAAGAGAGTTGAAATCAGATCATGAAGAATATGAAGTCGAAGCTATTGTTGGACATAGAAAACAGCGAAATCGTCTGCTATTTAGGGTGCGCTGGAAAGGTTATGGACCCGAAGAGGATTCGTGGTTAAGCAGCACTGACCTCAGAAATGCTCCGGCACTTCTGAGGGCGTACAAGGCGCTGTTCAAAATTTAACGGGATATATGCGCTCAAGGAATCATCTATTCTATCATTTATTCCATTTCTTTCGTAACTTCCTTTCAGAAATATCTCAGTCATTCAGTGAGCCATCTCATTGGCTTTTATTCTCTTTCATTTTTCTATCCCTCCGGTCGATTGGGACAACCACTAATTGGCGGCGGACACATTTACCAAAACCCAGCCACAATTAATGAATTTTATTTAACGACCAACCGAGCGGAGTTTCAATTCAATATATATAAAAAAAAAGTACACGTAAATTCGCATAAATTTTCTTTATCTTTCATACCACGTCCTTCACCTATCTACAGCCCTTCCCTCTATCTTCAACTTCACCACTTTATCGTGCTATAATGCTCCCTTTCCAACAAAACAAGCAAGTCCTCCCTAAGTTCAAAAAGGTCCCGGAGCCCGACAGCCAGTACATCCACGACCGGCGGGGGATTCATCACCCGCATGCCTCGTACAGACAATGTCGAGAGCAATCGGGGTACCCAAGAATCAACCCCCCTGTCGACTTTCTCCTTTGGTGATGAGCCGGGGGGAAATACCGGTACGATTGGAGCAAGCCGTTAGGGCCCT